>OY998181.1:76265033-76424691 GCA_963921935.1 Galeruca laticollis
TTTATGTAGATGTTACGATAACATCTACATAAACTACGGAGAAACAGCTGTTCAAAAATATAAAGCATGGTCTAAAACCAAAATGAAACTTGCCCGTGAATACAACAGGAAACAATTTTTGTTGAAATGTAGGAAATCAGGGATTTTACCCAATCATATAACTGCGGCTATTAGACCAATTGACGACCTCCTGATGAGACAGGACATTCACAAGAAAACAGGGATTGATTACAGGTTAGGGATAAAGCTTCTTAATATTGAAATTTCTAATAACCATTCACTGATTAGTAAATTGGAATCAACTTTGTCATCTTTGAAAAGGACAATAGTTTCTTTATCTAGTGAATTTCACTTTCATAACTTTGCAAGTAAACAGCAGGTTACTTATAATAAACTTTTTCATAACATTAAATATAATAATATACATAAACTTAATAAATTACAAGGTGATCAATTTAAATTATTGTTAAAATCAAAAGAGGGTTGGTTGAGAAATATTTCTAATACCACTATACCTGATGATATTTCACAGTTTTTAGCTTTGGGCCCAAAGTTTAGTGTAGAACCAGTCATTTTGAAGGATATTTCAATTGAATCAATTTTATCAGATGTAGACTATCTCACTTCCACAATCACAGACTCGAAAATGAGAAACATCACGGTAGCTAGAGCCACTAATATTATTACTAATTACATAAAACAACCACATAATAATTCTTTTTTTCATAACCTTTTACTTAAATCTAAAGCCTTCTTAAAGGCGAACCCTCATTTGATTCTTACTCAATCCGATAAGGGCAATGTTACTGTCATTATGGACAGACATCAATATATTGAATTATCTAATGATATTGTTTTAAATAACAGTTCCTATGTAGAACTGTCTAGTGACCCTACTTCCTCTATTCAAAGAAAGGGTAACAACCTAATTAAATCTTTATGTAATAAACATTACATTGACATAACAGTTAAGAAAAAACTCATGAGCTACCATGGTGTCCCTCCTAAATTTTACTCTCTTCCGAAAATTCATAAACCAGTTCTCTCTGTAAGACCGATAGTGGCTTCCATAGGAGCCCCCACAGAAAATATTGCACAGTTCTGCACAGAAATACTGACGAAAGCGTATGATTATGAAAATTTTTATTTTATCAAAGACTCTTTTGAGGTCTCTGAAAAGTTTAATAACTTAGAAATTCCAGAAAATTATGTTCTGGCCAGTTTGGATGTGGTCTCGTTGTTCAGTAATGTTTATCTTGATGCTTGTTTGAGAGCTATCGATAAGGGTTGGGATCGTATCGGTGTCCATTGCTCCATCCCGAAGGAAGCTTTTCTTGAATTAATAGTTTTTCTTTTTGATAACACTTATTTTTCCTTTAATAACAAAATTTACAAACAAACTTTTGGTACTCCAATGGGAGCGTCAATTTCTCCTATCTTAGCAGCATATGTCATGGACGATGTTCTGGATACAGTCATACCTGTTCTTTCTTTTACTCCTTTTTTTATAAAAAAGTATGTTGATGACATTATTTTGGCACTTCCTCGAGAAGGCCTTGATGAACTTCTGGATACATTTAATAGCTTTGATCCTAATATCCAATTCACAATCGAAATGGAAGACTTCGAGAATTCCGTACCTTTCTTAAATACAAAATTTATTCGTAACAACAATATAATTATTATAGATTGGTACAGGAAGCCATGCAGCTCTGGTAGATATCTTAATTATCACTCCTACCACAAACATTCCATGAAAGTGAATTTGGTTAAACAAATGAAGCAGAGAGTACTCAGAATTTCTAATAATGTTTTTCATAATAAAAATCTTAATATCTTACTTAACCTTTTCTTGGATAACTCTTATCCAAGACCTTTATTGAATAAGATATTATTCAGCACATCTAATGCTGTGGATTTGTTGCATGAAGATAGCCATCCTAACTTAGCCCAGACGGATGTTGGAACTGATGTGTCCCCTTCTCGACCGGTTTTCGCTACTTTGCCATATATAAGTGACATAACTCCGAGACTTGCCAAATTGCTCCGTTCATGTGGTGATTTTAAAATTGCTAATAAAACTGTTCTTTCAATCAGATCGATTTACTCTAGAGTTAAAGATAAAGACCCCTTGACTTCACTTACTAACGTGGTGTACAGTATTCCTTGCAGAGATTGTGATAAACAATATATCGGACAGACTTTAAGATCTCTATCTAGCCGTATAGTTTCACATAAGAGTGATGCTAGATTACACCCAGAGAGGTGCGCGTTAGCTTTTCATGTAAATTCTCTTGATCATCAGATGAATTATGAGGCTGTGAAGGTGTTAGCGACTGAGTCTAACAAAACGAAAAGATCATTCTTGGAAATGGCTTTTATTTCGCAAAACAATAATGTAATTAACAGGAAAACTGATATTGATCACTTAAGTGAGATCTACTCATTTTTGTTGTCCTTAGATACTAATTTTGCACATCAAGTGGTGGGAAATAACTATGTTGCTCCTGACAACACCACCCTTATTACTTTAATTCAATAATAATAATAATAAACTTACCTTGAATGTATTGGTGTTGGTAGATACATTCAAGTAAACAAATAATTAATTAAACCTAATTTTGAGTGTATTGGTGTTGGTAGATACATTCAGATTGGAGAACTATTATATTACTTAATTACTATATTTATTATTACATATTAATATTCTTTTCTGTTGTCTTCTCTTTTCTTCCCTTGTGTTAGTCCAAACGAAGTGATGTTCTCTACGCACTCAAAACATAATAAAAATGAGAGCGTTCTCCTAGCTCTGTCTCACATTTTCTTTCTCTCTTCCTCTTTTCAACAATATTGCATCTTCTCGTTACACCATTTGTTTGCCCTACAGCTGCCATTACGAAAATAGTGGCATTGTCCCACAGCTCATTGTTGACGTTGGTAACACTGTTTGTCTCTTGCCACTTCCCCTTTTGGAGGCAAAATATATCATTTCCTCGCCGGCGTTTAGTATGGTGACACATGAAGATGAAATCAATGGTTTTATTTTATAAAATGCTGCGACATTCACAATTGTTGCTATGACATGATTGATTAGGCCGTTGGTTCAATTCCTACTTAAATATTCCACAATTTACGACTTGTAGTTTACGATTTTACATCTTTATGGAATCTAACCTCACTTCGGAGGTAAGTACACACGTGGTTGTGAATTTCATTTTTAATTATTCTCTTTGACCACAGTATTTAACTGTTGTTTTTTCATTCTAGTTTCCCTGATGATGAGGACAAACATCCTCGAAAGCTTGGACATTTTCCGCTAAGAGTATATCTTTTCCAATTTTTTGCTATATATATATATATATATATATATATATATATATATATATATATATAAAGAAGATGTAGGAATATCGCGTGATATGTTAACAACAACAACAAAGATATTCATGGGTAATTCACGCAAAATAAAGAGCTACTGAAATAGAGTGGTAACCGCGAACATGCATGTTTCTGGCTCATTTTGCCTCATCAGCACGGCATAACCAAATAAGGATGTGAAATTTGGGAGCAAAGATGTTAATCGAAACATTGGAAAACACAAAATAACGGATTTCAGCAGGGAAACCAAACGCTCATTTGTGTCTTCAATTGGAAGATCCCGAGTTTTCAGGACATCAACCAACATCGACACGGAGGCGCATATAACCCCCCCCGCCATGAACCTTCCGACCCATAGTAAATAACAAAGAAGATGTAGGAATATCGCGTGATATGTTAACAACAACAACAAAGATATTCATGGGTAATTCACGCAAAATAAAGGGCTACTGAAATAGAGTGGTAACCGCGGACATGCATGTTTCTGGCTCAGTTTGCCTCATCAGCACGGCATAACCAAATAAGGATGTTAAATTTGGGAGCAAAGATGTTAATCGAAACATTGGAAAACACAAAATAACGGATTTCAGCAGGGAAACCAAACGCTCATTTGTGTCTTCACATCCTTATTTGGTTATGCCGTGCTGATGAGGCAAAATGAGCCAGAAACATGCATGTCCGCGGTTACCACTCTATTTTAGTAGCCCTTTATTTTGCGTGAATTACCCATGAATATCTTTGTTGTTGTTGTTAACATATCACGCGATATTCCTACATCTTCTTTGTTATTTACTATGGGTCGGAAGGTTCATGGCGGGGGGCTATATATGCCTCCGTGTCGATGTTGGTTGATGTCCTGAAAACTCGGGATCTTCCAATTGAAGACACAAATGAGCGTTTGGTTTCCCTGCTGAAATCCGTTATTTTGTGTTTTCCAATGTTTCGATTAACATCTTTGCTCCCAAATTTCACATTCTTATTTGGTTATGCCGTGCTGATGAGGCAAAATGAGCCAGAAACATGCATGTCCGCGGTTACCACTCTATTTCAGTAGCCCTTTATTTTGCGTGAATTACCCATGAATATCTTTGTTGTTGTTGTTAACATATCACGCGATATTCCTACATCTTCTTTGTTATTTACTATGGGTCGGAAGGTTCATGGCGGGGGGGCTATATGCGCCTCCGTGTCGATGTTGGTTGATGTCCTGAAAACTCGGGATCTTCCAATTGAAGACACAAATGAGCGTTTGGTTTCCCTGCTGAAATCCGTTATTTTGTGTTTTCCAATGTTTCGATTAACATCTTTGCTCCCAAATTTCACATCCTTATTTGGTTATGCCGTGCTGATGAGGCAAAATGAGCCAGAAACATGCATGTCCGCGGTTACCACTCTATTTCAGTAGCCCTTTATTTTGCGTGAATTACCCATGAATATCTTTGTTATATATATATATATATATATATATATATATATATATATATATATATATATATATATATATATATATATATATTATTTATTTTTATTTGTTTGTTGTGTGGCTAGCTCAGTTATTAATTAATTATTTGGGAGCATATGACTCGTTCTACCCTTCGAGTTCTGGCATTGATTGATTTATTCTGCTTACGTAAGTAAAAAGGAACACATTACTTCCAATGATTTAATTTTTTAAAAGAAAATTTTATTTAAGTATATATAAAACAGATACGCCTATGACATTACCGAACCATAGTCATAAATGAGAACATACACCATCCTATGCGCATGCTCAAATAAATACGAATGGATGCGAGAGAAACCGAACGTTTCTTAGAGACGCTTAGCAGTTGCGTGAATATCAGATACATAAAATCGTTAACTTTGTAATGTTGGTGATGGATATTGCATAAAAGAATTTATGTGTGGAAATTATATACATACAGATGATTAAAATGTTCACAAGAAATGGGTTACAAACTATACATACATTTGAAAATATTATATCTATGGATTTAAATGCATGTTTCTTATACGATTGGAAATGCAGTAAGTACCACCATTATTTTATTACAGAATTACAAACATCCATGTAGGCCTTTTTAAATAATCTTGAAATTTTATCTATTGAATAAACTACATAAAGTCTTTTTTTCTATTTTAGTTAGATCGATTATATAGACGCAAGAATTATTATACACATGGAAATAGTCACTGAATTTAAACTTGTTAGCTATTATTATTATTATTATTATTATTATTATTATTATTATTATTATTATTGGCCAATATTGTTTAAAGAAACACTGACCTGAAGTCTGGATTCTGGATTCTAACTCGTCTGGTAACAAGAATACGCCTACCGAAGTCCAATCTGCATAATTTCTGGAGAATTTGTGATATTCTCACGGAAAAACCGGATATACACACATGTGAGGGTTCGTAGTTTTATATATACAAGAAATCTTTAGCTTTTATAATTATTTTTTGTGATTTTACTTGAAATTTGCTGTAAAATTGTTCATCACCTCTTCTCTGCTTCGACGCCAAAACCAATCTACCCATGCTTCCTCTCGATCGTCAATTTTTAATCAATAAATAAACTATTGTTTCTCAGCTCACTAATTTTCAACAAAGTTTTGTTTCTTTTTAATTTATAAAAATTTGTCCTGTCATTTTACACCAATCATATACTTTCTTAAAATGTCGAATTCTATTCACAATTACAACACTCTATGATAAATTGATTTATCGAAACAATTGTCAATTTTTTAGAATTTTCAATAACTTTTATTATATTGTGGAATTAACTAGAAACCGTGAGTTTAATTTAAAACACTAATATATTCGTTGTTGATAAAAAAATTGACGATCAAATAGGAGCGTTGGTAGTTGGTCTTTGGCGTCGAAATAGCGAGGAGATGATGAAGAATTTTCTCGAAATTTCAAGTAAAATCACAAATTTTCATGATCAAAGCTATAGACAAATATAAAACTTAGAACACTCACATGTATTTGTATCCAGTTTTCCCGTGAGAATATCCAAAATTCTCAAGTAAGTACGCAGCTAGAACTTCGGACGGCGTATTCCAGTTTCCAGACGGGATAGATCCAGAATCCAGACATCAGGTCAGTGCTTCTTTAAATATTATTGGCCAATAATAAGAATAATAACTCTTGAGTATAAATTCAGTGACTATTTCCATGTATATATAAGAATTCATGCGTCTCTATGATCGATCTATAAAAAAGAAAAAGGACTTTATGTAGTTTATTCACTAGACAAAATCTAAATATTATTTAAAAAGGCCTATTCTGTAATATAATAATGCTTGTAGAGATGTTGGAATATCTAATGAACAGTAACCCCACCATGCGCAGACGACGAATATAGGACTCCGAGATACCTATACTCTTTACTGAAAATATCGTCATTTTATTTTCTCTCATCGTATTGAACCGATCGTATATTTGAGGTGTTAGTGAGCCTATTATTTTCTGTGTTTATTTTAAGGGTAACGCGTTTTAATATTCAGTGTTTGATTTAGACAGTATAGTTATTAGTTAAAAGGAGTTTACGATTGTTATAGACTTATAAATTTAGTTATATACGTATATATTATTATTATTATTATTATTTTGGTTGCATATTTACGATATGAAATATTATTTTATTTTTCCCCCAATGCAATCTATGATGCGAGAAAAGTATTGGTTTACCCACAAAAAAGTTGGATTTTTGAATTTTGTTTTGAGTTATTTTCAAGTTTTTCAGCGATAAATACACGCCTATCCTCAGTCAATGAGATTTCTTCAATTTCTTAAAATCAACCAATTAACTATCATTTAAAATGATGGAAAAGCTACCTAGATTTCGCAATAACTGATAAATATGCGCCTTGCTATTAATCAACTATGCCGTGAATGTTACTGTCACATTATTTTTGAGTTTTCCTAATACAACGTCTTTTCAAAATGGCAATATTTGGCCAAGAATCTCTAGAAAATATTGAAAAAACTGTACAGAGTGTTACTCCGAGAAGTACAGTTAATAAATTGTCTGCATTTATATAGTTGTGTATTTATCTTCCTAAAATAGATTCGAGATAATTTTTTTAATCGAGAAATACATTACAAATTGTATTCAAATTTTAATGTCACGGCAAAAATTCTCGATTCAAGAGAAGTATTAAAAAAAATCACTCGAGCAAGCTCTCGTGATTTTTTCACTCTCTCGATTCTCGATTTATTGCCATGACAATAAAACTTTCATACAATCAAACATGTATTTATCGATAAAAAAATGATCTCTTTGGTATTTACCCCCGAAAAAAGGGTTTTTAGGGAAAAAATCCTGTGTGTATGTCGTTGCCGGCCACTATTTCTTGTTAGCACGATACAGCGTCCGGAATGCAAAAATTCACCAATTTTATTTATGATTGAATATTGTTCAATATATCTCACAGGTGAACCCTATTGATTTTCAGGTCATCAGCGCCAGTACTATGGGCCCTATAAAATAATAATTTTTTTTACAGACAAATCTTCAATCATAAGCAATTCTAAACGAGTGGTTCACAGCCAGAGTCGTGAAATAATTTATAACGTATATAAATTCATGAAAGAAGAAAAGGAACAAGATAAACTCAAACTTCCCCTAAATCGGTTCCAAGAAAGAGTAGCGTTAGCCACTGGTGTTGGGCTGAGCACCGCAAGAAGAATAATTGAAGAAGCTGATTTAAGAAAAAGTGGTGAAAAGTATGAGTCACCAAGAAGAAATATTATCAAACCGTGCACCCCAAGAGGATCAGTAGATGAGTTTAAAGATGAAATTATTAGGAGAATATTTTATTCATAGCAGCTATTCACAGACGAAGACCAACGATAAAAGGTGTGTTTGAAGAAGTTAAAAAGGAAGAAGGGATTAATTTTACAGGGAAAATCGATTCATTTCGAAAATGAGTGCGAAAAATGGGATTCCATTGGAAAAAAACTGAAGACAACCGAAAGGTCTTAGTCGAAAAATTTGATAAGTAAATTAACATGGGAAATCGTCAAGGTCCATCGTAGTAATTTTTGACTCCATTCGATCTGCGCATGCGGCGGCCGTCAGCAATTTTTGGTGTAAGAAGCGAAGGGGTTTTTAAGGGAAGCGTCTACGGGGGATGGGGGTTTCGGGCCAATTGGGGACGGTAGCGGCTACGGCGGGGAGCATTTTTGGGGGTTTGGCCCGGGCCGCCAAAGAAGAAGCGAAGAGGGTTTTAAGGGTAGCGTCTGCGGGGATTACACAAGTAAGGGTGTATACAAGAAGAAGCGAAGAGGGAAGGGTAGCGTCTACGGGGGATGGGGGCCCGGTTGGGGGTGTATCAGTTTGCGGCTACGGGGGGCCCGTGTCAAATTTTTGGGGGTCGCTCTTTGCGTCTACGGGGGTTATGCAATGATTTAGAAGAAGCGAAGAGGGTTTTAAGGGTAGCACGGGGGATATGTAACGGAAAACATGCGCAGTATACGGGAAAAGTAGCTTCGCTACCCCAGCTACTCACGGCCGTTTTGGCACTCTGGTGAATAACAAATAGTTTTTAGCGCCGTTATGGCAATGATGGCAAGCGACACCAATGTAGGTTAAATTTTGCATAACCCCCGTTCTTACACCCTTCGTAATCCCCGTAGACGCTACCCATAAAACCCTCTTCGCTTCTCTTGTATACACCCTTACTTGCGTAATCCCCGTAGACGCTACCCTCCCCCGTGCTACCCTGAAAACCCTCTTCGCTTCTTCTAAATTATTGCATAACCCCCGTAGACGCAAAGAGCGACCCCCAAAAATTTGACCCGGGCCCCCCGTAGCCGCAAACTGATACACCCCCAACCGGCCCCCCCATCCCCCGTAGACGCTACCCTTCCCTCTTCGCTTCTTCTTGTATACACCCTTACTTGTGTAATCCCCGCAGACGCTACCCTTAAAACCCTCTTCGCTTCTTCTTTGGCGGCCCGGGCCAAACCCCTAAAAATGCTCCCCTCCGTAGCAGCTACCGTCCCCAATTGGCCCGAAACCCCCATCCCCCGTAGACGCTACCCTTAAAAACCCCTTCGCTTCTTACACCAAAAATTGCTGACGGCCGCCGCATGTGCAGATCGAATTGAGTCAAAAATTACCACGATGGACCTTGACGATTTCCCATGTTAATTTGCATAAGGAATGGTCTAGAACCCGCCTAGCTCCTTTACTTTGATATTAAATTCAAACGTGTCGAATATTTAAGAAAATTGAAAAAATATTAAAAAGAAGGGCGGGAGATTTTATCCTGCGTATATTCATGGTTCACATACTGTACCAATGGCATGGAACGATGGAACAAATAATTGTCTAAAGTCACCTGTGTCCAAAGGAGAACGACTCATAATTTTACTCGCCGGAGGTGTATCAGGCTTTGTACCCGGAGCTCTAACCATACTTAAATCGGGTCTTAAAACAGGCGACTATCTTGATGAAATGAATCATAATAATTTCAGCAAGCGGCTTAAAAAAAATTCATGGTAAACGTCACAAAGAAATCTGTCCTTGTGATAGATAATGCCTCTTACCATAATGTTTTGGTCGAACCAATTCCTAATTTTTCATGGAAGAAAGCATCTATGCAAAACTGGTTAAGGGAAAAAAGCATTTTTTTGAGAGAGAAGGCAACGAAGGCTGAACTGCATGCAAAAATTCAATTAAACAAGGCAATTCACAAACAATATACCGTCGATAAAATTTTAGCAGAACGGGACATTCCAGTTCTATATTCACCACCCTATCATCTGAGCTTATTCCTATCGAAAAAATATGGGCACTGGTGAAAAATCACGTCGCTGCATTTAGTAGTACGACGTTTAAACTTGATAAAATGTTGAAAATGAACGAAGAACAATTTAACCAAGTTGGGAAGGAACAATGGGAAAAAATTTGTGCTCACGTTGAAAAAGTCGAAAAAGAATATATGCGGAAAGAATATATAAAGGATGAAGTGAAAGATTTCATAATTTCACTAAAAGACGACAATGAATCTGATTTCTTCTTATTTTCGGATGAAGACGACCCTGAGAATGAGGAGGAACTGGACGATTTGGGTTGCCAACCATTAATGTGAACTTTCATGTTTGGCTATTTTTACAATGTTCTGGAATTATCCTGTGTATGTATTTTCTTTTTTTACATTAGAATTTTGTGCTAATTAAATTTGTCAAGAAAACTCTATTGCCTCTTAGTATGATTTTTTGTCAAACCCCATATTAACAGATTTTCAATCTTTTGTTTTTCTTCTTTCTCTAAGTAACTATCTATTTTTTATTAATATTATAACTTGTAATATGACACTTTGTTATGATTTTTTATTGATCAGGTATATAATTCTTTTTTTAATTAATTTCAAAGACAACAAAACTTGTTTGTTTTTTACGTCCGTAATAATTATATTATAAATGCAGTTGAATAAATGGGTTGAAACGCGCTACCCGTTTTATACTTTCAATTAAAACACTGAAGTACCTAGACCCTACACCCAAGCCAATATTTTTGGGTTTCACTTACAGAGTGTTAGCCGACTTTCCACTATCGCTTTGCGCAGGAAAGGTTAAGGTCACTGTTCACGAGATAATCCAATACCTATACTTACGTATTTTCAAATCATATAAGAAAAATGCATTTTAATCCATTCATATAATATTTCCATTTGTATATATAAATTTTGTAACCTATTTCTTACGAACATTTTAATTTTGTATGCATATAATTACTAAACGTAAATTCTTTTATGAGAATCCATCAACATTTTTATAACGACAAAGATGCTATGTATCTAATACTCACGCAGGTGCAGAGCGTCGATAAGAAACGTTCGTTCAGTATCGTTTCTGTTCGATTTCAGTTGGACATGCGCATAAGATGGTGTATATCTTCTATGATTATGTGTTGGTAATTTCCATAGGCGTAACTATTTTATAAATATTTAAATGAAAATTTCATTATAAAATTAAATTGTTGAAAGTATTGTATTTTGTGTTTATTTTTATTTTGAAGGAGCAAAGTATATCCAAACAAAGCCAGAACTCAAAGAGTAGAAAAAGTCTCATGCTCCCGAACAATATCATATAATAAATAATAATATATCATATAATAATAAATAACTGAGCTAGCCACACAAATTTAAATAAATAAAAATATATCTATCTAAATAAATTAAAATTATAAAACTATGTATAATATATATATATATATATATATATATATATATATATATATATATATATATATATATATAATATATATATATTTATATAAATATATATATATATATATATAGTATTTTGTAGTTTATTTTATATGAATTTAATTTTCCCGGTATATTTAAGAAATTATTTTGTTCAATAATGCCACACAATGTACTCACCTTTATCTCTTCTTATTATTAAATTTTTTAATGAGAACTCAGCGTCTCAGAATCTTGGGTTCATAAGGTTAAATATTCATATGATTATTCTTTTAGTAATAAGCGCCAAATCTCAATATTGAATTTTGATAAAAAAAATTTGTGATCTAAATATTCATATTCTATAAATTTTTACAAACCGGCCCTGCAAATTCTGTTTCAAACCCCCTCTCGAGTTACAATCCTGCCAACTGATAACTGATAAATCAAACACTAAGAAATGCAGCCTACAGACAATATAATTTGTTCTTCCAAATAGGAAGAAATGTTAATTTATATATTAAAAATACATTATTCTTTTTTATCATCAATAAAAAAAATGAACTTATCTACAATGATCTTTCACACGATACCCATTCACACTGTTTAATATCGTGGCATAACTTTTTGTATAACGGCTGTAAACGAAGGACCAGCTTAAAGAGAGCAATAAATAAATGGCTGTGTGGATGAAGGAACTGTTATGTAAATGATTATACATAAATTCGTGACGAAAATTCAATACTTTCTATAAAATTTTTATTTATTTGTTTACCGTGACATTTATATTTTTCATGACGTTCTGTCTCTCTTGACATTACATAACAACTTTCTTTTATTTTTTCACAACTCGCTTGCCAACACAATCGACAGTCGATAAAAAAGTTTTCTTTAACAATAAATACAGGTTGACAGCACTCGGCTGACACAGTTGCCTTTTCATAATATAACAAAAAATATAGAACAAATATAAACTTAACATGCCGCTCGCCTTGAAAAGCCCTCTTTTCAATGAAGATAACTATGATAGAGGATTGCGGCACAACAAAACAGTACATATATACATTTCGATTAATATATATATTTTTGGAAATCAGTTCTCGATTGGTAGCGCGCAAACTTTAGAAAAGTTTCTTTTCAAAATATTACCATTTGCCATTCCAACCGAGACTACGCGCACCACATTGTCAGTACCATAATGTAATTCCACAACACGAGCGAGAGGCCATTTCAAAGAAGGTAAGTTATCTTCAATTAGAACGACCATGGATCCAACTTTTAAAACGGGTTCAACATCAAGCTTCCATTTGGAGCGAGTCTGCAGCTGGCTTAAATAGTCCTTTGACCATCGGTCCCAAAATTGTTGCTTGAGTTGTTGTAGTCGATAGTATCGATCCGCTCTGGAAATTTTAGCTTCTTTGAGGTCTCCTTCTGGTAAACTTGCTAGTGAGTCGCCAATAAGGAAATGAGAAGGAGTCAAGGGTAGGAAATCGGTAGGGTCATCGGATAAAGGGCTCAAAGGACGTGAGTTCAAGCAAGACTCAATCTCCACCAGTAGCGTGTACATTTCCTCGTAAGTTAAATGTGATTCACCGAGTACGCGTTTAAGATGGAATTTTGTGGACTTAACCGCAGCTTCCAACAAACCACCCATATGAGCTGCTCTGGCTGGATTGAAATGCCAATTTATTCTGTCACGTGCCAAAAAATTTAAAACTGGATCGTTATGTTTTTTATCATTAAGAATATCATAAAGCTCACTAAAATAATTGTTAGCTCCTACGAAATTCAACCCATTATCGGAGTAAATATCACTAGGCTTTCCACGTCGAGAACAAAATCGTTTTAAAGCATTTAAAAAACTATGTGTTGTTAAATCTTTAACTAACTCTATGTGAATTGCGCGAGTAGCGAAACAAATGAATATACAAATATAAGTTTTAACTAATTTCCATCTTCTTAACGTGCCTTCTTTAACTGAAATAGGACCGGCGTAATCAATACCACAATTTGAAAATGGTCGACTTGGATTTATTCTTGAACTAGGCAAGTCACCCATAATAAATTTACAAGGTTTTGGATGGGCTCTATAACATCTAATACAAGATTTTACTATGCGTTTTACTGCATTTTTTCCATTGAGTGGCCAGAAATTTAAACGGATAATAGATAATAAATTTTGAGTTCCTGCGTGAAGATACTTTAAATGTTGATCTAAAATTATTAAATCAGTGAGTTTATGTTTATAGGGTAAAACAATTGGGTGCTGTTGATCAAATGTAATTAAAGATTTCGATAATCGACCACCCACTCTTAAAATATTTTGACTGTCTAAAAACGGTCGTAAGTTTAAAAGTTTACTTTGTTTATTTACGTTTATTGAATTTGTAAGATCTGCAATTTCTTGTTTAAATATTTAATTTTGAGCTAATTTGATTAATTAGTTTTGTGCTTCACTCAACTCTTGGGTAGTTAACACCTGAGACTTAACGTTATTGTTGAGCTTTTCTTTATTTAAACAACGATTTTTAAAACGTAAAATATAAGCTGTTACGTTTAATAATTTATAAAAATTTGAATATTTTCGAAAAATGTCAAATTCGGTTTTTTGTTCTTGAATTATTAATGAAATTGGTTGATTTTTTAATTCGAGTAAATTTTGAACATCATTAAAATTAGATTCACGATCATGTTTGTAAATTAAGTTGCTCTTTAAAAATTCGGGCCCGTTTATCCAAGACTTATGTTCGAGCAACTCTTTAGGACTTAATTCTCGAGAAATTATATCTGCGGCGTTATCCTTTGTGTTTACGTGTTTCCAATTATTCACGTTTGAAATTTCAGTAATTTTTATTACGCGGTTTGCAACAAACGTTTTTAACTTACAAGGTTCAATCTTTAACCATGCTAATACAATCGTCGAATCTGTAAAATACGTTATTTTGTCAATATGAATGTCTAAGGTATTTTTTATTTTAAAAATTAACTCAGCTAATAAAAGAGCACCTAGTAGCTCTAAACGTGGTAATGTTTGTTTTTTAAGTGGAGCAACTCGAGACTTTGCTGTAAACAATGTTATTTCTTTTTTGCCATTCACTGTAGATGATAAATATACGCACGCGCCATATGCTTTTTCAGAACTGTGACAGAAACCATATATTTCAATTATCTTTGCGTTTGTTAACAAGACGTGCCTATTAAATTTTATTTCATTTAAATAACCAATTGGTGTGACAAATTCGAGCCATATATTTTTTAGTTCTGCAGGTACATTTTCATCCCAATCTAATTTTAGATGCCAAAGTTGTTGCAAAATTAATTTCGCTTTAATTATCGCTGGACTGATCAAACCCAACGGATCAAAAATTTGGGCAATTAACGACAGAATCGAGCGTTTGGTAATACTTTTTTCATTTACATCTAGCTTTAATGAGTATCTTAATACATCCTCATTAGCGTCCCAAATTATTCCTAATGTTTTTAATTGTTTTTCATCTTGAAATAATACAAAATTTTCATCTTGACTGCTGACTGAATTCTTTATATAAGTTAAAACTGATTTGTTGTTTGATGACCATTTCCTTAATTCAAAATTTGCGCCCGTTAATATTTTTGATAACTCATGGTAAATGTCTATAGCTTCTTGTTTAGAATCTACACTGGTTAATAAATCGTCCATGTAAAAACATTTTTCAATAATTTGCGATGTTCGTGGATATTCTAATTTATTCTGTAACGCTAACTCTTTTAAACAGCGTGTCGCTTGAAACGGTGCACTTGAGGTGCCATACGTAACCGTGTAAAGTTCATAAATTTTGATAGGTTCATCTGGTTTTCCTCGCCAGATTATTTTCTGAAAACAACGTTCGCTTGGATCTATATCTATGCATCTATACATAATTTTTATATCAGCGCTCAAAACATAAGCTCTTAAACGTAATCTGAGCAAAATGGAATATAAATCCTCCTGAATAGTCGGGCCCGCTAAAATTAAATCATTGAATGAAATATTTGTACTTGACCTTGCGCTTGCATCGAAAACAACTCTGCATTTCGTGGTATTTGCCGAGTCTCTCAAAACTGCGGTATGCGGTAAGAAAAATGTTTGTCCTTCTATTGAAGTGTCCGATTCTAATAATCCTTTAAATGTCATGTGTCCCATGTTTTCATAGTCTCGCATGAAATTGATATATTGCGATTTTAAACCGTCATTTTTTCCAAGACGTACTTCCAAATTTTTAAAACGATTCAAAGCCATAAGTTTTGTATTTCCCAATAAATCATGACAATCTGGATTAAAAGGGTATTTTACGATAAACTTTCCGCGTTCGTCTCGTTTTGTGGTTGCCTTAAAATATTCTTCACAATACTGATCACTTTTTGACAACAAAATTTTAGCATCCAGCTCTTCAATTTACCAAAATTTGGTTAAAGTATCATTTAATTGCTTATTCGATATTTTTGTATTAACGTTACAAACTTGCATTTTATTTGATTCCTCATTTAAATGAAGATTTCCGCTTATGATCCATCCCAAAGATGTTTCTTGTAGTACAGGTTTATTTTCTCCTAATTTTAATTTACCTTCTTTTAATAAGTCAAAGAAAATACCTGCTCCGAGTAATAAATCTATCTTTTTTGGTACGTTAAATTGTTCATCTGCTAGTTCGAGTCCTTTTGGTAACTTTAATAGGGTTTTATCAAAATTAATTAAGGGTAATTTTGAAGTAATTTGAGATAAAACCAAAAATTGTAAGTTTAATTCAAAGTCTCCATTTTTTGATTTAATCTTTGCACATGTTCTATAATTTATTTTCGTTTCGATTTGATTTATTCCAGCTAACGGTATATCAATTTTTTGACATTTCAGGCTTAGTTTTTCTACTAAGGTTTCACTAATTAAGTTCGATTGACTACCTGAGTCGAGTAACGCAGTACATTTAATCCATTTTTACTATCGTTTTGAATAAGAACCGTTGCAGTGGATAATAAAACTTGATTCGAATCAATAATCGTGTACGTGTGAATTGCTTGTATATTTTCTTCGTCGAAATTACCATTTTGTGTATAATTTTCATCTGATTGATTTATTTCTGATGATATATTCTGGCTTCTTGTCGATATAGTAGGTCTTGAGTGTTGTGACGTTTCATTTTGACCAGGAGCGCAGAACGTGCTCATTTGCTGATTGACCCTCGAATCGGCTGATTCTCTTGGCTGCGCATACGCCTGACGCGACGATGGTTGTTGCGAAGCAGCGCTGCCATATTGTGAACGTTGTATCGGATTTTGAATGTTTTGTTGAAATTGTCTGTAATTATCTACGTGTAATGCGGTGTTATGTTTTAAATCACATTTTTTACGTCCTCTGGATAAACAATCTTGTTTAAAATGACCAGATCTTAAACAGTTGGTGCATAATTTGTGTTTATATAATTCCTGATATTTTTCCTTAATATTTAAATTAATAAATTTTGGACATTGATAAATAAAATGATTTTTATTACAAGTTAAACATGTGTTTTCATTTGATGTGTTTATAGGTGATTGAACGTGTCCCACTATCCTTAAGTTTGTGTTTTGTTTTCTGAATGGTGTTTTAATACGCGAAGAAGTGGATTCATTTGAATTATTGTGTTTCAAACTGTCCATAGAATGAACGGCTTCTAAAGTGAAGCACTTTTTTGTTAGAAATTCAGTGAATTCTGACATTGTTGGCAAACTTTGATCATTTTGTTTGTTTTCCCATTCCTTTTTCTTTCGGTCATCTAATTTTTGCAAAATTATTGGAATCAATAAAGCGTCCCACATTTTAACAGGTAATTGCAATTTTTCCAATTCAGATAAATGTTGATATAATAAATCTAACAATTTTCTTAACATCGATGAAGATTCTCGTGTAATGTTCGGTAATTCGAACAATAATTGACATACGTGCGTGTTTATAATAGCTCTACGATTTTCATATCGTTTTCTTAATAATTTAAAGGCAATTGTGTAATTGTTGGCCGTTAAATCCAAATTTTCTATCAGTTTCAATGCGTCATCCTGACAACATGATTTTAAATACATTAATTTTGACACCTCGCTAATATCCTGTCGGTTTTCTACCAAAGCTCCAAATTGATCGCGAAAACTAAACCAGGTTTCATATTTTCCGTAAAATTTGGGCAAATTTAAATCAGGAAGATTGGCAACAACGTTTTTATTTTGTAAATTAGGACTATAAGTAGTTTGAAATTGAGACTGTTTTATATTGAAATCATTTAATTGATGACATTTAGCAATAATCTTTTTTGATTTAGAAATTTCCATGTAAAATAACGATTCGGTGTCTAACCTATTAGCCTTTTCATTGGAATCTAAAAATTCTAAACGCGTTTGGACCCTATCAAACTCTAAAAAATCGTCTTCGACGCCTTTTAATCGACATTCGATTTGAAATTGGTCAAGGTTTTCTTCATTTTGCGATAAATAATTTGAAAACCGATATAATCTATCCCTAATAACCTGTCTTACGTGCGATAATTCTGAAATTTCAACTTCATCAGAGCTAACATCTATGTTACAGTTTTTTTTATTCTTTCGCGGCATTTTTCTTGGCATATGACGAGAATGATAGCTAATTTTTCTTTAGAAACGAGTATCTTAGAAGCGTGTTTAATTTGCGAATTAATGTTTGACAGGAATGTCACTATTACTTGAATTAACAAATAACGATGTAATTATTACTTTTATACTAATATAAGACGTGCGATTGATTTAAATTATCGATTTAAAATCAATTAATAACGAGAAAACGTACGATACGATACGATAGAGGCTAAGCTGATTTTACACACTTCAAAGGAAAGGAATGATTGGCAGGAATTAAAGCGGTTAAATAATTAGAACGAGCTCACCAGCATTACTGTTTCTATATATGTTCCTCCAGGTCCACCAGGTCGCTGTAGTTTCAAATCTGGCTCGAAGCGTCCATGTTTATCATCGTGGCATGACTTTTTGTATAACGGCTGTAAACGAAGGACCAGCTCAAAGAGAGCAATAAATAAATGGCTGTGTGGATGAAAGAACTGTTATGTGAATGATTATACATAAATTCGTGACGTAAATGCAATACTTTCTATAAAAATTTTATTTATTCGTTTACCGTGACATATATATTTTTCATGACGTTCTGTCTCTCTCGACATTACATAACAACTTCCTTTTATTTTTTCACAACTCGCTTGCCAACACAATCGACAGTCGATAAAAAAGTTTTCTTTAACAATAAATACAGGTTGACAGCACTCGGCTGACACAGTTGCCTTTTCATAATATAACAAAAAATATAGAACAAATATAAACTTAACACACACAAATGAAATTATGCTAAATACATGCAAGTATGCAACTTATTATACGTTATATACAAAAGAACACAACTTTATATTCATAAAAAAATTCTCGTTAGAACACTGAATAAGAGTGGTATTCGGTGCGTTAGAAAATGGAGGAAAGTCATAAAACACACGTTGTCAGTACAGTTTCAATATCTAATGTTCAATATACACACGGTAAGTTTTATTTAAAATGAAACAGTTTTTAAATACCTTTTATCATCCGCTGATTATCAATAGATTTGTCAATTTATTCTACTCTCTCTTCTTTGTAGGCTGCTTCGAAAATGTCGCGATTGATTCAAGAATCCATTCGAATCAATTTAATTTCGAAGGCTTTCCATGCATAGATTCTCTTCAAAGATCGTGGAAATTATTGTTCCCACGATACGGGATATATATATTTTTCAGGATAGTTGAAGCCAATATTCTCTGCATAGGATATTACCTCTCTTCAGGAATGCTTTTTGGAGGTTAGTATCACTGCTTTCAATCTTATTTTACTTTAATTTTAACAATTCTTATATTATTTCTAAAGAACAATGTACTTCTTTTTGATTTTTCAATACTACCCGTCAACACTTTTTTCTTTCTCTCCCTAAGCTTTTTTCTAAACAAGAAACCTCATTTTTCATTAGCCCTCTGTATATTGAAATCATAAAAATATTTGTAACCAATCATAATATCTCATAGTAGTTTAGCCAATAGATTTAATTTTATTATTTAAGATATTAACTTTTTAATTATAAAACATACTTTTTAACAATTCTAAACAAACAATTCATCTATTTATCTTTTGCATTTTATTAATTCCTAAAATTTTTTAGCTGTTATCGACTTTGCTCTACCCAGCTGACACATACTTCCAGAAGTCAAAGATTTTATAATCCTAATGTTTTTATTTGGAATTTCTCCTTTGGATATAATACAAGAAATATTTTTTCTAGGGCTTCTAAATAGTTTAATGGTATCTAATAGGTATTTAAGATAATGCATAAACATTTGACGATTTCTTTTGAAAAGTGGATTCATTCATTTTATAACAGGTGATGTTTTTTTTTTAATTTTTGTCTTAAATAGTTGGAATCCTTATTATATTGGTGTCATGTATATGTGTAGAAGGTACATTATAAAGTTTAAAGAAATTTCTTTAGTTTAATTTAGTTTAAATTCGACTCTCGAATAGTTTTTCCTCCAATAATTTTATACTCGTTAATATCTCAAATTGTAATTAACTCATGTTAGATATATGTACAGTGTGTAGCATTATTTTTCCACATTAACATCCCCTAAATTTTGCGTTTATCATATTTTTTATTCTAGGAAAAATCTTATGAACGCAAATTTTACTTCAAGTATTTTATTTAAATATTGTCTTTCGATTTGACTGATAATAAAATTTCTTTTTATTTCAGGTCGCTGTTGTAAGATGATTCTGGAATCCTCTGTTGCATCCTCTTCAGTTAGTTTTAATTTATTTATAATATTATAATTAAATGTATACAAAGTTTTAGTTTATCTTTAGTTATTAATTTATTTATAATTTTCATCCAAAGGAATTTGCCAAAAGCTGTGTTTCAAATCAATTTTTTTTTAAATTCTTCAGTGTTCGTTATGCGTCCAAAAATCGCTTGCACATTCATCGGAGCCTCGTATTGTGGTACAGTATATTGATCTATGTTTCTAGCATCTAGACATAATCTCAATTCACCATTTGCTTTTCTCACTACCACAATAGGATTTACATATCTTGTATTGCATCTTTCTATAATACCATCTTTCAACATGTTTTGTATTTCTAATTCAACCTCTTTTCTATATTTGTCAGGTATGGGATATGTTCTTACTCTGAAGTTCTCTATTCCTCTAACTTCCATTTTATGCACATAGTTCTTTGCCATTCTCATTTCTTTTCCAGTCAATCCTTTATATTTCTCTATTAAATTCTTCACTTTCTCTTCATATTCTTTATTTCCACACACTAATTCCAATTCTTCCATATTTCCACACCTTTCTATATTCCACAACTTCTTATTATCCTCTTCAATTGCCAATTCTTCCAAACTTTCGTTTCCAAATTCAATTCCATTTCCATCAATTTCTATCTCCATCTTTTCAAAATCAAGTATTACTTTAAACTTTGTTAATTCATCAATTTCTATTACTATGTCTGTTTCCAAATTATTCACTAACAGTAATTGCATTTCAACTTCTTTCCCATCCTTCAATGTAATCTTTTGTATTATAGACCTATTTACTTCACATAGCTTCTTTCTATCTATTAATAATTTTATTTCTTTTCCATTTAATTTTCCTTTAATATTTATCAATCCCATTATTTCTTTTAATTCTAATTCTTCCCCAAATTTTATATATTCCCTTGGATGTTCATATGTAATCACTCTCTCTTCTCTCCTTTGAATACTGTTCTCTGTAATTGTTATTTTTGTTGTTATTATATTTAAAGTTTCTGTTATAGTTGTTTTGGTTGCTATCGTTCTCATTATAGTTATTGTTATTTCCTGAATTGTTGTTATAATTATTGTTATTGTTATAATCTCCATTGGTATTATATCTATTAATGTAATTATTTCTGTATTTCATAATTAAATCTTTACATATCCTAATTTCTATCTATGTACAAAATTATATTTACATATGTTTTTTTAACATTATTTGTCAATTATAAACTTCTTATTTACATGTTGTTTTTATATCCCTTCTTGACCTTTTACAATTCCTTATTCGTCTTCTAGATTCCAGTCCTATAATACAGCCTTATTATTCCATTTTATTTTATTTTCCTAAATTTCGTTTTATCCTTTTCTCTTATTGTTTGATTCTCTTGTATCCTAAATTTCTTTAAATGTTCCACTAAGTCTTTTTTTATTTTGCTTCCCCCTATCTCATCAATTTCTCCCAATAGATTCATCAAAATTGGCGTTTCCAATTTCTTCATATTATTGTTTCTTCTTTTTATTATTTCATTTCCCATAATACTCCCACTTCCTATCATTTCATTTTTAATTATCCTATTAAAATTTCTTGGATCAATTATCTTTATATTTCGAAATTTTCTGCATAAATTATTGTTTCTATATTCTATCTTATGGTTTCTTCTATTTCTTCCTTGGTCTCTTGTAATATCTTATTCATTTCCTCTAACTTCCAATTAAGTTGTATCCCCTTATTATTATTATTTCTTTTACCATATGTCACTATTCGTTTCAATATATTAACATCTGGGTCTGTTATTTTCCAATAAATATCTTTTTCATAAATTTTCATGACTTCCGCACTTTCTAGATTCTGTAAATTGTTATCTATCATCTCCTCATTTATTTGTCTTTGTATTTTAATGAATTGTATTTCTTCTGTTTCCTTCTCAACTTCTTTGAACTCCATCACACTTTGTATTTTCACTTCGTCAATTTCCATTTTATTACTAAATTTTTGTTCTATAGTATCATCATTTCTATTTATATTATCATTTTGTATCTTTACATCCATTTGAATCTCTCCTTTGAAATCCTTTTCTTCTTCCTCTATTTCCTTGATTCTGTTGATCTGTTAATTGTCTATTTCTGTGGTTTTTTCAATCCTCTTTCCTCTTATTTCTTGTTTAGTGGATTCTATTTTATTTTCCATGTATGTGTTTGATTTTTCCAATATCTTCTCAAAATGTCCCAATTTTTCATCCATCAATTTTATTATTAGGTCCTTAGTTTGTTTTATTTCTTCTTTGTTCTGGTCCAACTTTATATTCATTTCTTGTTTTGTTTCTTCCTTATTCTGGTCCATTTTTGTATTCATTTATTCTCTATTTTTATTCATATCTTCCCTAATAAAATTCATATTCTCATTTTGTTTATCCATTTTTTATCTTGTTTATCCATTTTTCCCATCATCATTTTTAACATACTCATTACGTCCGTTTCCTCTTTTTCTTTTGATTCTTGTTTGTCCTCTTGTCCTGTTTCTTCTGACAATTGTACATCTTTTTCTTCCTGTCCTTGTTCTGCAATATCTCCCTCTGAATGTTCTCTCCCCTGTTCCAAGTATTGCACCTGAAAATCTCCTCTACCATTACTCCTTTCTTCTCTTTCTTCGTCAGATCTACTTTCAACTCCTACCTGCTTTCCATCCCTTAATGTCATTTTTCTTTCCATTTTCTTTATTAAATTTTTTTATACAGTAAAAAATTATTATTTCTATCCTTTTTCATTATTATTTACAAAATTTCTATATTTGCCCCACGTTGGGCGCCATTTTATTGTAGTTTATTTTATATGAATTTAATTTTCCCGGTATATTTAAGAAATTATTTTGTTCAATAATGCCACACAATGTACTTACCTTTATCTCTTCTTATTATTAAATTTTTTAATGAGCACTCAGCTTCTCAGAATCTTGGGTTCATAAGGTTAAATATTCATATGATTTTTCTTTTAGTAATAAGCGCCAAATCTCAATATTGAATTTTGATAAAAAAAATTTGTGATCTAAATATTCATATTCTATAAATTTTTACAAACCGGCCCTGCAAATTCTGTTCCAAACCCCCTCTCGAGTTACAATACGCTCCATCAATCCTGCCAACTGATAACTGGTATCAAACACTAAGAAATGCAGTCTACAGACAATATAATTTGTTCTTCCAAATGGGAAGACTTGTTAATTTATATATTAAAAATACATTATTCTTTTTTATCATCAATAAAAAAAATGAACTTATTTACAATGATCTTTCACACGATACCCATTCACACAAATGAAATTATGCTAAATACATGCAAGTATGCAACTTATTATACGTTATATACAAAAGAACACAACTTTATATTCATAAAAAAAATTGTGAATAAGAGTGGTATTCGGTGCGTTAGAAAATGGAGGAAAGTCATAAAACACACGTTGTCAGTACAGTTTCAATATCTAATGTTCAATAAACACACGGTAAGTTTTATTTGAAATGGAACAGTTTTTAAATACCTTTTATCATCCGCTGATTATCAATTGATTTGTCAATTTATTTTTTCCTTCAATAATTTTATACTCGTTAATATCTCAAATTGTAATTAACTCGTGTTAGATGTATGTACAGTGTGTAGCATTATTTTTCCACATTAATAGATATATATATATATATATGTATATATATATATATATATATATATATATATATATATATATATATTAGGACAACTCAAGTAAAATTGTTGCGCCAATCTGATTTGACAAATAAAAGCTGTTGATATCTGCAGGTCCATTTAATCAAGAAGTGATCAATCAAAAGCACTACAAAATGAAACTTCTATAATTTTATAAAATGACTGTGTTATTTTCAGCATGATGAAGCAAGAAATTAACATAAACAATAATTCCGACTTACCAATGTTGCCATGCAGTACAATACATATGACATTAATATATTAGTGAACCAATCTCTGGAATTAATCACAATATTTAATGTACATAATGTGTTGAAGAATGTGCTTACTATAAACATCAAAACATTATTACCAGCTGCTTCGTCTAGAGCGTTAGCACCAAAATGTAAGTTTTTCAAATAAATTTTAATATTCTGTATATTTCCAGAATATTCTTCCCGTCGAATAAAATTTGACTGTATCAGTAAACGGAAACGAATATACTTTGTGGATAATAAATTAGAAGCATTCCATACAAGGACGGTGAAATAAAAATATTGAAATAGCATAATATCGTAGAATAAATAGCCCCAAAACTTTTGTGAGAAAATAATTTGATAGGGTTTCCATAAAAAGAAAATGTAATGAGTTAAACATGGGAAAAATAATAGAAACACTTTAAAAATGTACTTGATGATATTTATGTTGTTCTTTAATTCAACATCGAGTTGATCCATTATTTCGAAAAAGGATTGCCAATGTTTCTTTTGTCGTATGACCTCGTACAACGACGTGATGTTACGAGTAGCTATTGAGACATGTCCTAATGAAAAAAGGAATAAATCCCCAGAAGTGAATTCGTTTTTAAACGGAACAAGGACATCTATTAAAAATTTTATAAGTAGAGATAAACTTGGAATGAAGAAGAAATTGCTGATTAGGGGAGTTGGTTTCAGAGGTACTAATCCAAAATAGGTACCAAATCTATAAATGGTTTTATAAGTGTTTGTATCGTGTATTTCGTAGCTAAACATGACGTTGACTGAAAGAAAAATAAGTAATTCAATAATTAACTTGATGAGGTCGAATGATTATACTAATGCTTATTGATTCAATAACTGGAACATTGAAAGGGTTTTTGTTATTTATCATAAACGTTTGAAGTCTTGTGGAACATATGTAGGAAATGAAAAATGTATACGAGGGCTACTGTTTGTGTATTGAAAATGGAAGCGCTGGTATTGTCAGGTGAAATGTAATTGACATCTGAAAGTTTGCGTTTTTGACAGTTGCGACCAACAACTGCTAATGATAATACCTATGAAAAATAATCCTTCAACAAAACCAACTGAACTTTGCTAAAATCTAAGTCGCCACATACGACCGTAGGCGTTGCCGCCAGCTTTCGCGGAGTTGGGAGGGGTTCAAAATTGTATTTAAAGAAAATAATGATTTTAATAAGGGCGCCAGGTAAGTTTGCCCCAAGCAACTACCTGATTTTCAGTCAACACCTCTAAACTTACCAAATACGTGCCAATACAAAAATAATAAAAGTCGTGAATCTCTTAACTACGTTTATTCTTCAAGAGCAGTAGTCAATAGTGCATGTGAAATAACTAAAAATCATGAGCGATAGTAAGCAATAAAAAAAATAACACTAACTCTTAAGCAATTATATAACCCGGATAATGTTACACAAGAAAAAAAGACACAGTAGCTATCCCCAAATAGAAAGCACCATATCGTAAGTCAAACAATACTAGTTGAGTCTAGAATAATTCGATCAAGCAATTACAAGCGTGTACTTGACTGTACAGAATAATTATAAATTATTGGTTATAATTATAAGTTATAGTTAACGGAAGATCATGTTACTCTACAATTACGAAGCTACTGACGATAATTACTACAGGCGATATTAATGCATGCTTTGAAAAATGGAATAAAACAACGTCGCTTGAGCTCAGGTGTATGCGCAAAATATATGTTATCACCAGAATGTGGAGTAATATTTAAAAGATATGAAAAGAAATTTGTAGCATCAATTAACGCTTAACAATCAAAAAGTATACATCTCAAAACGCAGAAATAATTAAACACACTTATATTTATTTCTTAAAAATAATCGACTTTTTTTATGGTTTAGTTCAATCGAATAAAGAATTGACCGTACTATGCTTGGTAATTAAAGTTAATAATGGAAACTTGCCTAACGATGATCCCTGACGAAGTTCGCTACTGATTCCTCGTGTTCGACTTCCAATCTTTGGAACATCAATCCAAATAGTAAGAGCTAGGGTATGCCAAGAGTATCAACCCCTTACATAAACCCTAAAGAAAATATTTTATTTTCTCAGGTATTCAAAAGACAACAACAAAAATTATAGTTCCCAGTTTGATAATTAGTTAGCACTTTATGCTACGCCATTATCACCTAAATCTTTAATAATTATTTACTAATTACTTATCAATAACTAAAAGGTTAAAATTATATATTATATTATACTCGCCTAAATGGAGAATTGAATCTGCAGATTGGACATCCTTCAGAAATCAGATTGAACTAAATATGGGTAGTTGCGATATCACCAACTATACCCAGAAATGTGTATTGAACTTCAATTAAATCATCTTGGATAGTGCCAGCCAGCATATTGGCCAAACAAAAGACATAAAAGGCCACACTCCAGTCCCCTGGTGGAATCAAGAGTGCGAAAAAGCTACCAGGGAAGCAAAAGCACCGTTGAACAAGTACAGGAAACACAAAACTCTGCAAAATCGCGTAGAGCTAAAGAAATATAAGGCAAAGCACAACTGGTAATCAAACAATCCAAGAAAAAATCATTACATGAATATGTTTCTGGAATAAACTGTTCCACTCCAATAAGCCAAGTCTGGTGTGACGATCCCAAAAAGACATTATCAAATGAAAAGACACTGTTAGATTTGTGTAGAAAATAATTTCGATATGGATAGCGGCCAGCGGACTATTAAGGACAGGTGAAGCATAACAAAACACGTCCGTTTTGTAAAACATCGTATTCACACGACCTTCAAGGTCAAGAGTACGGGCCACTGACTGCGTTAGTTTTTAACATGATTCATTATTATTATTTTTAATAGTACAAACGTATGCATTGTGTATCAATAATCTGTGTTAATAGTTTATAATTATATTTTATCCCAGTGAGTTCTAAACGATGTTATTTATTCAACCCTAAAGAATGGATCAAGAGGTAAGTGTTCCTCAAATATAAATGGTTCTATGGTTAAAGAAGTCTATACGAGGGGCACTTGCTAAGTAATCAACACATGGCGATCCTGCAAACAAAATGGTAATGGTAAAATTGATGGTAAAATGTACATCGCCTCTACATGGCGATCCTGCAAATTAAATGGTAAAATGGTAATGGTGAATAATCGGGCGAATTAAGAGTAATTCAAGCGAGTGGAAGTATATGGTCTTTTAGTTAAATTTGGGACCCTGGATAAGCAAAACTATGGGTGGTTTACCTACTAAACAAGAGGTAAAAGAAGCTGGTACCGTTAAGGGGAAGCTCGAATTTTATTGGAAACTCACTGCAAGCTCGGTGTCAGACAAGGAGGTACTTACTTCCATATACCTTGCGCAACCAAAAGAGATAGAGAGCGAATCGATGTTTTCTAAGATGGTCAGTACGATATTAACTTTGGTAGAGTGGGGCAAAAATTTCTTGTTGAATTTGTTAGATGGTATATTCGCGTACAAAGGTATTTTCAATAGCGGTAGGATTTCCGATTGACTCTACAAGAATTACACAGCTTGATACAAGAAATTACATATTCAAAATTACATAGATAAGTACCTTTATCTATCCTTCTCTCCACAATATACAAAAATTATACAAAGCGATACAAGAAGTTAAGAATAGTTCAAGAGGTAAGTGTCTCTCAAAGATAAATGGTTCTATGGTTAAAGAGGTCTATACGAGGGGCACTTGCTAAGTAACCACCACACTGGATCAAAATAAGAAAAATTAATGGACATGGTTAAAAAAGCACTATTCGTCGCATTAAACACAATGATCATTACTACTCATCCACAATGAATATAGCCAATATTTTGGGCCAATCCTATCAAGAACAATCGTCAACTTCAAATTTCACACGCGACTTTCTCAATTACAAGGTTCAAATCGAACAAACTCCCATCAGTTTTGAAGATACACTCGATAACCCTTTAAATTTTCCTATCACCATAGAAGAACTTGACAGCTCCTTAGACAAAATGAATAATTCCTGTCCAGGTCCAGACAATATTCCAGTCATATTTCTCAAATATCTACCACCTTCAGCAAGACGGCATCTACTGAAACTTTTTAACAAGATATGTGAAAACAAAGTATTTCCTTCTTTATGGTCTGAAGCTATTATTCTACCATTTTTGGAATGTAAAAAACCCAAACAAGAAGCCAACTCGTACAGACCAATATCTCTAACTTGCTAAATGGGAAAATTGCTAGAGAAAATGGTCAACCAAAGACTCATGTGGAATCTCGAAACTACTAGTCTCGTAATGAAAGAACAAACTGGATTTAAACCAAACCGCTAAACTCTTGACAATATTGTTCATTTGAAGAGTGATATCAATGAGGCTTTTCCCACCAAACAGGTATACATAGCCATTTTCTTTTATATCACAAAAGCATTTGATACCTGCTAGATTCGAAACATCCTGATGCAACTACAAAGATGGAATATCACAAGAAATTGCCTAGCTTTTATGAACAACTTTCTGATGCTTACCGCCAAGCAAATGAAACCTCACAAGGCCCAGTTATCAGCCCTACTTTATGTTTGATTGCCATTAACAACATTCTTAACAATTTGAAAAAACCACTGGAAGCAAGAGTTTTCGCAGATGACCTAGTGGTTTACATAAAAGGAAAACATATAAATACAATATCACTATTATTTTCATGTTTGTATAAAAATAACACTTATTCAACTGCTTGTGCACGACCATTGCGGTTTTAAGGAGCTGGAATACAGTCACTGTTTGATATGTTGGTTTATACTATCTCCAACCCTACATATACACTTACAATCTTGGGAATTTGAAAAGTAATTTTTGTGAATTATGTTATGAAATGTTATGAAGAAAATATTATTGTTAAAATGTTATTATATAGTAGGGTGCTGTTTTTATAATATTTACAAATGATTTTTAATGTGATATCTGCGGAAATATTTTTCTTTCCGTGCCTTTCAGTTCACACTGAAAAAAAATTATTTTTGCAATTTTATTTATTATAACATTATTGCTAATTGTTCTGATTGTGAAGTGGTAGGTTCTTCTCCTGTATTATCCGTAAGATAGAGAGCGAATCGATGTTTTCTAAGATGGTCAGTACGGTATTAACTTTGGTAGAGTGGGGTAAAAATTTCTTGTTGAATTTGTTAGATGGTATATTCGCGTACAAAGGTATTTTCAATAGCGGTAGGATTTCCGATTGACTCTACAAGAATTACAAAGCTTGATACAAGAAATTACATATCCAAAATTACATAGATAAGTACCTTTATCTATCCTTCTCTCGACAATATACAAAAATTATACAAAGCGATGCAAGAAGTTACGAATTCTGAATTACATATTAGTTTCTGCATGATTCAAAGGTGATAAAACAAGATACAAATTCTTATTTATATAGGTATTATTTTCCGCAAAATATTCATAAAAATTGTAGCGTGACATTATTTTATATAGGATATATAAAAATTATGCAGGCTGCTTATTAGAAGTTACGAATTCTTAATTAAACAATACGCAAGAAATTGTACATTGACACGGGAAGTTACTTCCAAATGATTTTGTACATGAAAATCAATTTCTACATGACATTTTTCAAAATGTAATTAGCACAATCTGTTTAAAACATAAAATATTGGCTAGTCAATAAAAACGAAATTTGTTATGTTAAATAACAGAGCCAGAAGAAGAAATAAACGAAATTACAAAATTAGTTACACAACATGATAAAAATATACACGATGTCGTTTTATTATATCTCCTATTTTTTAAGAATATCGGGAAGCATATTGTCCAGATAAAATGTCTACAACTTAGAAAGTATGTTTAGCCAGAATTGTTAATCCCTTCCTATTGTCTGGACAGACATATCCAGCAGTATCCAAACAATAAAATAACAATACTCAGCTTTGGCTATTGCAAGCTGTCTTTGTATTTGATAATAGTAATTACTATTTAATTTCGTCGTTGTCATCAATATCCAAATATTTGAGTATTTTTTCCGTAATAGCTTCTTTTGATATATATTTATTTGCAGAGATCAGGAACATAATTTCTATTATATCCCCTTGGTCAGTTATACCATCGGGACTAGCTGTTGAATATGGGTATTCTTCCAAAATAAATAAGCCACATTCATTCATAGTTACTTGAAATTCGTTTCCAAACTGACTTTTTTATTATGTCCTCGTGGTCATTACACCATTTTGTTGCTGCGCTACCTTTAAACTAACTACTCAAGATATTCGTAACCAATTTTTTTGGGTTTGTTGTTTTTCGTTGTTTGCATACTTCGCCAAATCGAGACGCTGTTAATCGATATGCCCTTTCTTCTTTCCAAATTGGATTTGTGGATTGTTCTCTTGTTTTAATTTCTAACTCGAGAATTTCTTCAGTAGTTTTCGTCATATGGGTTAAAAATTCTTGTTTTCGTTTCTTCATCCTCTACCTCTAATTCCTGGATACCGTAATCAGTATCAGCGGTTGCTGATGAAAGTTTAATTTTCTTTCTTGGAAACAGCTGTCTACGCTTAAGGTTACGCAACCTCTTTTTTGTTTTGTTTATAGCAAATTTCATAGCATGAGTTCCAATGCCGTGTCCTGTTAATTGCTTATGAACCAAATTATAAAACTCCTCCTTCAAATTATATTGTAGAGCAGCGGCTCTACACCTTGTATCGTAACTATTTTTTACTGAAAAATGTATTCGTTTACCTCAACAAATTTTGCTATTATGGAGTTATATGACTGTGTGGCATTATTATTCGTATTCAATAATAAACTATGAACATTTTGCTGCAACCGATTTTTATAAACCAAAATATCATCTAAAAGACCACATTTTTCCATTTCAGGAATTGAATTATGTTCGCCTTCTTTGGGCACTTTGCAAAAATAAGCACTGCATTTAGTATGATTACCAAAGACGTGCCTATGGCAGTTGCTTATGTTTGCTTTCAATAATTTTATTTGCTCATCCATGAGTTTGTTCTCTTTTCTATGATGGTTAACGGCAGTTTTTATTCCAACTCGCACTTTCATTATATTGGATTCTAGGCATTTTCGCAGTGGAACGCCAACTATCAATTTCATGGAACTTATCCTTTTTTTGCAACCTTCCTCAGCCGAGTGCAGCAGTTCCGCAACAGATGGTTTGTACATTCAATTTTACTAATCGGAAACTGATATCCATACGACCCTTATACACATAATTTTTCATATACACTGCTGTTTCCTATCAACTTCACATATTTTAGTTCATGCATTTCAACACTCCGTCGGAATCCTTCAAGGGTAATGCTAGTTTCCATGGAAGTAGAAGATGCATTCCAATTTTTGAAGCACTTATGTTGGGGAATATCTACCTTTTTATAGTACATGTTGGACAGTATTTATTTCGTGAATCCAGATAGAGAAGTTTTCTAGTTTTAGCGCCAAAAATACAAGCCACTCCTGATAGAGCATTGTAGTTCACTTTGTGTGACCGTTTCGACCAAGCACCATCAGTTATTACCGCAATAAGACAGTTTCCTTCTTTATCCAACACATTCTAATTCTTTGGCTAAACGAAGTTCTTCTTGACCGGCTTCTTCCATAGCAGTATTTGCGGTTTGAAATATGATTGCAGATACAATATCATGGTGTTTGGCATACAGATAGAAAGACATTGACGGAATATTTAAAATTAAGTATTATTCCGTTAACTCGGAAAGTCCACCACCAGTACTCATTGTAGCAAGGACGGCAACAGAATGAACATTCAAAGGCTTTTGTGAATCTTCAGAAAACATTTCTTTTTCAATATTGCACATAGTACAAAATTTGGTTAAATATACTCATAATATCGACAATTCTTCTGCCCTCAAGAATATTTAACTCCCTTGTAGTGCCGTCATTGGCTCTGAGTATTCATCTTCAAGTTGAATATCTCCAGAAGAGTTAGCTAAAATTGGAGATTCATCTACTTGGATTACTTTACTGTCAAGAATTCCAGAAGTAGATCATCATTACTGTTTGACAGAGTTCTTATTAATAGGAATGCGTGTTTCAACCATACGATTTTCTTTATTTCTGAGATTCCTGTTAACAAAATATACCATGTTACGTTCGTTGAATAAAACAATCTGAATTAGAGTAGTAGCACACAAATTGTACCTTCTAACTTTATAACAATGAAATAAGTTCATTCACTAATTCAAACGAATTTGAAAGGGCACTTATACTATTTTTAATTCTTTTTCTTTTCATATTTTTATGTGCATACTTTGCATTTCGTTGTTGATGCTCTATTCAATAACCTTTTAAAATTGATAAATATTCATTTAGCTCTAGGTATATAACATCCTGACCGATTCCCACAATTTCCTTGAAAATCACTATTACTTAACTTTTCCGCCAAACCTATCTATGATACGAGGAAAGTATTGGTTTACCCCCATAAAAGGTGGAATTTTTAATTTTTTTGATTCATTTTCACGTCTTTCAGTGAGATAAACACGAAAAATGGGTTTTTGGAAAGAAATCCTGTGTGTATGTTGTCGTCGGCCACTTTTTGTAACGTGTCTTGTTAGCATGATTCTGTCTCCGGAGTGCATCAAGTGAACAATTTCATGATTGGGAATGGTTCAGGGCGTCTCATATATGAACCCTATTGATTTTCAGCTCACCAGAGCCAGCCCAATGGGTGCTATGGTTCTTGAAGTACCAAATTTTTTAAGAAATTTCGTTTTGTTAGCATGATACAGCTTCCGGAGTGTTTACAAGTAACCAATTTTATGATTGGATATTGTTCAAGGTGTCTCACATATAAACACACAGGCTCCGTAATGTATGTCTTGAAAATTTAGATTTAATATTTAAAACTGTTTATTTTTTTCATTTTATTGTGTTAGCGTTTATCAAAATTATATATATGTATAATATTTTTTAATCTATTAATTTGCTAGCTTGAGCTACGCCAGACTGTATGACACAAAAAATTACTAAAAAAGTGATTAAAAAGATTTATTTGTGACATTTATAATGAAGTCTCTTTTATACGCGAATTAGAAAAACCATTTTTCTTACCTCAACGCTAAAAGATTCCGACTCCTAGTTCTAGTTTTCGAGTTTTAGGGCTCAATTTAACACTTAATGTCATAAAAGGTTTAACTAATTAAAATAATATACGAACACTTAATCAAAACACACAAAACTAAAAAAGTACCTACAAATTTACAACTTACAACTATTATTTGAAAAGTCCGTAACAATAAAACAAAGTATTCATACACACACGTAACCCACTAAACTGGCTAACTCCATTTCCATAAGAAAGTGAAGTATATTATATTAGCAGAAAATTCTCCCAGTACCTATTTGCAAGTTTTTAAAAAGTTTCGCTTGTTTCAAATGATCAATAAATCCCTACCTTTCTCAATATTAAACTGTGAATTGATTTGATAAAAATATAGTTTCTTGTCGACCCGCGTTTCCCCCACTAGACTCATCTCACTGCCGATAATGAAGTAGACACGTGCATGCATACCATATTTCAGTTTTAAGTTTCTGTAATTTTTGGGGAAACAATAAAACTTTTTGTCAATTTTTTGGGCTTATTACTTAACTGATTTTAAAAATGTAAACAGTTTTAAATTCTGAAAAATAATATCTATGCTTTGATGGGATTGAATTTTTTAATTTTAATTTTTTTCTAAATTCATATTTTTAAGTTTGTGGTTTTAACTATAACTAATTCGAATTTTAAAAATCGAACGCCATCAAGGCATAGATAATATTTTTTTGATTTAAAAAATGTTTCAATTTTCGGAATCGGTTGAAATTTAAGCCCACAAAATTTACAGAAAATTTTAGTACTTCCAGATATTATCCGAGAATCCCCTTAACAATAATTTTATGGTGCAACAAGACAGTTTTTCAACGCATATAATGGTTTCATTGTATATAATAACAGTAGCTTTCATTCTGAAATTCATATGGTCCATATGGAAAACGCAGCGAAGAGCGTTGAAAAGAGACATCAACCGAGGCATTGCAGCGAAGCAAACGTCAGGAACTTTGACTGTATAAAATTGTAAGTACTTATACCCTCTATTTTTATTAACAAATGGTGAATCTCATAAATGTCAATAACGTGGGAAGATTTCGAGAATAAGCTAAGGGCAAATGTAGAAGAAATAAATAAACAAGTAAAAAGGGTTTTGAAAAAGGAAACTCCTAAAAATCCAGATATTCACATTGAAGTAATTAATAGTATAATAATTTTGCTAAATTAATAGGTAAAAACTGGAAAAATTTGAGTTTAATACAACAAGAAAGTTGTAAAAATTATTCAGATAGGATTAGAGATGAAACTGCTAGGGCATTTCAAGCGTTGAATTGTATTATTGAAATACCTACCTCTATATTTGAGGAAATCGATACGGGTGTATTACAAGCAATAAGCAAACAATTGAAAATGGCGACAAGTAAGAATGCTTTTTTTAATATTGCGAGTAAAGTTTTACCGACCGAATTAAACGGCGAAGCAAGCAAATTACAATCATTTTTGGACTCATTAGATTTGCTGGAAAAGCTAGAAGTTTGATCACGACGGAAAACTCTATCATAAAAATCAAGAATAGACTAAAATCAGGAATGAGAGGAGACAATCCAAGCCTTCTCTTAGCGAAACTTGATAAAGTAAGACAAAATGGGAAGGACGTAACGCAGTACGCGACGGAAATAGAAAAATTGGCAGAGACTACAGGCAGCATACGTGTCAGAAGGGATGTCAGAACGTTTAGCCGAAAAATATACCAAAGAAGCAACGATTGAGGCAGTAACTACGAATGCCACAGCGGACGCCACAAAAACAATCATAGCAGCGGGAAGCTTTGGAACCACGCAAGAAGTATTATCCAAGTTTGTATCAGTAGAAGGCATAGTAAGCTGACAACAAGTTTTACACATGAAGGGCAATAGGAACTTCCTCAGGAAATCAGACTTTGACTTTAGGAACAATAATAGGAGGGGAAACAACAGATAATTTCACAACGGCAACCCCTCAGGAAGGACATTCAGACAGTATAATCAAGGAAATGGCTATGGCAGATACGCAGATTACAATAAGGAAAGGAAATTCAATACGAATGGCAATTACAATAATCGAATTAACAATAATGAAAGATTATGCAAGATAGAAGGTAAAATTGAAGAAATGAGCAAATAGCACAGTTGAAGAAAGAAAACTACGAATTAAGGATGGAAAATATGGAACTCAAAGGAAAAAACAGAATTTTTGCAAGGAAACATAAGACAAACTCAGGAAAATTTTAAAAAGAAGAGTTTGATAATACATGGTATAGAAGAAGACAACGAAGAGGATGAGGAACAACTAGAAAATAAATTAGAAGATGTTATGAAAAAGGTTAATAATACAGTAGATATTAAATCAGATATTTTCAAATGTGAAATAATAGGACACAGAAACAGTAACAAAGATAGGCCAGTACTAATATTGATGAAAGACGTGAATAAGAAAGTAGAAACTTTGGAAGGAATGAATAAATTAAAAGGAACAAAGATATATATTGATGAAGATTACCCTAAAGATATATTGGAACAGAGAAAATAGCTAATAAGATATATGAAACAGGCGAGAGAAAGGGGAGCAAAAGCTAAGATAATCGATAATACGTTGATAATAAATGACAACGTATATAGTCTAAAAGAACTAGAAGAAATGAAAAATTAATTAGAAATACATACAGGATGGAATAAATCAACATTTAAAGAAAATAACGAAACCAATCGAAAAACTTTTAATACAACCTTCAATGATAAACGTTTTAAACGGGAAAGAGGTGAATAAATTAACAATTTTACACTTTGAAAATAACGGTAACTCGTTAAGGGTGAGCAGTCGGATCAAAAATAAATTGAAATTTAGTGAGGCCTTATTTACCGGAATACACAACTTCGACCTAGGACGAACGTTGGAAAAGCTTAAGCAGCTGTCGGTAAAATTTGAAGTAAAAAGAATGAAGATTCAAAAAGTGCACAATAGGAGAATTTATAGAAGAAGGGAATAAAAGGATAAAAAATATACAAGTATGTATATACGAAGTACCAAAAACGGTACAGCAGGAAGAAGAGATCCAAAAGATTCTAGAAAGATATCACAATGATCCAATGTTTGGAGGACATGTAGGGAACAATAGATTTTTAGAGAAACTAAGAGCAAATTTTAGGTGAAAAACATGGAGAAAGATGTGAGGAGGTACGTAAAGAATTGCCATGAATGCCAAATGAATAAAGCAAAACTTAGTCATAAGGAAAAATTTGTCATCACGGACAAATCTATAAAACTGTTTGATATCATTTACATAGACACTACAATAGGTCCTTTTGTAGAAAGTAACAACGGGAATCGTTATTGTATAACAATATTATGCGAACTAACAAAATACGCGGTTATGATACCGGTCAGGAACAAAGAAGCTACCACAATAGCAAAAGCTATATCTGACAATTTTATACCAAACTATGAATTGATGAAAGGGATAGGGATTGATCAGAGAACGGAATATGAGAATGAGATGATGAAGATCTTAGCGGTACTTTTGAAAATAAAACATAATTTTTCAATGGCATACCACCATGAAGCGATAGGCAGTTGTGAAAGATTACACAGAACGTTTAATGAGTATATAAGAAACTTTATCAATGATTCTAGGGATAACTGGTGCGAATTTGTGAAAATGTTTGCATATTGTTATAATACAACACCAAACACGTATCACGGATACACTCCTTTTGAGTTATTATACGGGAGAAAACCCAACGTATCAGAATTACTAAATGTAGAAATAACCGTGTTACAATCTTCAAAGATACGATAAAGAATTGAAATATAAGTTACAATACGCAAATGAAGGAGCCAAACAGTCTTTGATAAAAAAAGAGGTAATCAGAGTGAATAATAGTGAAAAGGAATCTTCACCCGTAAACTTTAGGGTAGGGGAGTTAGTTATTCTAAGAAATGAGGAAAGAAATAAGTTCGATCCACATTATTTAGGTCCGTTTAAAATAACGGAAGTAAATTGCGAGATTACATCTCAAAACAATAAAAAACAAATCGTTCATAAAAATCGATTGTATAAATACCACAACGAAAACATTAGTAAATAAGTGAAGTGTGACAATAAACAAACAAGCAGTGTTTAATAAGCAAAACAATTAGTGAGAGCTGTTAACGTTACAGGTAGTATCGAGCATTTATCAACAATAATTTTTCTCTTCCGAGAGGGGATGATGTGATGATCCCAAAAAGACATTATCAAAAGAAAATACATTGTTAGATTTGTGTGAATAATAATTTCAATATGGATAGCGGCCAGCGAACTATTAAGGACGTGAAGCATAACAAAACACGTCCGTTTTGTAAAACATCGTATTCACACGACCTTCAAGGTCAAGAGTACGGGCCACTGACTGCGTTAGTATTCAACACTTCCTATAAATAGGAAAGTTCAACAAATTGAGTAATGATTCAATATTATCATTTTTAATAGTACAACCGTATGCATTGTGTATCAATAATCTGTGTTAATAATTTATAATTATATTTTATCCCAGTGAGTTCTAAACGATGTTATTTATTCAACCCTAAAGAATGGTTCAAGAGGTAAGTGTTTCTCAAATATAGATGGTTCTATGGTTAAAGAAGTCTATACGAGGGGCACTTGCTAAGTAATCACCACATGGCGATCCTGCGAACGAAATGGTAATGGTAAAATTGATGGTAAAATGTACATCGCCTCTACATGGCGATCCTGCAAATTAAATGGTAAAATGGTAATGGTAAATGGTAAATAATCGGACGAATTAAAAGTGATTCAAACGAGTGGAAGTATATGGTCTTTTAGTTAAATTTGAGACCCTGGATAAGCAAAACTATGGGTGGTTCGCCTACTAAACAAGAGGTAAAAGAAACTGGTACCGTTAAAGGGAAGCTCGAATTTAATTCGAAACTCACTGCAAGCTCGGTGTCAGACAAGGAGGTACTTACTTCCATATACCTTGCGCAACCAAAAGAGATAGAGAGCGAATCGATGTTTTCTAAGATGGGCAGTACGGTATTAACTTTGGTAGAGTGGGGCAAACATTTCTTGTTGAATTTGTTAGATGGTATATTCGCGTACAAAGGTATTTTCAATAGCGGTAGGATTTCCGATTGACTCTACAAGAATTACACAGCTTGATACAAGAAATTACATATTCAAAATTACATAGATAAGTACCTTTATCAATCCTTCTCTCCACAATATACAAAAATTATACAAAGCGATACAAGAAGTTAAGAATAGTTCAAGAGGTAAGTGTTTCTCAAAGATAAATGGTTCTATGGTTAAAGAGGTCTATACGAGGGGCACTTGCAAAGTAACCACGACACTGGACCAAAATAAGAAAAATTAATGGACATGGTTAAAAAAGCACTATTCGTAGCATTAAACACAACGATCATTACTACTCATCCACAATAATTATAGCCAATATTTTGGGCCAATACTATCAAGAACAATCGTCAACTTCAAATTTCACACGCGACTTCCTCAATTACAAGGTTCAAATCGAACAAACTCCCATCAGTTTTGAAGATACACTCGATAACCCTTCAAATCTTCCTATCACCATAGAAGAACTTGACAGCTCCTTAGACAAAATGAATAATTCCTGTCCAGGTCCAGACAATATTCTAGTCATATTTCTCAAATATCTACCACCTTCAGCAAGACGGCATCTACTGAAACTTTTTAACAAGATATGTGAAAACAAAGTATTTCCTTCTTTATGGTCTGAAACTATAATTCTACCATTTTTGGAATGTAAAAAACCCAAACAAGAATCCAACTCGTACAGACCAATATCTCTAACTTGCTAAATGGGAAAATTGCTAGAGAAAATGGTCAACCAAAGACTCATGTGGCATCTCGAAACTACTAATCTCCTAATAAAAGAACAAACTGGATTTAAACCAAACCGCTAAACTCTAGACCATCTTGTGCATTTGAAGAGTGATATCAATGAGGCTTTTGCCACCAAACAGCTATACGTAGCCATTTTCTTTTATATCTCAAAAGCATTTGATACCTGGTGGATTCGAAACATCCTGATGCAACTACAAAGATGGAATATCCCAGGAAATTGCCTAGCATTTATGAACAACTTTCTGATGCTTACCGCCAAGCAAATGAAACCCCACAATGCCCAGTTATCAGCCCTACTTTATTTTTGATTGCCATTAACAACATTCTTAACAATTTGAAAAAACCACTGAAAGCAATAGTTTTCGCAGATGACCTAGTGGTTTACATAGAAGGAAAAAATATAAATACAATATCACTATTATTTTCATGTTAGTATAAAAAAAACACCTATTCAACTGCTTGTGCACGACCATATCGGTTTTAACGAGCTGGAATACAGTCACTGTTTGATATGTTGGTTCATACTATCTCCAACCCTACATATACACTTACAACCTTGGGAATTTGAAAAGTAATTTTTGTGAATTATGTTATGAAATGTTATGAAGAAAATATTGTTAAAATGTTATTATATAGTAGGGTGCTCTTTTTATAATATTTACAAATGATTTTTAATGTGATATCTGCGGAAATTTTTTTCTTTTCGTGCCTTTGAGTTCACACTGAAAAAAAAAATATTTTTGCAATTTTATTTATTATAATCTTATTGCTAATTGTTTTGTTTGTGAAGTGGTAGGTTCTTCTCCTGTATTATCCGTAAGTGATTTTGATATTATATCTATATATATCTTCTGGTGATATTTGCTAATACCGGAAGAAACTTTATTTTTACGGTTTTATTCATTACAATTATGTTATTTAATATAATTACTACCCACGCACAGGTTCACCCTTCTGTGGAAATCCTATATTTATTTATTGTTAATAAAAATCATTGTATAATTCAAATTGAATGGTGAATAAATATTATTATTATTTCATCTACCTCCAAGAGGCGTGCGGTTTTAATATGCTAGAGAGGAAACATTTCAGTTTGTCTCTGCTAGTTTAAAAATTTCCTGACTATATGGCATGTTTGCAGTAAGACTGCTCTTTGTCCGATGTCCACTATGTTATGTGGCAACTCTAATTCTCCTAAATTTTTGGAAAGCTGGTCACTGACAATCCCTTCCACCGAAAACACTAAGGGGATTATTTTCACTGTATTTAGTTTCCAACTGTTCTTGACTTCATAGGCGAGATTTTCATATTTGGTAACCTTTTCTGTCTCGGTCTTCCTGATATTATGACTGAGAGGCACAGCAATGTCGATGATAATTCCTGCTTTTTTTTCTTTATGAATCAACACGATATCTGGCCTATTGTAATCCACAGTGCGATCAGTTTGCATCGGTCTATCCCAGTAAAGCACTACGTCATGATTTTCTATAACTGGTAGGGGGTTGTACTTGTAGTCCGGGGGAATCATCATGTCAAAAAGTTTATACTTAATTCCTAATTGCTGATGGACAAGTTTAGCTACTTAATTGTGCCTTCCTAAGTAGGAAGATTCTGCAAGAGCTGTACAACCCGCGCTAATATGCTCGATGGTATCACCAACCATCCCGCACTTTCGACATTTGTCGGTTACATCTAACTTAAGACAGTGCTTTTCATAATTTCTCGTTCCTATTACTCTATCTTGAATAGCAATAATGAAACTTTCTATTTCCGGGTAAAGTTCTTTTATAGTAAGCCACTTAAAAGACGATTTTTTATCCGTACCAGGAGCTGTTGTAAGTTTAGGATACCTTCCGTGGATAGTTTTCCTATTTCATTCTGCTATTCTATCTGTAGTTGATCGATCTTCAAGCACCAGGTTATGAGCACTTAAGTTTAGTGGCGTATACCCTTCATCCTGCTGTGCAACCAACCTCATCAGATCGCTTCCTTGACTCATCAGTCGATGCCTCATACTCTTTTCCTGGAGCACACATAAGTTTCTAATATTAAGTAGCCCTCTACCTCCTCCTCTTCTTGGAATATACAGCCTTTCAAGAGATGAGTTGGGATGCAAACACCTAAATTCCTCTAGAATTCCACGGGTCATGCGATCCAGTTCCTCCAAGTCAGTGTAAGACCATTTGACTATTCCAAATGAATAGTTTAGAGCTGGCACTGTTTCCCCCACTTAGTTTTGTGTTCAAGAGAGTCGTCACTCTCTTTCTATATTTTTCTCTAAGCTGTTGTTTTAAATATTATTATATTTATTATTAGTATTATTATTAATAATATTATTTATGCAACAATTCATCACAAATTTGGAACTGTGGTCACGCCAATCCGGCTTTAGGTTTTCTGTTACCAAAACAACAGTTGTGGTATTTAGCAGGAAACGTTCATATACTACTCCAAAATTAAAGCTTTATAACCAAAATATCAACTTCAAATCATCAGCAAAATTTCTAGGAATGATCTTCGACCATCAGCTTACCAGGAAAGATCACATAGAGAAGTTGGTCCAAACGCGGCTTAATATAATGAAAAGCCTAGGAAATATTAATTGGGGATCAAACCAAGCAACGCTACTGCTTATATATAAAACGCTCATCAGGTCTGTTATATATATGAAAATATAAATTTGAATATAATCACTAATTACAAATAAAACAACGTTTAATGTGAAACGTCTTTATTCGTATACTGATTTTGCAAAACTCGTCCATATATCGATAAGGTATGTATCAACAAAATTTTAGAAGGAGCTTCCCCTGTAGTCGTATGAGGAGTGTTTCTATAATGAAATAGAAAACGATTGATAATTAAATTAAAATCTACATTTTTATTTTCACTTTTGGCTTTATAAATCGCTTTTTTTAGAATCTTAACTGCACTTTCACCTAATCCATTTGTAGAAGGGTGGTAAAGTGCACCTGTTAGATGTCGTATTCCGCTCAATTTTAAAAATGTTTGGAATTCATCCGAATTGAAAGTGGTCGCATTATCGGTAAAAATTTGGAAAGGTAAACCAAATCTACTGAATAAATCACGAAAAATTTCAATAGTACTCGTAGCCGTTATATCGTGCATTTGAAAACATTTTATCCATTTTGAGGTTGCGTCCTCAATTACCAAGAAGTTTTTATTAAAAACTGGACCAAAAAATCGGCATGTAACCTAGTCCATAGTTGCTCAGGCCATTTCCAGGTTGACAATAATAATTTGGGTGGTTTGCTCGAGTGAAGTGCACAAGCATTGCAATTTTGAGATTGTTCTTCAATCTGTTTGTCAATTGAAGGCCATCAAACATATGATCGTGCAAGTGCCTTCATTTTCACGATACCCATATGAGTACTATGCAATTCTTGTAAAATTGAAGTATGAAATTTCTTTGGAATAATCAACCTGCAACTCCACGTTAAACAGTCCTGTTCCATAAAAATTTCATTTTTTTAAAAATATGGTTGAATTTCACTTGAAGGACAAGTAGAAGCCCATCCCCTTTTAACGAAATATATAATTTCACTATGAATATGATCCTTCGCCGTCTCTTTTTTTATAGAGTGAACATTCAAAGGAAAATTGGAATCTTCAATATAATTTAAATATGAATAATAAAATTCTGAGCTTATAAATGAAGTACATTCTTCTTTTTCGGGATTAACGGGAAGTCTGGACAAACAATCTGCAACATTATCTTTACTTTTGACGTAAACTATGTCATACGAAAAAGCTGATAAAATATGAGTCCATCTTTGAATCCGATTGGCTGCAAAAATTGGTAAACCTTTTTTATTGCCAAAAATGGTTAATGAAGGTTTAAGGTCAGTGCATTAAATAAATCTTTGACCATAGAGATATTGAAAAAATTTCTTTACGCCAAAAATAATGGCTACAGCCTCTTTTTCAATTTGAGAATATTTTATTTCGTTGGATTTTAACAAAGTTGACGCAAAAGCAATTGGCCTTTCCGTTTTATCCTTGTAGACATAAGAGAGAGTGGCTCCCAGAGCAAACTGAGAAGCATCAACCGTTAGTTTTATTTTTTCTTTGGGATTAAAATGTGCTAACACCGAAGAAGATGTCAACATAGCCTTAGCTTCTTCGAAACTTTTCGTACACTCAGGTGTCCAATTCCATGAGTCTTTTTTTAACAAACAATAAAGAGGTTTCAAAATTTGTGATGCATTTTTAATAAATTTACAATAAAAATTTACCATTCCTAAGAAGGATCTGAGTTCCGTAACTGTTCTCGGAACCTTGGCTTTTTTAATAGCAGTAACTCACTCGTCTAGCGTATGTAATCCAAATTTCTCAATTATATGACCTACATATTTTACCGAATTTTGAAAAAAATTACATTTGTCTTTTTTTACTTTGAGTCCACATTCATGAAGACGTTCAAACACTTTTTCTAAACGCTCCAGATGCTCACGGTCATCTTTACCTGTTACTAAAATATCATCAAGGAAACAGACAACACCCTGAAAAACAAACATTTGTTCCATTATATTTTGAAATATAGCTGGGGCACTCGTTATCCTGTGAGGTAAACGTTTATAAGAATAAAGTCCCTTATGTGTAGTTATAGTAACAAGTTCTCTAGAAGCTTCTGTCAACTCCACCTGTTGATAAGCTTCCGAGAGGTCGATTTTTGAAAACTTATCACCACCTTGCAATTGCGAAAAAAGATACTCTATTCTCGGCAAAGGAAAATGTTGAATTAACAAATTTGGGTTTAACGTAACTTTAAAATCTCCGCATATTCTTATACCTCCATTGTTTTTCACATTAAACGTTGTTTTATTTGTAATTAGTGATTATATCCAAATTAATATTTTCATATATACAACAAGGTCAAAAATAGATTACGGCTCCATAGCTTATGCATCTGCCAGAAAAACTGTACTTCGCAAACTTGATGTTATTCATAATACAGCATTAAGAATAGCTTCAGGCTCGTATACAACATCAGCATCTAAAGTCTTCTTGGTGAACCATCATTAAGCTACAGACGCTCTATATTGAGTTTGAATTATGCGGCTGCTATATCCACTAATGCTGTGAAACCAGTTTACAGTAACACATTCAACAACAGATATAGGGATCTTTTTGATAAAAAACCGCATCAATCTAAGCCATTTTACGCCAGAGTTAGAGAACTTTTTCAGAAATTTAATTTAGAGCTCCAAACAATGTTTCCATCCACTGTCGAACATCCGGATCCGTGGACAATGTCTACCCCTCGCTGCCGTACTAACCTGACTGGGCTTGACAGGGATACAAATCGCCATGAAATCTTCGCAGAACTCAACCGAATACTGCATGACTACAATGACTTTAACTTAGTCTACACGGATGCTTCGAAATCGCAGGCTGGAGTAGGTGCAACAGTGACTTCAACTGAATCTTACAGCATAAAATTCTCCCCTCACACTAGCATATTTATGGCAGAAATCTATGCTATCTTTCAAGCCCTCAAAGTAATTACTTCCTTTCTACATCCCAAAACCCTAATTTTAACGGATTCCTTAAGCAGTATTCATTCCTTGAAACATCCTTATCCCAAGCACACAATATTACAGTCAATTAAGTCACAGCTTCATAAAATCCAGAACGACAAAAAATCTGTCAATTTCATGTGGATTCCTGCTCACATTGGCTTCAGATGCAACGAAGAAGCGGACCTATGTGCGCGTAACGCAATCGTGAACGATAATGCCGAACTCATAACAAAGTGTGTGGCGAGTGACTTGAGAGCACTTATTCGGGAAAAAGTTCACAACCACTGGCAACAAGACTGGCAGCGATCGCAAGACAAACTTCGCTAATTTATGTCAACAGTGACGCTGTGGAAGCATCCAACCACAACACGCAGAGCACAAGTGATTGTTACTAGACTTAGTGGGCATTGCAAATTTACGCATACTTATCTTTTCAATAAAGACAATGCTCCTATATGTGATCTATGTCAAGAACATTTAACAGTGAAACATGTCCTGATTAATAGCACTAAGTTTGACTCGTACCGGCTAAAATATAGACTACATACAGATTTAAATATACTCTTTGGTGTAAATTGCCCAGTTGAAAAATTGATGGGATTCATAAAGGACATCGATTTACTAATCAAAATTTAATATTGTATATTGTTATACACCGCTAATCACCTTGGGTGGAAGCGGATTAGTTTCAATAAAAAGGAAAAAAAAAGTAGATATCACTTAAAATCGAATTAAACGCATGGATTGACCTTTTTTCCTATTTTTAACTGAATAAAATATAGAAAAAAAACTCATAACAACAAAACATATAGTTGCTGTTGAAACGAAAGATGTGAATAATAAACAATCACTTACCCATATGCACGGGGTTACTTGTGTAAAACAATCTAAAGTGACCAGTTCTGATGTAACTGACACGTTCGTTTCTTTAGAGAATCTATTTGTGATAGAGGATAGTAATAAACCTAATAGCCAAAGAAAAATAGTTTTGGTAGCAGGAAAAAAGAATAAGACAACCAGTACATACCTATTATGAACAGTTCTGATCCAAAATGGTGGTTGATGAAAGTAGACATCCAAAATCCCTTAAAACAGGTTTATAAGTCCGACACATCAAAAATATAAAATTTATCGAAAACTACGATGGTCAGACTTATCAAAGTGGTTCCAAAATAATTTCTACGAATGGATGATTCTTCAAAATCAAAAATTTAAAACCACAACGGGTGTTACATACCATCTACTCCCAGACTACCATTGAGAATGCGTCACGGATGGGTGTCTTCTGCCCTCAAGCGAAAGATTTGGTAGGTACTGCCTAGTTTTATGCTTAGAGGTAGCTACAAGTGAGCTTCCAGTTTTAGTAAATCGATTCTACTAATTAGGTACCTTGGCCCAAGGTGTCATTGGAAGTACCAAATTTAATATTAGCATATAAGAATAAAGATCAGATAGGTCATACGGAATGTACCAAGAGAATTCTTTTACGGAAATATCAGTTCTTACGTAGTAACTATAGGAAAAATAAATAAATGATAATAATTTAATTCTAATATTTATAACAATTGAGGATAATTTGAGATTTTTTTTCCAAAGAAAGGTCTGATTAAAAATACACCGTTGCACAGTAAACGAAGTTTTACGCGAGAAATTTTTTATATTATAATCAAAAATCCCATCTCGGCTAAGAAATCGAACTAATCCGCTAATATTCACGATTTATTATGACTTTTGACATTGTCTATTTTTACGGGTTGATCTTGCAACTCACCCCGCAACACTGTAATTATAGTTTTTGTTAATAAATTTAATAATATTTCGAGTTCATAGGTACCTCTTTGTTAACATTATCAATCACATCGGTCATGTACATTTAAGAAACCGAAAGATTCCACTGAAATTACTTGATCACTACCTACATTTTCCGCTTAAAAGCTTACTTTGAGAGTGCATAGTTGTGATGGGCGAGCCATCACTTTCCGATCATAAGATTATCGAATTTAGGGTATAGAGAAATACCACCTCGATTCCTACAACCCGAAATCCTAGAAATACTGATTGGTCTCTTTACAAGACCAATCTGAAGGACAATTTGGAACACGTCGAAGTGAATGGGGTAAATCACCCGCACTACGACCTGGAACAAACAGTCGAACAGATCAGTGAGGTAATAGTGGAAGCTTTTCATTCCAGTTGCCCACTCTCAAAAGCTCGTTCAGAAAAGGATGCTCCTTGGTGAAACGAGAACCTGTTAAACCGCAGATAAGAGGTCCGTCGGCTCTTTAATACAGCCAAACGTGACGGTAATTGGCAGGGGTACACTGAGAAGCTTACTCAGTACAATAAAGAGCTTAATTTTCAAGCCTGTTGCAAGAAGATCACTCCCCTTCACACAGCGGCCAGACTACAAAAAGTTATGGCAAATGAGGGAACTAACCTTACAATGTCGCTGAAAAAGCCAGACGGATCATACACGGAAGGTGAAGAGGAACGATCGATTCTTCTTCTCAGAACCCACTCCCCAGGTAGTGAACCAGCAACAAGCATCGAAATAGCAATGAATTACACCAAAAAAAACCCGCAAGGAAAATTGGGACATTGCTAAGAAAATATCTAGCAGACAACGGTTGGAATGGGAATAAGTACCTTTCAAGCATATAAATCACCAGGAGTGGATGGAATATTTCCAGCACTCCTACAGCAAGGGATAGAGGAGATTCTTCCTCACCTGCTGAAGATTACAAGAAGCAATCTAGCAGTCTAATACCTAGAAAATGGAGAAGGGCAAGGGTAACCTTCATACCAAAAATAGGGAAAAAAGATGGGACTGATCCTCGATCTTTTAGACCCATCTGTCCAACATCGTTTCTACTCAAATCGATGGAGAAAGTAGTGGATAACTAAATAAGAACAGAGAATCTGAAGCATATACCACTCCATAAATGTCATAAATGCTTACAGAGCGGGTCGATCAACTGAGACGGCTCTGTATGAGCTGACCGAAGTCATCCAGAGAACTCTGAACAACAAAGAAATCGCAATGTGCGCATTCCTGGATATATCAGGGGCCTTTGACAACACAGCTCATGTGTCTGTCAAAGAAGCATTAAAAAGGCGAGGAGTGAATTAAACCATTGTAAAATGGATGTATGGGTTGTTGACAACGAGGATAGCTATGACACAGGTGCGGAATCAAACCACCTCACCTCTACAGGCTAACGGAGCTTGGCTTCGAATTTATGGGCTACGCCGATGACATAGTTTTAATAGCCAGAGGCAAGTTCGAAAGCAGCTTGTGTGATTTATTACTAAAGGGCCTCAGAATCATTGAGCAATGGTGCTCGTCAGTGGAGCTGAACATTAACCCAAGCAATGCCGTAGTAATTCCATTTACTCGGAAAAGTTCACTTCCAGCCATGAAACCAATATCCTTAAACGGGGAAATCATAGAATGGAAATCAGAGGTTCAATATCTAGGGATAACCCTAGACGGTAAGCCATCTGTGGAATAAGCATGTTGAAGTAACTGCTAGTGAAGCAATAAGAGCTTTGATGGCGTGCAGAAATCTAGCTCGTAAGATGTGGGGCCTCAACCCAAAAATACTGCGATGGATGTACGCCATGATTGTGAGACCAGCAATTACGTATGGAACAATAGTTTGGCATACAAAAGCAAGTTAGTACAGCACGAGGAAGAGTTTCGGAAGAAAGAGGAAACCGAAAGAGAAGCACTCTGGCGGTGCCTTCCCGGGTTGGAACATTCCAAAAAGTTCCTGTGGAACTTTGACATTGCTAGATCCAAAAAATATTTGGACCCCATTAAAGATAAGCTACATTTCCTCACGGGCATTCTCACAGGACACTGCCGTCTTAGGAAGCACTTAATAAGAATAGGTGTAGCAGAGACTGACGAGTGTAAATTCTGTGGGGAGGAGGATCAAACTCCGGATCACCTAGTTCTGGAATGCCTCGCCATTGCAATCCAACGCAAAAAATGCTCCGGGCAAGAAACTTGTAAGAGGGAGGACCTAACCTCGTTGAAGCTGTTCCAAATACCAGAGTTCCTAGAACCTTGGAACCGGAAGGCGAGCTGTAGTAGTAGCGGGAACAGATCTGATAGGGAGGGGGGCACAATAAACGTTTGATTTCGGTGCACTGTAACCCCGTGTAACCGTAAATCTAATCTAGTACGACTAAAATATTGTGCAGGTTTAAGGGTACCATCCGCTTGCCATTGGAACAAAATAGTGCCAAGTTCTACTTTGCTGGCGTCACAGTGTAACTCAATTGTAGCATTCCTATTAAAAATTGACAGAATAGGTCGCTCGGTAAGTTTAATTTTTAAAATCCCAAACCAAGCTTTTTGTTGTTCCCCCATAAGAACGTGCAGTCCTTTTTGGTCAGCGAAGATATAGGTTGTGCGATAGTTGCAAATCCTTATTACAAATTCTCGAAAATAGCTTGCTAGTCCCATGACGCATCTAACTTCATGTACGTTTTTGGGTGCTGGAAAATTCGGAACATCTTCTATTTCATGATTTCCTGGTCTTATACCTTCACTAGAAATTTCGTGACCCAAATACTCTATTTAGCCCTGAAGAAAATAACATTTGCTTAACCTCGAAGTAAGTCCTGTGGTTCGAAATACTCCTAAAACGCATTTTAATCTCTCCAAACCCTCTTTGGAACTGGTGCTGGTATTAGCACATCGTCTAAATTGACCATCGCTATTTCAAAACGTAATGGTCCCAAAACTTGATTTATGGATCTTTGAAAAACTGCAGGTGCATTATCAAGACCAAAAGGCATTTTCAAAAACTCATAATGTCCATCTGGCGTCAGAAAAGCCGATCTTAGGTATTGATTCTTCGTCCATTGGAATTTGGTGATATCCCGAAGGCATATCTAAGGTAGTAAAGTATTTACTGCCTCTGAAAGAATCCAAGAGGTCGTCAATTCTCGAGAGAAGGTACTTGTCTTTCCGCGTTTTTCGATTTAAGGCCCTATAAGCAATGCATATCCGCCGTTCTCCATTTTTCTCTTTAACCAGCAGCATCGGACTTGAGTACGGGAAAGTCGAATTACGAATTATTTCATTATCTTTTAGTTCTTGGACAATCTTCCTAGTTACTTCCCGTTCACTTATTATCATCCTGTAAGGTCGATAAATAATAGGCAAGTCATCTGTTAGATCAACCCTTATTTTCGCAACATTAATTTCACCAACCTCTTTAAGTTTTTTAGCAAAACAGTGGCCATATTCGATTAAGAGATTTAAAAGACTAATAGAATCAGTTTTCGATAAATCAAGTTTTATTTGATTCTCAATATCTTCAAAAATAAACATTTGAAAATTCGTAACCTCTGCTGACATAACAGTTATAGGATCTTGTAGTCCTTCGTCACACATCCACCCTCTAACAAAAAGGCGACCTTTTTCGTAGCATACGTCGTTGTCTGAGGAATTTAAAATATAGGTAGAGGTAGCCGCCACGTTTCAAATTCGTCACATTTAATTCCTATTATCAGTTCTTTCGACAATGTTAGATGGTGTGGCACATTAGGCCAGGAGCACTACAGTTTGACATGGCTGTGTCGTGACGTTGATTAGATATTGGTTGGAAGAGCTCGGAAATAATCTAAGAAAAGAAAATATGGAGGTCCGCCAGCTGAAAAGTTGTGCTATTTGCAGGAAAAATCATAAACTGCTAAAAAAACGCAAAAATCCCTCATTTTTTCCGATATTTCTTAATATAACTATTTAAATATGCAAGATAGAAAAAAAAGTATACCTACGAATTTGCTCTCTAAAAAATTCTCTACAAGATAAAATTGGTTTAAAATCGATATATTCAATTTTTTTGTTGAGAAATGGCGATAAATGCAAAAAAAGTAGCTAAAAAACGGGGTTATTTTAAATATAGATAAGAAATCATCCAATCACGCTATAAATTTTTAAGAACCTTATTATAGTATAAAACAATATGCTAAAGACCGATTAAATTGGTCTGATAGTTTTTACATGAATTAATTGTTAATTAATTTCCGCGAAAAAATTAACGTCATTTTTGCGTTCATGCCAGACTTACATGTTTGAGTTGTAATAGGCGCCGATTTTCTTACACCTACTTAGACCTCTAAACTATAATACACAACAGTTATAATGAACAATTTTCAAGTTTTCATCATTTTTTTACGCGATTTCGAAAAGTTGAAAAATTTCGTCTTATAAATAATTAATTTTTGAAGCGAATTTGGATACCGAAGAAAAATACTCAAAGTACCTAAAAAAAGTTCTCGGAAAGACGCACTCTATCCCCACTCCCCTCAGATTTGACGCGCGGAACGCTACCGCTACAACTTTCTTTGATTTTTCCTACTTCATGCACAAGAGCGATGTTATATCTCAAAGTACATACAAAAACTTCTCGGAAAAATCTATTTGCTGGCATTTTTTTTATTGTTACAACATTAATAGTTATACCGCAAACACTCTCGATCTTTGACGTTTATTATATCAGCACCTAATCGGCCGAATTAAACGCATTTTTCTGAAAAGGAGCGTCTTTCCGCGAACTTTTTTTTAGGTACTTTGAGTATTTTTCTTCGGTATCCAAATTCGCTTCAAACATTAATTATTTATACGACGAAATTTTTCAACTTTTCAAAATCGCGTAAAAAAATGATAAAAACTTAAAAATTGTTCATTATAACTATTGTGTATTATAGTTCAGAGGTTCAAGTAGGTGTAAGAAAATCGGTGCCTATTACAACTCAAACATGTAAGTCTGGCATGAACGCAAAAATGACGTTAATTTTTTCGCAGAAATTAATTAACAATTAATTCATGTAAAAACTATCAGGCCAATTTAATCGGCCTTTGGCATATGGTTTTATACTATAATGAGGTTCTTAAATCCCAATCCCAATTTATAGCGTGATTGGATGATTTCTTATCTGCGAAACAAATGCTTTAAAATTACCTCGTTTTTTAGCTACTTTTTTTGCATTTATCGCCATTCCTTAACGAAAATATTGAATATATCGATTTTAAACCAAATCTATCTTGTAGAGAATTTTATAAAGAACAAATTCGTAGGGAAACTTTTTTTCTCTATCTTGCATATTTGAAGAGTTATATTAAGAAATATCGGAAAAAATGATCGATTTTTGCGTTTTTTTGCAGTTTATGATTTTTCCTGCAAATAGCAGAACTTTTTTCAGCTGGCCGACCTTCATATTTCCTTTTCTTAGATTATTTCCGAGCAATTCCAACCAATATCGAATCTACGTCACGACCCAGCCATCTTTCAAAGGTTTGGGGTCTAATTCTCCTGGACTACAAACATTAAGGGCCAAATTCATAGACGTCACTCACCCTCAATTTACACTCAATCTGTACTCGAATCAACACTCACGCTCAATTTGGTATTCAGAGACAAGAAACACTCAAATAGACACTACATTTGTAGTGTATAAATGAGTTTATTTTGAGGGTTACTTGAAGTTCCCTACATTATTAACATAACCTCACATTTCTGTGTTTTAAGCAATAAATAAAAGTGTGAACTAGGATTTCAATATTGATTTTTTAATTATTGTTTCAAAATGGCTGATCTATATGAGTTTATTCAATATGTCGAAAATGATGTAGATTTTTAATTATGTAGGTACAAATTGTATTTATTTCAGGCAAGTGCTAAGAGATAATTCCAATCCGTTGGAAATGTACCTATACAAATAACGAATTATACCAAAGATATCGCTTCTGCAGAGACACAATTCAAACATTGTTATTACCGATGGTGTATCCACTAGATAATAGGGAATCAAATCTGTAGGAGATCTTATGGCAATAAGTAAAGCAACAGCATGCCGCATTATAAATGAGGTATCAGAAATAATTGCCCGACAATTACCCAGATACATAAAATTTTCAGAAATAGATATTGCTCGAAACAGGTTTTATGAAATTGCTCACTTCCCAGGTGTAATAGGGTGCGTTGATGGGACACACATTGAAATATGCAGTCCTGGGGGGCCTACAGCTGAAAAATTTCGTAATAGAAAAGGTTGGATGTATCTAAATGTTCAGGTTGTATGTGGCCCCAACCATGAAATATGTGACATCGTTATTAGATGGCCATGTTCTGCACATGATAGCCGAATATTCAATAGCAGTGCAGTGAAATTAAGATTCCAAGAGGGAAGATTATCAGGATTGCTCTTAGGAGATAGTGCATATCAGCAGAGTCGATACCTCTTCACACCAATCTTAAACCCACAGACACCTGCTGGACATCGATACAATACAGCACATATACACACTAGAACAGTTGTTGTAAGAACATTTGGAATTTGGAAGAGACGATTTCGATGCCTGTATTTGTGCTTAAATAATAAATTACGAAAGACTATCAGAATAATTGCTGCTACAGCTGTTCTGCATAATATTGCAATTTCAAAAAGGGAAGAATTACCACTAGTACTGGAAGATCAAAAACGAGGTAATATTCTAGTACAGCATTTAAATGATGGGGGAAATATCAGAGGCAATGCAATCAGAAGAGCTTTTATTCTTCGACATTTTGTTTATTAAAATATTGACTTCTACTCATGTTTTATTATTATTTCAATACAAATATACATTATTATATAAACCTTTTTTGGAATACTCTAAAATAATCATTTCAGCTTCTAAGCGGACAGCATGTGTCTCTCTCTTCGTCTTGTTCCTCAAACTTTTGCAAACGGGCTATACGTGCTGCTAACTCTGAATCAATTGCAGAACCCCTTTGTAGCCCTTTTCTCAGAGCAGTGCTCCTTGTTGTACCTATGAAACAGAGGAAGCAAATTAACAAATTTGATTTTTAGAGAAAAGATAAGGTTTAGGGAAAGATAGGTTCTCTATCAACTGTTACCTATTCTTTGAGTTTTCTTTGGGGTTTCGTCCTGAATAATGGTAGTAAGAAGTGCCGTACTACAGCTTGGTAGGTCCTCAGCGTTATTGTCACGGCTGATTTCTATAAAAAATAAGTAACAGTCAGTACATGCAATAGATTTATGGCAACTAAAATTATCGCATGTATTCATAAATTTCAGAAAACAATGAAAATTATTATATTATTCAGTATTTAAGTATTTTCAATTCGATTTGTTCTTCGATTATTGATTATTCTCATTAAATACACTTTAAACGGGTGTAAACTGAATAGCTTTATTTAGAATTGTCGTTCCCTTACCTTCATTAGTCTCAATTGGTACTCAATTATCATCAAACAAAGCATAATTTATGTTTAACATAGCCTCGTTACTTTCAATGACATCGTTCAATTCGATGTCGACACAATCTAAGATGCCATCGACTGCATCATCGTTAGGAGGTGCTTTAATAATGCCACCGCCAGTTTCCATTCTCTGGTGTTTTTCTATTGAAAGCTCCTTCTTTCTTCTACATTTTATGTTTTCCCATCCTTTTTGCAGTTGTTGTGGTGTTCGCTGTTAATAACAAATCCAATAATTATTACTTTTGTAAAAGCTAGATAATGGTAATACAGTACTTGATAGAAATGAAAATTGCAGTTACTCAATACTACTTACGTTGTGTGATCCGGTACAGAATTAAATTCTGTAGTGATAACAGCCCACGTTTTCTTTTTTTCGGACGCATTTACTGCATCCGTTTTCTTACATTCTATAATGTTAGAATATTGCGAGACTAGCTTTGTTAAAAATATTTTTTCACTAGGTGTTATATATTTCTTTTGTTCGCTCATGTTTAAATTTAAAATTAAGGTTATATATTCGAAATGAAAACACAAATGAAATGAAATGAAAAATATAAACTGTCAAATGTCGAATTTAGTTCAAATAACCATAGATATAACCACAGATAACCCGATATAACTATGAAATAAACCAAGAATTACAATGTTGCCAACTCGTAACGCGAAAAAGTGCACTACAATCTCTACTCACATGAGTCACTCATTATACATCGTTTTTGAATACCGAAATTGAGGGAGTTTTCCACTCACCCTCAAACGAGTGGCGATTTAAGTGTAAAAGGAGTGAAGTAGTAGTGGCGTTTCTGAATTCGGCTCTAAATTTATGTGTTATCGACGCCATATGTTCGAACAAAATATTATCCCTTCTGTTAAAAAAGTGCAAGGCTTCGGTGACGTATTTCAAACATAGTGTTCTGGCAACAGAAACATTAAAAAATACTCAAATACAAATGAATGTTCCTATATTGAAAGTGAAACACTATGTTTCCACACGGTGGAATTCAGTTTAATTATGATGGAAAGACTCTTACAAATTAAAGACAGCCTTGTAATTTGTGTGGCGAAATTGCCAAAGGCTCCTGAGTGTTTAGATGCTTCCGAATGGTCATACCCTACTTTATCCATCATTATTCCATTAGTCGGGGGCTTCCAACATTCGCTTCGGAGCATGGAAACTAAAACTTCATGTGGCGAACTACTGAAAACGAAGCTCTTAGAAGTTTCATCTCATCGTCTTGAATGTTTAGAAGAAAATAAAATAGTCGCTAAAGCCACTTTTTTGAATCCTAGATTTAAAAAAGTTGATTTCGGATTGGAGGATAATGCTAACAATGCTCAAAATTGGATAACAGACTTATTAACTTATTTAATTTGTTCAGTTTATAGCTTTTCCATGTTTTTTGTTATATTGTAATGATATAAATTCATTACTATAAATATCGATTCAAGAAACCAGTTAGCACCGTGATAACGAGGTACCCCACCAGAAAAGCAAGTCCCCACGCCAAGATGCGCACGAAGAATCGACAGTAGAAGGGAAGGAGACTTCCACCACCACTTCTTGGATGTGTATAAAAATGCAAACCGACAGACGATAGAGCGACATGGTTCACGGACTCCAGCTCCTACAAGTTCAGCCGCCTCCACTGCGAAGCGTAGGTCGAAGGTACTGACTTTAACCTTAAACGCTTTACACTATCCACCGCCAAGTGTTGTACTAAGTCGGAGTATTGATTCGACTTTATGGATCATTCTCTACAACGGCCGTTGGTTTCTGGTATTGACGGAAACGAGAACGATTGTTCAAACCTCCAATAATTTCGGTGTGGTATTGACGCACCGAAAAGTCTACAGTATCTTCGTAGGGTAGCATCGTTGAGCCGGGTATTGAGTGGCTGTAAACGATCACTTTAACTATTAGTATAATTCTGGTGTGGTGTTGACGCGCCATAATAACTACAGTCCCTACAAACCGAGATATTCGTTAAGCCGGGTACTGACTAGCTATAAACGATACTCTCACATCTTGAGATTAAAACCGAAAGAGTATTGATCTGCCGGTTGCTCATACCTTTGGCTGTCTGAACATGTCATAGGACGCAGAGAATCCCGTACACCGTCACCGGAGTCGAAGTACACACCGCTACAGTTACACCTACCTACCTTTCGGACCGTCAGTACATATCGATCAACGGAAGGGCAAGGACCATCGAAGCGTGATTTTCAAAATATTCACGCACCAGAGAAATATATATAAAATATTGTATTTTAGTCTATTTTTATCATTGTAAATTATTATTTTTAGAAATAAATTAGTTAATTTAATCGAACTCTGTCTCCTCTGGGCTTACCTGGGCAATACGCATTACAGGATGGTGCCAGAGCAGGAAAATTAAATTGCGTAGCCCGGTATCAACATTTGTTTTGCCCCGTTCGGGGAGATTATCGAAACAAAAGAATTTTAATAACAAGAATTTTAGTACAAATTCGAAAGACAGAGTTTTTTAGGACATCGTAATAAACACTGACAATGGCATCCGAAAGCGATGATGGAGCGTATGGATTAGAAGTTGCAGGCGAAAAAGTTGGATGGGTTTATAGACTACGACAATCAGATATCCGCGCAGAATTAGAATCAAGAGGGTTAGTTTCGACGGGAAAAATGTCAGAACTAAGAGCCAGGTTAGTGGACCACTTCCGGACGTCCGTCAGAGAGACACCAAACATCCATGACAAAAGTAAAGTTACTCTGGAACCAGTAATACCTACTCAACCACAGGACAAGGATTTGCAGGCTCTAGAGATAATTAGAAAATGGGGTATACATTATGACGGATCCAGAGACCCAATAGAATTCCTGGAATCGGTGAATGAGCTCAAAGACTGCTACAACATACAAAACAAACATCTATTTCGGGCACTTCCTATTATTCTGAAGGGAAAGGCAACGTTGTGGTACAGAAACAATAAAAACCAATGGACAGGATGGACAGATTTAACAAGGGACATCAAAACATTTTTCAACCGAGACAACAATTTACAACAACTGGAAGACATTATACGTAACCGCCGACAACAGACACATGAAAGCTTTTAAGAATTCCTGTTAGACATCCAGACATCCATCAGAATACACAACGGTTTTTCCGAGACCCAAGCCATAGACAAAATATATTCAAAGATGCTCCCCAATCATCGCTTATACGTAAGAAGAGAGGAATGCAAGACGATGGCAGAACTGACAAAATAAGTCATCGATCACGAATATATCCAAAAGGAAATTCGGATTCAAGACCAACCGACACCGAAATCCCGTCACGAGTTACAGGTTAACTCCATACATCCCACATATTCCGGACCTAACAGAATACAGAATTTCAATAGGAATACATGCGTTTGGAGATGCGGGAGAATAGGACATAACCGTCGGGTATGCCGTTCACGTCCAATATTATTCTGCAGTCATTGCAGATCTATAGGAATTTCGTCAACAGATTGCACTTGCAGAAGACAACCGGGAAACGGCAATGAATCTGAACAAACCAGGGGCACTCCAGTTTCCCCAATACAGACCCCGACGTTCCACGAGACAGTAAACCGGTCCCCAGATAGTAGACCACACACCATAATGACCGTTCATGGAGGGAAAACCCTCCATGCATTACTCGATACAGGATCAGTGAAATCATATATAGGAAACAAACGTTTGCAGTTCGTACAAGAACTAGGATTACAACCACGCAAGGAAGAGGTCTACGTAACACTCGCAAACGGAAACCAGACGCACATACAATACAGTTATACAATACATTGTGCAATACAGAATACGTGGAGAACAGCACAATTCTACTTCCTACCAAATCTCACTTCTGAAACCATAATTGGAATAAACGAGTGGGAAGCATGGAACTTCAAGCTGAACTACCCGAGTAGTCATCAGCAAACCCAGATGAACAGCGAATACACCCCAGTCAACGTAGTTAATTTAGAAAATCCGCCCAGTTACAGCCCTGACATGTATCCGACAGACCAACAGATCGACAGATCGACAGATCGACAGACCGACAGACCGACATACCGACAGACCGACAGTTAGACCGACAGACCAACAAACCGACAGACCGACAGACCGACAGATCGACAGATCGACAGACCGACAGACCGACAGACCAACAGACCGACAACGACCTAACGATAAGGACAACAAAAAAAATCTTTCCGAATTTCATTCCCGGAAACATTTTTTTTCCCGAAGAGAGGGTGATCTGTAATTATATAAATTCATTACTATAAATATCGATTCAAGAAACCAGTTAGCACCGTGATGACGAGGTACCCCACCAGAACAGCAAGTCCCACACGCCAAGATGCGCACGAAGAATCGACAGTAGAAGGGAAGGAGACTTCCACCACCACCTCTACTATGTGTAGAAAAATGCAAACTGGCAGACGATAGAGCGACTTGGATTACGGACTCCTGCTCCTCCAAGTTCAGCCGCCTCCAGTGCGAAGCGTAGGTCGAAGGTACTGACTTCAACCTTAAACGCTTTACACTATCCACCGCCGAGTATTGTACTAAGTCGGAGTATTGATTCGACTTTATACATCATTCACTAGAACGGCCGTTGGTTTCTGGTATTGACGGAAACGAGAACGATTGTTCAAACTGTTAGAAGAATTTCGGTGTGGTATTGACCTGCCGAAAACTCTACAGTATCTTCGTAGGGTAGCATCGTTGAGCCGGGTATTGACTGGTTGTAAACGATCACTTTAACTGTTAGTATAATTCTGGTGTGGTATTGATGCGCCATAATAACTACAGTCCCTACAAACCGAGATATTCGTTGAGCCGGGTACTGACTAGCTATAAACGATACTCTCACATCTTGAGATTAAAACCGAAAGAGTATTGATCTGCCGGTTGCTCATACCTTTGGCTGTCTGAACATTTCATAGGACGCAGAGAATCCCGTACACCGTCACCGGAGTCGAAGTACACACCGCTACAGTTACACCTACCTACCTTTCGGACAGTCAGTACATATCGATCAACGGAAGGGCACGGACCATCGAAGCGTGATTTTCAAAATATTTACGCACCAGAGTAATATATATATATATATATATATATATATATATATATATATATAGAATATTGTATTTTAATTTATTTTTATCATTGTAAATAATATTTTTTAGAAATGAATTAGTTAATTTAATCGAACTCTGTCTCCTTTGGGCTTACCTGGGCAATACGCATTACAATATTATAAAAAGACAACAGTGTTAACAGAGTGCTGTCAACCTGTACTTATTGTTAAAGAAAACTTTTTTATCGACTGTCGAATGTGTTTGCAAGCCAGTTGTAAAAAAAAGAAAAGAAAGTTGTTATGTGGTCGTAGATAGACAGAACGTCAAGAAACATGTATATGTCACGGTAAACGAAAAAATAAAGTTTTTTGTTGAAAGTATTCGATTTTCGTCACGAATTCATATAAAATCATTCAGATAACAGTTCCTTCATACACACAGCCATTTATTTATTGCTCTCTTTGAGCTGATCCTTCGATTACAGCCGTTATAACAAAAAGTCAATCCACGAATTTGAACATAATTAATTTAAAACAAGGGGCTCAACAGGATCTCAATGAAATTCCATCTACGAGTACGTCAACAACAGTTCCTTTGACATCAACTACTGATATTAGAAAAGTAGATGACATATGGGCATTCTTTGATAATAAAATGTTGAAAGTTAAGTCACATACTACTCCCAGCACACCATCGATACTGTCAATTAGACAGTATTTGGAACTTCCGCATGTAGAAACTCAGCAATCCCTTAGATTTTTGGAATAAACACAATCCAATGTTTCCAGAACTCTATGAATTGGCAACCAAATATTTATCCATCCCAGCTACATCTGTACCTTCTGAGAGAGTATTTTCCAAAGCCGGACAAGAAACAAATGTAACCCGAAGCCGTTTATCTCGAAAGAATTTGGAGATGGTCATGTTTTAAGCAGTTTCTGTACATAGGTCTATATTTTTCAAAGAATTTATTTTTATTTTTTCATTAGAATCTTTATTATTGCTACATTCATAACATCTATTCAATATTTTCTATTTATTTCATTTTATTTATTTTCGTTTTTATTCAATAAAGAGTTTATTTTGGTTGTTTTATTAGAATCTTTATTATTTTCACATTTATCGAAACATGTACACTATCCGGTTAAATATTTCATATTTTCTTCAAACACATTTTAAGAGAAACCCTGAACTTGTATTTCAAATTAAAATATACGACCAATTATGTTTGTTTTGATTTCTTCTTAATATTTATATTACAGTCAAGTGTTCTATAATCTCTTGTCTAACGAAGAAACCAAAATATTAAACTGCCACCTTAGAGAAAACAGGGACTAAAACATAACCACCTATAGTTTATTTACGATAAAAAGACGATGATATCATTTTTAGTTACTTTCCTGCTTATCAGAATAAATATCAATTTACCAACCGTGAATACAATTTATCCTCAACAAGTTCTAGATATTTTCTGTATGAAGACAAGTTTTTCAAACAAACAGATGGTTGTGCAATGGGAGCATCTATCTCAAATGTAATTGCACAGCTTGTGATGGAAGACCTGGAATAATCCATAATTGGAGGCTTGGAGTATCAAGTTCCTTTTTTCTTTAGGTACGTTGATGACTGCATAACACTAGTACCATTGAAAAAAATAGAAAATATTCTTGATAATTTCAATAGCTTTCACAACAAAGTACAATTTACGCGTGAAAGAGAGCAACATAATAAAATAAAATTTTTGGACTTAACTCTTCACCACATAAACAACACTATTAAAACTGAATGGTATACAGAAGAAACTTGGTCTTCTAGATACGTGAATTTTAATTCTCAGCACCCAATGTCGCAGAAAGAATCAGTAGTCATAGGACTCGCATATCAATCTATAGAACTCTCTGACTACGAATACTGGGAGAACGCCATAAAAAAGCTAAAGAAGCTCTCCATTTAAATGATTATCCAGATAAACTGATCAATACAATATTTAAAAACCGTATCTATCTTTTTACAACCAAATTCAACCTAAAATTATTTCACAAAATATAACCCCAAAAAAAATATCTTTCTTTACCATACGTTTCGGGACTTACAGAAACAATTGGTAGCGCTTTTAAAGAACACAACATAACAGTGACTCACAAGGAACATAATCTTTTAAAATCAAACTTTAGCAAACTAAAATAAAAAATTCCCAAGGAAAAAAAAGCGACGTCATCTATGAGATTCCATGTAAAGATTGTGAAGGTGTCTATATTGGGCAAACCAGTCAATATTTAAAATACCGCCTAAATGGCCACAAATACGACAAAAAAAACAAGACAGCCCTTACAAATCACATTTCTCAACACAAACACACCTTCGACTATGACAACACAAAAATACTGCGCACTGAAAGCCATTAAAAAAAAGAGAGTTCTACGAAATGACAGAAATCCAAAAAACCAACATTCTATCAATGCCAAATCAGATACAAAAAAATTATCGGAAATTAATTTTAATTTAATCATATAGGTATCATTCTCAAAAGGTTGTCTATAAGTTGAAATTACATCCTGTAGCATAACTAACACCTTATACCAAAATAATACCAGTATGAATATTCAGGACAAAAATGAGTTTGTTTAATACCTCTTTTTCAATCATAGTTAATGTATACGATACAAAAACCAGTTCTATTTACTGTCAATAAATTTTGTTTCCTTGAAAAATCAGTTGCTGTTGTAATATAGTATGTTGTACGGTCAATTGTTGTGAATGTGTTTGCTGTAGTACTAAATGTTGTTTAATAAAAATAGTTGTCTTCTTATAAATTGACATGCGCCTGCAGGCTCTTGTTTTGTGGTAAGTTTTTTAAGAAATATTTATGTATTGTATAATTTGTTAATTATAAACGTCTAGTTGTAGAAAATAAAGTTCTGATGAAGGACACTAACAGTCCGAAACGTCAACAAAAATGGAAAAAAACCAAAGAGTTAATTAAAACCCAAAAAACCATCTAATTTCTGACTAAGAACCTTACAATCCCAAGAAAAATATTTCCGAAAAATATAATAAAGTTAGGTTCAAGAAATAAAACAAACTAAATATATATATATATATATATATATATATATAAATATATATATATATATAAATATATATATATATATATATATATTATATATATATATATATATATATATATATATATATAATAAGAGACCTCAAGAAAAATTGTTGCGCCAATATGTTTTGACAAACAAAAGCTGTTGATATTGGCAAGGACATTGAAGCAAGAAGTGATCAATTAAAAGTCCTACAAAACGAAACTTCTGTAATTTCATAAAATTACTGTGTCTCTTTCAGCACGATGAAGAACAAAATGAATATAAACAATAATTTCGACTTACCAATGTTGCTATGCAATACAATCCAAGTGATGCTAATATATTAGTAGACCAATCTCTAGAATTAATTACAATATTCAACATACTCAATACGTTGACGAATGTACTGACTATAAACATCAAAACATTATTACCAGCTGCTTCGTCTAGAGCGTTAGCACCAAAATGTAAGTTTTTCAAATAAATTTTAATATTGTGTATATTACCAAAATATTCCTCCTGTCGAATAAAATTTGACTGTATCAGTATACGGAAACGAATATACTTTGAGGATAATAAATTAGAAGCATTCCATATAAGTACGGTTAAATAAAAATATTCAAATAGCATAATATCTTAGAATAAAGACTGCCAAAAATATGGCGAATAAATAATTTGATTCGGTTTCCATAAAAAGAAAATGTAATGAGTTATACATGGGAAAAATAATAGAAACACTTTAAAAATGTACTTGATGATATTTATGTTGTTCTTTAATTCAACATCGAGTTTATCCATTATTTCAAAAAACGATTGCCAATGTTTCTTTTGTCGTATGACCTCGTACAACGACGTGATATTAGAAGTAGCCATTGAGACGTGTCCTAATAAAAAAAGGAATAAATCGCCAGAAGTGAATTCGTTTCTAAGCGGAACAGGGACATCTTTTAAAAATTTTATAAGTAAAAATAAACTTGCAATGAAGAAGAAATTGCTGATTAGGGGAGTTGGTTTCAGAGGTACTAATCCAAAATAGGTACCAAATATATAAATTGTTTTACAAGTGTTTGTATCGTGTGTTTCGTAGCTAAACATGGCGTTGACTGAAAGGAAAATAAGTAAGTCAATAATTAACTTGATGAGGTCACATGATTATACTAATGCTTATTGATTCAATAACTGAAAAATTGAAAGGGTTTTTGTTATTTATCATAAACGTTTGAAGTCTTGTGAAACATATGTAGGTAATGAAAAATATATACTTGGGTCACTGTTTTGTTTATTAAAAATGGCAGCACTGGTATTGTCAGTTGAAATGTTATTGTCATCTTTAAGTTTGCGTTTTTGTTTAAAATAGTATTTCATTCGCCAACAGTTCCACAAGTTACTAAACTTTATGACAATAAAACTAAAACCACCATACAAATTTCAGAAACCAACTTCAAACCTGAAATTATTCAAATATTTGAAGAATTTACCTCTACAAAGAAATTATTTGCTATAAATATTGATCGATTAGATTTAATGCCAAATCTATGTACAACATTTCAAGAAACTTTTTAAAACTCCGCATTCAAAGCTATTATTTGTAACATTGTTTTGGAAGATGTAATTGGCCACAATTCGCAGATAGAAATAGTACAAATGCATCATGAACGTAAGAACAATCTCAGAGGAATTAATGAAACTGAAATAGAAATTAAACGTGAGTATTATTGGCCAAATATCAGAAGTACTGTAACTAAATATAGAAATAATTGCGAGCTATGTCAAAAGATGAAGTATGACAGAAATCCCCCAAAACAAAAATTCGAATTAACACCAACACCTAATAAGCCTTTTGAAATAGTTCACGCAGATGTTTTCACAATTAAAGGACAAACATTCTTGACAGTTATTGATAGATTCAGTAAATACGCCCAAGCATATCATTTAGTAGGAGTAACCGCAATACATATAGCTAAAGCTTTTATGAGTTCTCTCACTCATTATGGTGCACCTAAAATGTTAGTAATTGATAGAGGTACCGAATTAAAGAATCGTGTTATTGAAGACTTTGCAAAATTATACCAAATTGAACTTCATTATACTACGGCATTGAATCCAAATTCTAATAGCATAATTGAACGTTTTCACTAAACTTCAATTGAACATACTAGAATTATACAAGAAACTCATAAAAATATCAATATCTCAGACCAAATGCCTTATGCAATTTCAGGATACAATAACTCCATTCATAAGGCAACGAAGTTACGTCCAATAGAAATTATCTCAGGACATTTAGATACAAACAACCCTCTTAATACTAACATTAGCCAAAAATTGTATTCTAATTACATAACTAAACATAAAGAAGCTACTGCTGAAATTTATAAAATGTTAAATGAACATATGGCAAATCAAAAATCAAAAAGGTTGGAAAAGACTAACGAAAACAGACACGAACCATTAACTTACGACTCAGGTGCACTAGCATATCATAAAACTAATGCTCGTAATAAAATTAGTCCTAGATTTAAAGCCAAACCGATAGAACAAAATGAAAGAATCAAAGTTAAAACTTACAAAACAATATCACCTCGTAATAGCAGACAAAAATTAGTTACCGCCACCTATCATAAAAATAACATAAAACGGCCACTTGCTAATAAAAAAAGTCTACCATTACAGAATCCTCCTATCACTGGTAGTAGCAAGGCAGGCACAGGAAATTAAAATTGTTAGTTTGGAGTCCAATCCAGGCATACTCCCGTACAAATAAGGAAATGCTAGAATACAATCTACCCATCATTATTTTATCCAATACTTTGATCTAAACACTATAGAAACCGAATTACTCCATATAACAAATCAGTTCGAAAATGTTTTGGAGGTAATTAATATCAAAAATCAAGTTTTCGCAAATGAACTCAAATTCTTGATTAATTTAATAAAATATCAAATGAAGCAATGCCAAGAAAAATTAAATTGTGTACACGGCAGTAAAAGAATTAAGAGAGGACTTTTAGATGGTTTGGGAACAATATTCAAAAGCATATCTGGTATCTTAGATGCAGAAGATGGTAAACGTTACGATGATGCCATTGATTTATTAAGTTCAAATCAAAAAGATATAGCAAATACATTGAACAAACAAATGTCATTAACCAGTCAAATTATAGATGATTATAACAGTAGTATCTCACTAATAAAACAAAATGAAGAAGAGATAACAGGAAAACTAAATGAGCTAAGTTTTGAACCTGAAAAATTTGTTAATGATTTTTCCTCTTATTTCCTAGCAAAAAATACTCTTGATCAAATACAAGCAGCACTTAAAATCTTAATAGAAATAATATTAAGAATTCTATTACATTTGCAAAATTAAAAATGTTGCATTATAGTTTACTAAAGTTTGAACATCTAGAATTTGTAATGCGTATTGCCCAGGTAAGCCCAAAGGAGACAGAGTTCGATTAAATTAACTAATTTATTCCTAAAAAAATATTATTTACAATGATAAAAATAAACGAAAATACAATATTCTATATATATATATATATATATATATATATATATATATATATATATATATATATATATTACTCTGGTGCGTAAATATTTTGAAAATCAAGCTTCGATGGTCCGTGCCCTTCCGTTGATCGATATGTAGTGACGGTCCGAAAGGTAGGTAGGTGTAACTGTAGCGGTGTGTACTTCGACTCCGGTGACGGTGTACGGGATTCTCTGCGTCCTATGAAATGTTCCGACTGCCAAAGGTATGAGCAACCGGCAGATAAATACTCTTTCGGTTTTAATCTCAAGATGTGAGAGTATCGTCTATAGCTAGTCAGTACCCGGCTCAACGAATATCTCGGTTTGTAGGGACTGTAGTTATTATGACGCGTCAATACCACACCAGAATTATACTAACAGTTAAAGTGATCGTTTACAGCCAGTCAATACCCGGCTCAACGACGCTACCCTACGAAGATACTGTAGAGTTTTCCGTGCGTCAATACCACACCGAAATTCTTCTAACAGTTTGAACAATCGTTCTCGTTTCCGTCAATACCAGAAACCAACGGCCGTTCTAGTGATAATGTATAAAGTCGAATCAATACCCCGACTTAGTACAATACTCGGCGGTGAATAGTGTAAAGCGTTTAAGGTTAAAGTCAGTACCTTCGACCTACACTTCGCACTGGAGGCGGCTGAACTTGGAGGACCAGGAGTCCGTAATCCAAGTCGCTCTATCGTCTGCCAGTTTGCATTTTTCTACACATAGTAGAGGTGGTGGTGGAAGTCTCCTTCCCTTCTACTGTCGATTCTTCGTGCGCATCTTGGCGTGTGGGACTTGCTTTTCTGGTGGGGTACCTCGTCATCACGGTGCTAACTGGTTTCTTGAATCGATATTTGCAGTAATGAATTTATATCATTACAAATTTATAGTTAAAACATTACTCAAATATTATCCAATTTATACCCTAATCTTTGGCAGTGACTCTTAAAAATTAATTTAAATACTATAACATTTTAACCGTTGATTCTTCTTACTCTAAAGACAGAATTGTTCTCGTCATTCACTTTCCCTTAGTTAAACCCGAATCTTATACTTATTTGCACCTGTATTCTATTTCCTCAAAAAATAACACGGTCCTTATCCCACCTAAGCCTTTTCTGGAAATGCAGGGCAATCAGGACGAGTACGCAGATCAAGAATGTGAAAATATCCACCAACTGTATTTTTGCCCCAACGAAAATCCCATGGTAGATGCCCAATCCGAGGAATGCATCCACCAATTGTTGCAACTAAGAACTGAAGATCAACCGAATTGTGTGCCAGTGCCAATTATCGTAGGAAACGAAATTATCGAAAGTATTAATTCAGCGCATTACATCGCAGTACTCCCAGAAGAAACGAAAATCAAAACCGATTTTACGAAAACCGATTTCATATCTCTAAAGGGCACCTGTTTTATGGAACTACCACCGAGCTGTAGCTACCAAACTCCAAGAAACGTATTCATCAACCACGAAGATGTCATCCCAGGTCAACATCTACTACTTCCTGAAATAAAGATCGGAACCGAAGGAGGAATTCACTCTGGAAAAATCAAAATTAAAGACATTTCCTTAGACAAAGTTCAACAACTCACGAACGAAGAAAATCGAATGGAAGAATTTAGTCTGAGAAACATTCCACACAACTACGCCTATGCATGGTCTATATCCCTCTACATCGTAATTACGATCGCACTTCTTGTTGGTGTTTTTAAATGGAAGTCGTGATGTAAACGCCAACCCACAACAAAAATGGTCAACGAAGTCACAGCTGATCCAAAACCAGAACCGAGAATTTTCCAAGAAGATGAAGATGAGTAATCAATTCACACCCTATATGGATCTATCTGGGGATGGAGGAATTATATCCTGTATACTGCCGACGTACCCACTGGTTTCCGGTACTGCAACGACCGTTGGTGCAACCTCAGCACATTCAACATAAAAATACGATTGTAAATATATTCAATTCAGTCTACATATTATTTTTTATCTACACATCCTGTTTGTACAATTTATGTATTTTACTGTTATTTTTGAAAGAAGATATTTTGTATTTTTAAGTGAATAAAATTTTTTAAAAACAAAGTTCGTGTAACGAAACATATATTTTGCGCATCACCAAAAAAGGCGAAATAACAATATTGAGTGAATGAAAACGACGAATACTCAGTGTGTATTAGTTAACTAATACACACTGAGTATTCGTCGTTTTCATTCACTCAATTTGCATCTAGTGTGTACACCATATCCACAGGCATTTCGAAATAACAATAGTTCTTGGTGACTCAAATGCCAAAATAGGCGGGGGAGTGGATGGCGATCACGTGGAAGCTTATGGCGTTGGCGTAAGAAACGAGAGGAGTAACAGACTGGTTCATTTCTGCAATTAACAGAACCTCATGATAAATAATACTTTTTTCAAACTGCACACTAGGCGACTATATACATGGACCTCCCCTAGACACTCAAAAGGAAATATTATCAGAAACCAGATAGATTACATTATGATCGCAACATATTTTAGAAAATATGTTAAATCTGTAAAACTTGTCCCGGTGCAGATATTGGCAGCGACCATCATCATCATCATCACCCAGCCCCTTCAGTCCACTGCTGGACATAGGCCTCCCTTGATTGCTTCCATATCTTCCTATCCTGTGCTGCTTGTATCCAGTTTTTATGGATATGTCTCAAGTCGTCATGCCAACGTGTTAGCGGTCTTCCCCTATTTCGAAATACTTCATGTCTCGGTCTCCACTCCATAATCTTTTTAGTCCATCTATTGTCTGTTAATCTAGCTATATGACCCGCCCAGTTCCATTTTATGGATGCGATTCTCTCTATGGCATCAACTAGTCTCGTTATTTTTCGAATTTCTGCGTTCGGTATTCTGTCTCTTAGGGGTAAACCCAGCATTTGTCTTTGCAGCGAACATAACCCGGTGGTAATGAATTTCAAAATGCAGCGCGTTCAAAAAGTACAACAAACACAGACACGCAAAAAGATAGACGTTCACAAACTTAAAAACCAAGACATAAAACGTTTTATAAGGGAAGGACTTGAGAACAGAATGAAAGAAATTGAAAGGTCAGTACTAACAGAGGTAGAAACGGTTTGAGGCAACGAAAAAACTGCTATAATAGAGACTCAAGAACAAGAAATTGGTTACGTGATATATAATAAGAAGCAGGAATGGATGACTTCTAAAATATTGGATCCAATGTCAGAAAGGACTCAAAAACAAAATCCGATGGAATGCAAAAAACTCGATGGGGCAGTTAAGAACAAATGCAAAGAAGCAAAAGAAAAGTGGCTATCAGAGAAATGTTCTGAAATCGAAAACCTGTAAAGAAAACACGACTCTTTCAACTTACACAAGAAAGTCAAAGAAATGACAAATCGAAACAAAATAACACCAGTTTTAATACCAAGGGACAATAGCAACGAAATAATAACAGAAACTGAAGCCAAACCTAAAGATGGAAAGAATATGTCGAAGACTTGTTCAATGACAATAGACTAGAATTACCACCAACAACCGACGATCAAATAAATGGAAAGGGACCCGGCATAACGAGAGAGGAAGTCATACATGCTATAAAAACCCAAAAAAACAGAAAAGCAACTGACCCTGATAAGACACACGCAGAAGTACTAAAACTTATGTAACGATGTTCCGGTGAACACCGCTGATGATACGCCTATGGTTCGAACCAATCCAGTTTTTGTCGGCAACTGATGGATATGTAAACCGACAAACAATTTCAATAAGACAGTCCAGTCCGGTAGAGGCATTGGCTTGAAAGGACTTCTCCTCCAGTCTAGCGAGGTATTGACTCGTTAGGCTCTACCCTTCCGTCGGCAAGGTATTGACTTGTCGAGCATACTTCCTTCCATTTGGTAGGGTATGGACCTACCAAACTACGGCCACCCGTGTGAGAGGTATTGACTCTCACATATTCCTGTACTTCCCGCCTCTAAGGTACTCACTTAGAAGTACTTCGTCTCGCCCGAGGTATTGACTCTGACGAGCATCCAGAACCCGCATCACCGCTTATACCCGTGTATCGAATTTCTCCCCGGTCGGCGAGGAATAATGAGATACGCAACCTTATACGGACCGATAAAATAAATATTTAATTTTAGGCCAGGTATTGATCTTGTTGTACATATGTAAATAGCGTCTGTGAATATTTTTATAAGAATAAAATTATTTTATATATACCCTCAGACTTGCTCAGGTCAACGTTTATAACACTTCCAAAGAAAAACAACGCATCAAAATGTGACGAATATCGAATGATCAGCTTAATGTCTCACGATCTTAAGGTATTTATAAGAATAATTCATCCACAAAAATGCGAAAGTCAGGCAGATGGCTGTTAGTTTGGATTTCGGAATGGTGTGGGTACACGGGAAGCACTTAACTCAAAGATGCAGAGATATGAACGTGAATGTATTTTCATGTTTCATTGATTACAAAAAAGCGTTTGATTGCGTTGAGAATGACAAACTATTGGAAATTCTTCAAGCCACGGAAATAGACAAAGAAGTGACCATAATCATTTCACAGTTGTACTGGCACCAAACAGCAGACGTTAAAATTGAGCAATCAACATCAGAGGCTATTACAATAAAGAGGGGAGTAAGGCAAGGTTGTATCCTGTCACCACTTCTGTTTAATTTGTATTCTGAGACTATATTTAGAGAAGCGCTGCAAGGGATCCAAAGAGGAATCGAAATCAATGGAGTCGTTGTTAACAATCTGAGGTACGCCGACGACTGTGTTGTGCTGGCAGATAATCTGGCCGATTTACAAGACCTAATGAACCGTATAGTAAGCCATAGTGAACGGCATGGACTACTCATGAATGTGTCTTAAACTAAGCTTCCTGTTTTTTCAAAGACAAATATAATTGCCAATTTGTCCATGAACGATATACAGTTAGAACAAGTAAATTCATTCAGATACCTGAAGACTATCATTAATAATCAGTGCGACCCCAAGATCGAAATAGAAGCACGAATTGAGCAGGCCAGAACAACATTTATTAATCGAAGCAATTTTTCACGAGACGCCAACTGAGCCTAAAACTTCGAATGCGCATGATCAGATGCTATATATTTTCAACCTTGTTATATGGCAGTGAAGGGTGGACTCTCGATGCGTCTACAGAGAAAAAGTTGGACGCGTTTGAGATGTACCTATACCGTCGTATGTTAAGAATATCGTGGGTGCAGAAAATCTCCATCACGGAAGTCCTTGCGCGGATGGAAAAATCAAAAGAAGATTGTTAAGGAGATAAAGACGAGATATAGAGGCCACATAATGAGAGGCGAAAGGTATGAACTCTTGAGACTGATAATTGAAGGAAACATACAAGGAAAAATATCATTGGGAAGAAGACAGAACTCATGGCTGACAGACTTAAAAAGATGGTTTGGATGTACCTCAATTGACATGTTTAGAGCCGCTACATCCAGAATAATTTTTGCCAATTGGATCGCCAACCTCCGACGGGAGACGGCGGATTAAGAAGAAGAAGGCGCTAAAGCAATTTTTTCCGAGACTTGACAGCTGTCATCAGCTGCCATTCGATTTATTAGAGTACGACTTTTATGAAAAATGTGCCTTTGCGCTTATTGAACATTAATATTTCCTTTGCCTGTTTTCCATTTTCCTGTTGATTCTTTGTTTAAAACCTAACGATTGCAAATTGTAGTGATTTAACAGGCCCATAATGCCTTTAGATCCGATTGTTGTGGTGTGATGATATAGTATTAAAAATTTTAATTTTATTTATAATGATAGATTTTATATTTCAATTAAATGTTGTATTTGTGAGGTAAGCGACCTGAGTACTATGTGGCTCATGTTTATATTAGGAAATATTATTTGTATATTATTTTGTCATTTGTATGTATGAATATGTCTATGCTGAATATCGTATTTTGCAATAAGTTGCAGTGTAAGCACCATGTGCCGAAATGCAATTAGAATATACATTTTGCGACGTATTCTAAAAATCCAATCGGTATTTTATTTATTAATAAAGTTATGTTGTTAGAGTTAACTCGCTTTTTAATTATATTCCCTCAATGGCCTAACTTCGGAAGAACCTATAATATATGTAATCATTACAATCATTACAGTGGCAAGAATTATTGGTGCTAGTCTTTGTGTTGTGCAAAGGGTGTACTAGCGCTGTCTGGAGACTGGCCTGATCATTAGAAGGCCAAGGTCTGGGCGAAAAAGAGTTACCACTCAACGAGTTGACCGTTTTTGGTGTCCACAAGTTTGCGGAATAGGACAGCTACTGCGGTTTCACTGCGAAATCAGTTGGAATAAGTGAGAAATGTCAACGTTAGTGAATGGACGGTAAGAACAAGACTTCATGCTGCTGGACTGTCATGCAGAAGAATGGCTGCAGGTCCCCCGTTGCAACACCAGCACCGGACTGCGAGATTGACATTTGCCAGAGATCACGTTCGTTGGAATGATGATGACTGGAGCTGGGTAATGTTCTCATATGAGTCGCGTTTTTGCCTCACTGGGTCAGATGGACGTCGACGAGTATGGAGAAGACCTGGGGAAATATATGCTGAAGTTTGCATTGACGAGCTTCTTCCATTTGGCGGTGAGTCAGTTATGGTTTGGGAGGAGTCATTGCACAAGCTCGTACAGAGTTGCTCTTCGTAGAAAATGGCTGCCTAACCTCTAACAGGTACATTATGGAGGTGCTAGAAGACCATGTTATGCCTTTCATGGTGACTATGGAGCGTAGCATTTTTATGCAAGATAATGCGAGACCACATACAGCCAGAATTGTCAGGGAAGTATCTGGATGAAATAGAAATTAGGCGGTTTGACTGGCCAGCCCGCAACCCAGACATGAATCCCATAAAACATATCTGGGGCGAGTCGGGATGACTGATCTGCAGACACACACCAGAACCAAGAACTGCCCAGGAGCTAAGAAGATTGCTGTTGCAGGAATGGAATAACATCGACCACAATGTAATCCGCAACTTAATTCAAAGTATGCCGTGCCGACTTCAAGCAGTCATCAATGCAAGAAGAGGGAATACACGTTATTACCCAGCAAACACAAATGTATATGTTACATAAAAATATATAACAGGGGAGGAACGATTTTTATATAAAACGTTTATATATTTTTTATGTAGTATTTATGTAACAAAATCTCAAAAGTTATGTATATTCGAATACTTAGATTAATAAAAATTATGAATTTTAGGCAAAATAACTGTTTAAAACGAAAAAAATTGAAAGACTTCTGAGATTTATCAATAAGACAAAACAACGATACGTAGTACAATCTTATAATGGTGACGGTAAACCAGAAATACATAATATAGAGACATCTCACTCATGGTTAGGACATAGAAATAACTACAAAATAAGGAACTTAAAATCAATGAAATTATTTGAAGGTATTATTACTATATGATTTATTCATTTAATATAATTAATATATACCTACATTTTTAGAAACGTTGCTGAAACAGTTTAATATGACATTCACTGATTTGGATCAAATCACTTGGTGTGGATAAGGCTAAATAAAGAGACTCCAGAGGGAAAAGAAGGGCGAAACTGTAACCCTTCAAAACAATGGATAATATCCCTTAATATTGCCCACACGCTTACAAGTGGACCTCGAATAGTCTTCTTTTCATGGTTAATTATTGTTTTGTTTTTGAATATTCAGTTGTTTTGCATTATCTTTTTATATTTTATTATCATTTAGTTTTTGAATATTTTTAGTTTTGCAATATTTTTTTTCATTAGGTGTTTTGTTTTTAGTTTTTCTTTTTTATGTTGATAAAATAAATGTTCTTTTATGCATCTATTCGCTGTTTTTATAGTAACTAACTACCAGCTACTAAATTCCAAAGAAAGTTAAATATCATTTACAATATACAAATATTAAATTGTATTGAGTTGCTTTAAGTTTGAAATATTCATAAGGTAGGTATTGAATAATATAGTAACAATATTTCCTTAATGTTTTGGCCATCAACACTACTACATTATAAATTAAGAATTTCACTGAATTTTTTCATAGATCCAATGAAATAAAATATTTTAGATAAGAGGTGAGGCAAAAGAAAAATTAGGCAACTTTTCTTACATCTATATTATGTAATATTTAATACATGAATATTCTCTAGATATTATCTCATTTTTACATATATATTACATAGTAATTTGTAAATATTTGAGATATAATTTATAATATGTATTTCTTATATCATTATTGTTCTCTAGCTGTGCCGGCCTTTGTCAGTATTCAAAACTTAAATATTTCAAAAAATATGTAACATATATGTATTCAATATGTTTTTGTGTTTGCTGGGTAGTGTCAAGTTTTTTCATTTTGTTCGTTCCATATTTTCCCTAACCACAAAATATTGAAATTCGCCCAAAATGTTAATTTGCTGCCTTTTCTGAGTAAATCATGAAATCCAAGAAAAAAATGCGAATACGATCTGAAAACGTAAAATTTCAATGAACATGAAAATTTTAAGTTGACCTCAATTTTTTGCTCGCCAGTGTATCTGACATTAAAAAAAATCAGATTTTATCTTATTTAATATATAGCCAATGGATGGGTGGGCTCTGAAATACCGAATATTTTGTTGACACTAAATATACCTCTTTTATATCCTTAAAACCAAAACAAGTTCCTCAACATATAAATAAATTGATAAATGACTAATTTCTGAAATAAGTAAAAATCTTACAATCCGCTCAAAGTTTAGAACATTGATAATTTGAGGATTGGCGCTCGAGGTATACCGCTCTGCCAAGGATGTCATTGTAAAACTTTTTTGGCAAAATTCACTCGTACCAGAAAAGTACGTTACACAATTTCACTGGAGAAATGTATGCAAAATATTTCTACTATTATTCCTAGAGTAATGTCCTGAACATTATACAAATACTGTCAAGACATTAGGAAAATGTAGTTGGGGCCTTCTGACCCAATGTCTGAATGTTATTTACAATTTTTACTTACCGAAAATGTGATACTAACCAATGCATTTGGTATAGTCAAATGTGAGTGGAACAAGCTCATGGTGTCGACCACACTGCGGTTCACTAAGGTCAAGACGTTAAAAAAAAGGCCATCAATAAAACCAAGGCGATATTACCAGTTGCTTCTTGAACAGCATCAGCTCCAAGATGTAAGTAGCTCAAATAAGTTTTGATATTTTCCACGGTTACAAGTGTTACTCTCAAATATTTAATGGGTTGGTAAACATCCGGCTGGATAAGCATACGTAGACGTGAATATTTTGTGGCTAATAAATTACAAGCGTTCCATGTAATTATAGTGTAATATAACATTTCAAATGATATAACACTATAGAAAATATGATACCAATAGTGCTGGGGATCTGAGTAAATAATTCTATTTTTTTTCCATAAAAAGCGACAATGGATGGAGCTTGTAACAAGAATTAATAAAAACAACTTCAAATAAAAGTTTATCATATTTATGTTTGTCTTGCAGTTTTTGTCGAGTTTATCCATTATTTCGAAGAACGTTTGCCAATGTTTTCTCTGTCGTATTACTTTGTATAATGTAATTACTTTAAAACCAAGTAATATAAAGTTATTCATATATACCATGAATAAGTCTACGAATGATTGATTTGCTGTCATTCTATGTTCTTGTATTATATAAAAAACGAAATTGAACAAATATTTCACATTAACTGATACATTTGCAATCAAAAACAATTTGCCAATTCCGGGAACTGGAATCAGTGATACCAGACCTAAATATCCAGCCATTCTATAAATCAATTTGTAAGTGTTTGTATCATGTTGCTCGAGGTTGAACATGGCGACTGATTGACCGAATTATGAGCAATTCGACAATAAACGTATTACTCAATTAGTCTAATATTCACTTATTGATTCCAAATATGCGCAGTCACATTATCAAAACTTCAACGGACAAATTGAAATGTTTTATGTTTGATATAATCGAGGCCAGGGGGGTCAAACTCAATTTGCTTTAGTGCCATTTTTATTTCGAGGCATGTTTGGGGGCCGGCTTAAAAACAGTCTGTTTTTATATCAATACAGATATACTTATTCAACGAAATACATAAAATAACATAAAATACAAAAAATTATATGTATATAATGGATAGAAGTTTGCGATAGTAACTACTTCGATGACCCAGATACTTGACATCGTTTCAGCTTCAATATGTCGTCGATGTTTGGTGTCAAATCAGATGTACTAATTTTAGGAATAGCTTGAAGATGTTCATCTGTCATTCTTGAACGGTGTTTGGACTTGTTGATTTTCATTGTTTAAACATCTGTTCACATTATATATGAACTTCCAAACAGACATAAAATACGAGCAGCGTGTTTCTTCATGTTAGGATAGTTGTCATGTCTATTCTGAGTAGAATGTCAAAATATCAACTTCGTTGAACTTTCCTTTTAAAACAGTGTCACATTACAAGTCTATAACCCAGACAACATGGGATATTCATAGTGCGCCGATATAGGGTTTTATCCCAACGCTAGGATTTCGGGTTGGGTCCCTACCCATCTACCAACCTCGATGATGTAGCTACTGAATCCACTATTTGCGTCTGGGGGGTCAATTAAGAAGCCACTCATCAAAAACTTAACAAACGTATTGCAGAAATACAGATAACCAAAATTAATAATCCTCAAGGGGCAATATAATATCCAATTCCAAAATTAACCAGGCTATACAAAATATCTATATAATTATCTATTTACTTACATAAACATCCTCCCAGGGCACGTCTTCTCTACTCGAAGGGGCACTTTGTCTTCAGTCACGGTATACACTTCTCAGGTAGGCCTTTCTCGATTCACTTGACTGGTCGCTGGTTTTCCTCAAAACCCACTGCCCCGAAAAATTTTATTTTTCGAACCAAGAAAGTGTTCTTTCGCAAAAATGCTGAGTTTGTTGTTTTTATGTTGTCTCTTATATTAGAAAGCATTATGCTCTACTTTGAAGTAATTAGCAAAATATACTTTAAAACATTGACCTACTTTTGTTTTTCCTACCATATACTGGGTGTTATATCTAAACGTGACAATAGAATAATCTTTAAATACACCGAAAATTATGATAATATTCCGAATCATCTAAAAACATTCTTATAATATAATTATTATTTTTGAATATTCTATTAATATTCCTTAGTGAATATTCACAGAACAAGCCTGATGAATATTCTTAAAATATTCATTTCAGATTATTACAAAACTGAATATTCCTAGCATATTCTTTTAATCATATTTACTTATAATTGAAGGAAATTAATATTTATTTTCATACAGGACGAATGTTATAATTCATACATTTATTCGGACTTATCTGGATATTAAATAGTAAATAGTTAAAATAAAATTCATACACATAATAATAAGTATAATATAACAAATAACAAAATATTAACCATGTATTAAACCCATCAAAGATCAGATAAAATTATAAGATAAGAAAAAAATAAATGGTATGAATTGAATAGATGAGGCTTTTACTTGATGAAGATCCATACTGAAACCGTAAATACAAAATCTTACAAATATAATATATCTGAAGCCTGTTTAACAATCTATAACGGTTGAAAAAATAAAGCAACTCATTAATAAACAATTGACTATAGAACTCGATAATCTATAAGAAAGTAAAAGGGAAAGTTGGACTATCGAATAACCAGATATCACAAAGAAGGCAGGGCCGGAGCGAGGAGGATTTGAAGGTGTGTAGTATTAGGAAAGATCAGCCCGGGAACGTGTCAGTTGCTGAACTGAGTAAGTGTTGATAATAGCGTTTGCGGGACGCTGATTCTATTACAACACACACTAAAAAAAAGGAATCGCTTAAGAAATTAATAATGGAGAGCGAATCTACGGACGAGGGATATAAAAGAAGAAGATATACAGGAGAAGAAGATCAAGAACCGTTCGGGGAAAATAGGAAGACAATGAGATCACCACCACCAATAAAGAACATGAAAGAGGAAAAGTTAGATCAAATTCTAAAATTGATGCAGAAGATGAAAAACGAAACTAAAGAAATGCGGAAGGAGCAGCAAGAATTGAGGGAAGAGATTCAAATAATAAAATAGGAAAACGAGACCCTCAGAAAAATGTACAAAACAATACAGAAGGAGAATGAAGATATTAAGAAAGAAATAAGAAATATCAAAACTACTTAAGAATGGATAGAAAAAGAAAGAAGGAAAAACAACGTTGTAATTACTGGCCTAAAAATAGATATGACGGATTCAAAGGAGTTACAAAAGCAGTCACTACTTTCATGGAAAAGCAACTGGAAATCCAAATACAAATATAGCACATAAGTTAGGTAATTAAGCTTGTTTGATAGAACTAGATAATGCAGAAGATAAAGAGAAGATTATGCAGATTGAACAAAAACTAAGAAATATAAAAGAGGATAGAATTTATATAAATCATGACTTAAGCAAGAAAGAAAGAAAGACAAAGACAAAAAGCAATACGAGACAGACCACAAAGTGAAAGAAATAATGGAAATACAGTGAAGATTGGTTTGAGTAAAATAATTATTGATGGGGAAGAATGGAAATGGGACAAATTAACGGAAAAATTGGTAAATTCAAAAAACGAATAAAATTCAAAGGAATGGAAAATACGCATACAAACCAGGCAACGGAAATGGCGATGCAAATGAAAGAGAAAAAGTCAAACAAAAGAGGTACAATAAATATAATGAAGCAAAAAGGAAATGAAGAAACGGTTAAGATCGGCACATGGAATATAAGGACAATGTTAAAGGCTGGTAAAATGAATGAGATAGCTAGAGAAATGGGAAAATACAAGCTTGAAATATTAGCACTGCAGGAAATAAGATGGAAGGGTGATGGAAAAATAGATAAGGAAGGATACACACTTTATTACGCAGGGGAAAAGAAACACGGGAAAAATGGCACAGCATTTATGGTGAATAAAAAATTAAGAAACAAAGTAATGACCTTCCAAGCAGTAAATGGAGAAATTTTAACAATTAGGATTGAAAATAAGCAAGCAAATCTAACAATAATAAATGTTTACGCACCAACAGAGGACACAAATAGTGAAGACAAAGAAGAATTCTATGAAAAGCTGCAAGAGGTTTGGGAGAATATACCTAGAAATGACATGGAACTAGTCATAGGAGACTTCAATGCACAAATCGGAAAGGAAGAATATAACGAAAATGTTGCAGGCAAAGAAACGATACACGACAGGACAAACGACAATGGCTCAAGACTCTGCAATTTTGGGATAAGTACCGACACTTTCATAATAAGTACCAAATTCAGACATAAAAAGGAGCATAAAGTGACATGGACAAAACCAGGCTCCAATGAAGGGAACCACGCACTCATATCAAGAAAATGGCTGAAACAGTAGAAGATACTCGTTTATTCAGAGGCGCTAATGTGGATTCGGATCATTTATTAGTTGTGGTGAAAATTAAAATGAAGATACTAAGGAACGTTCAAAAGGAAACAAGCAAAAAACAATGGAACATAGATAATTCAAAAGAAGAACATACGGAAGACATATACAGACAAGTATTAAAAGAAATACTAACAAAAGGTCCAGATGGAAATATAGAGAGAAAATGGGAGAACATAAAAAACAGTATTACGAAAACAGCCGAGGAAATACTAGGACAAAAAAAGCAACAAAGATGTAAAGAATGGTACGATGAAGAATGTGAAAACAAAAAGGAACAAAAAGATCAAGCACGAAAACGATGGCTAAATACAGGAGGAGAGACAGAATTGAAAGAACACAAGAAACAGAAGAAAGAAGCAAATTTTGAGGTAACAGCAGAAGAGGAAGAGGAATGCTTCTCAACATATGCAGAACATGAAGAAATAATAACAAATCTCAAACACAAGAAGGCAGCAGGACCAGATGGAATAGTTAACGAACTGATAAAGAAAGGAGGAGAAGAACTAAAAAGAAATATACATGAATTACTCATAAACATATGGAAGAAAGAACAAATGCCAGCAGAATGGCGTTTAGGTCTAACAATGCTAATCTTCAAAAAAGGAGACCAAACAAAATGCTATAACTACCGAGGAATAACCCTGCTTAACACAGTACACAAAGTCATGACATCGCTTTCAAAAAAGGAAATAAACAAATACGCAGAACAGAAACTAGGGGAATACCAATATGGCTTCAGAAGTGGTAAATCAACTATAGATGCAGTGCATGTAATGACGCAGACGATAGAAAAAATCTATGAATATTGAATCGATTTACATATATTGTTTGTAGATTTTGAGCAAGTATTTGATAGTATTAGCAGGCGTAAACTGATAGCAGACAGGAGGAAAATGGGTATTCCAAACAAGTTAATTCGACTGACAAAAATGTCAATAAACTCGAAAACCAGAGTAATAACTAGTGAGGGCTATAGTGAGGAAATCGATATGGTAGATGGTGTGAGGCAGGGGGATGCATTATCAACGGTATTATTCAATATAGCATTAGATGGAGATATTAAGGCGATAGAAACAGGCACAACAATAGCCCAGAACATGACACAAATAATAGGGTATGCAGACGATCTGGTACTTATAGCAAGGAATAGGAGCAATTTGGATAAAATGCTAGGTGACCTGATTGAAGAAGCAGAAAGCAGAGGTCTGGAGATAAACCCAGAAAAAACTAAATATATGTTAATCAGCAGGGAAACAACAGAGAGTATAAAAGAAATTACAGTACAGAACCACAAGTTTAAAAAAGTAGCAAACTGCAAATACTTATGCGTTACGATAAACGAGAAGAACGACAGAAGTATAGAGGTGGCAGAAAGGGTAAAATCAGGAAACAGAGTATACTGGAAATACAGCAAATTTCTTGAAGATAAAAATCTAAACAAAAACACCAAATTGAAACTGTATAAAGCCGCTATCAGACCAACAACGACATATGCCGCAGAGACAATCTCCTTGACAAATAAAAACGAAGAAACTTTGAGGAGTGCCGAAAGGAAAATATCGAGGAAAATTTTTGGACCAGTCAGAACAGAAGAGGGCGACAGAACTATGATGAACCATGAAATTAGACATAAAATGGAAGGACAGGATGTTGTAAAGTTCATAAAAGCCCAACGATTAAAATGGAACGGGTATGTGCTCAGAAGGGAGCCGACAACAATAATAAGAAGAATAACTAATTAGATACCACAAGTAGCAAGGCCAAAAGGAAGACCGAAGACAAGATGAGAAGACCAAGTTAAGGAAGATATGATAAAATTGGATATAAGAGATTGGAAAACAGACATAATGGACCGGAAAAAAAAATGGAACAAGGTAACAGAAAAAGCAAAAAGACACAAAAATCTATAGGAAAACAAACAAGAAAAACGCGGGGTGCCTCCCCGCAAATAAAGAAGTCTTAGAGCTCAAAAGAGCGGCCACCACTGTGATAAGAGTGAATAGCCTATATATATATATATATATATATATATATATATACATATATATATATATATATATATATATATATATATACATATATATATATATATATATATATATATATATATATATATATATATATATATATATATATATAGAAGATGTAGGAATATCGCGTGATATGTTAACAACAACAACAAAGAGATTCATGGGTAATTCACGAAAAGTAAAGGGCTACTGAAATAGAGTGGTAACCGTGGACATGCATGTTTCTGGCTCATTTTGCCTCATCAGCACGGCATAACCAAATAATGATGTGAAATTTGGGAGCAAAGATGTTAATCGAAACATGGGAAAACACAAAATAACGGATTTCAGCAGGGAAACCAAACGCTCATTTGTGTCTTCAATTGGAAGATCCCGAGTTTTCAGGACATCAACCAACATCGACACGGAGGCGCATATAGCCCCCCCGCCATGAACCTTCCGACCCATAGTAAATAACAAAGAAGATGTAGGAATATCGCGTGATATGTTAACAACAACAACAAAGAGATTCATGGGTAATTCACGCAAAGTAAAGGGCTACTGAAATAGAGTGGTAACCGTGGACATGCATGTTTCTGGCTCATTTTGCCTCATTAGCACGGCATAACCAAATAATGATGTGAAATTTGGGAGCAAAGATGTTAATCGAAACATGGGAAAACACAAAATAACGGATTTCAGCAGGGAAACCAAACGCTCATTTGTGTCTTCAATTGGAAGATCCCGAGTTTTCAGGACATCAACCAACATCGACACGGAGGCGCATATAGCCCCCCCGCCATGAACCTTCCGACCCATAGTAAATAACAAAGAATATGTAGGACTATCACGTGATATGTTAACAACAACAACAAAGAGATTCATGGGTAATTCACGCAAAGTGAAGGGCTACTGAAATAGAGTAGCCCTTTACTTCCAATTGAAGACACAAATGAGCGTTTGGTTTCCCTGCTGAAATCCGTTATTTTGTGTTTTCCCATGTTTCGATTAACATCTTTGCTCCCAAATTTCACATCATTATTTGGTTATGCCGTGCTGATGAGGCAAAATGAGCCAGAAACATGCATGTCCACGGTTACCACTCTATTTCAGTAGCCCTTTACTTTGCGTGAATTACCCATGAATCTCTTTGTTGTTGTTGTTAACATATCACGCGATATTCCTACATCTTCTTTGTTATTTACTATGGGTCGGAAGGTTCATGTCGGGGGGGCTATATGCGCCTCCGTGTCGATGTTGTTTGATGTCCTGAAAACTCGGGATCTTCCAATTGAAGACACAAATGAGCGTTTGGTTTCCCTGCTGAAATCCGTTATTTTGTGTTTTCCCATGTTTCGATTAACATCTTTGCTCCCAAATTTCACATCATTATTTGGTTATGCCGTGCTGATGAGGCAAAATGAGCCAGAAACATGCATGTCCACGGTTACCACTCTATTTCAGTAGCACTTCACTTTGCGTGAATTACCCATGAATCTCTTTGTTGTTGTTGTTAACATATCACGCGATATTCCTACATCTTCTTTGTTATTTACTATGGGTCGGAAGGTTCATGGCGGGGGGGCTATATGCGCCTCCGTGTCGATGTTGGTTGATGTCCTGAAAACTCGGGATCTTCCAATTGAAGACACAAATGAGCGTTTGGTTTCCCTGCTGAAATTCGTTATTTTGTGTTTTCCCATGTTTCGATTAACATCTTTGCTCCCAAATTTCACATCATTATTTGGTTATGCCGTGCTGATGAGGCAAAATGAGCCAGAAACATGCATGTCCACGGTTACCACTCTATTTTAGTAGCCCTTTACTTTGCGTGAATTACCCATGAATCTCTTTATATATATATATATATATATATATATATATATATATATATATTGGCTTTTTTTTGGTTCTTGGTCTTTTTTATTTAATTATATATTGTTTATTTTATATTCTTGGGATTGAGGCCATTTTTAAAGACATTTAACTAGTAGTTAATACATTTTTATTTAACGTTTCGGTCTTTCCATGACCTTCATCAGAAATAAAATTTTTGTGAAAACTTCGACAGAACGTTCATTTGATTATTCGACATATTTTATAGATGTTTTAGGACGCAACACATAACAGAATATAACTCACACCCAAACAAAACGAACATTTCAAAAATATGACATTCATTGATGCAAATTTGTATTGGAAAACATTTGCATCAATGAATGTCATATTTTTAAAATGTTCGTTTTGTTTGGGTGTGAGTTATAATCTGTTATGTGATGCGTCCTAAAACATCTATAAAATATGTCGAATAATCAAATGAACGTTCTGTCGAAGTTTTAACAAAAATTTTATTTCTGATGAAGGTCATGGAAAGACCGAAACGTCAAATAAAAATGTATTAACTACTAGTTAAATGTCTTTAAAAATGGTCCTCAATCCCAAGAATATAAAATAAACTATATACATATATATATATATATATATATATAACAACAAAGAGAATCATGGGTAATTCACGCAAAGTAAAGGGCTACTGAAATAGAGCGTGAATTACCCATGATTCTCTTTGTTGTTGTTGTTAACATATCACGCGATATTCCTACATCTTCTTTTATATATATATATATATATATATATATATATATATATATATATATTGAAGCACTTTCATTTGGTTGTATTCAATTTAATTAGGATTAATAGTATTACGGAAATAAGTCATACTGATTTTTTCAATCTTGTACTTTATTAGCCATCATTATAACGAATATTTATAAATTGTAAAAAAAACATGTCTAAATTAATTATAGATGCTGATAGTAAAAACAGTGAACAAAATCCTCACTATAATACTGAAGAAAATCTGACTAAAGATATTGAAACAGACGATATACTCTTTGAACCATCAGAATCGAAAATATTGAAATCTGATTCAGATACAATAGAGATTAAAATTAATAATGCAGTACATGATGTAATTTCAAAAGCATCCGTTGAAATTAGAATGAAATTCAAAATAATTTAACAGAAACGCGTCAAATTTTCATATAGTTAGTAATTAGGTTATTTTATGCAAGGGATTTCAGGAATTTTAATAAATAGTAAATAAGTTATGTTAATATTTATATGTATAAAAATCTTTATCTCTATATGCTAATTCCTAATACAAAAATGTCATTTTCATGTTTCATATACGGCTTAAAAATTCATGGTAATATAAACAATGAATCGTCGTTAATCACACAATATCTTTATAATTCATACGATATAGAGAAGTTTCGATAGCAACCCGCAACGTGATAGATTATGAGGGAAATCAAAAAAGTCAGTTGGTTTTTAAAATGTCAAAGTGAAAGTCGTATTATAATTGATCTCGTCAAGAAGAACGTGCTAATTTACGCAAACTTTTCGGATTATTGTGAAGAAACGACCTCGTTCGAATTACAAGGAAGCATACAGTATATATCATCTGACAGAAACAGTAATAGTTTATGTAATTGGGTAATACCTTCACCAGAAAATACAATAACTACCTTAAGAATATTAAAATTGAACTTCTCAAGAAATTCCACGTGCTTGTCAATTAGAAACTTCGACAATATTCAAATTAACGTGTGCAGTAACGACATACTACCCAAACCTGTTGTACTATCTTCAAGAAACAAACTCTCCGTAACTTTAAAATATAATAACCCAGTATTTTTATGTGTTTGGATTGATCTGGTTATTACAATTCCACAAATATTTGTAGAACAGCAGATTTTGTTTGTACAGACCATTCTGATTTAACGGGGTGTGCTATTTGTAATTCATCAACTACCCCTTGCAGTAATATTTCTATAGATAGATGTTTCGACCCGTATAAAGACAGATGTGACGGAATCATTAATTGTCCAAAAGGCGAAGACGAAATAAACTGTTCAGAACTTTGTCCTCAGCTAATCAAATGTCCAAATGAAGATTAGTTTGAAGTGGATACAAACTTATAAAATAAAAGGTACCATTTTAAAATATTATATTAGAGATCTCTAAATTAAAAAAAAAGGCCTTTATTTAAAAAACATTTTAATTGTTCAATAGTAATAGTAGTTTAATTTTTTTGTAGTATATCTGTACACATTTTCTGTTTATAAATTTCTATGTTTTAAAAAAAAATTCCTGAAATCATAATTTTGTTCATTTTAATTTCACAAACCAATAATTAGAGTAAATTTGAATGGCGCACTTGAACCCTACCCTTTGAAAGAATTGGTATACATGTTTAATGATTTTTCAAATAATAAATAATAAATAATTATTGAATCCAATACAATATATATATATATATATATATATACATATATATATATATATATATATATATATATATATATATATATATATACATAGATGAGGCTTTTACTTGATGAAGATCTATACTAAACGATGAAATAAAACAATATATTTTGTTTAAATCTTCATTTATTTGAACTAATGTTCAATTTAAACTTGTTAACGCGTTTCACTAACACAGTAGCTTTGTCAAAACGAATGAAGGTATAATGTGAAAATGTCTCAATATATACAGTGCATAAATACAGAATTCTATTTACTAACGTTAACAATGGTATTGAAAGAAATTACCTGGAAATTCATTCACTACAAACATTCCTAAGCTATCTTCTACGTAAAAAGGTTTAATAAAGGAGACTGATTGATATCCATTTGGTCGATAAGAAGAATATCTGAATAATTATTTTTGTTAATCTTGAGGGCCTCTAATAAATTTAAACGAAAGGATTTACCGACTACATGGAGAATTTCAAAATTTGGGTCGAAAATGTTATGGTTTTCTAATAAATGATTTGAATTTTTATCGATCAACTTAGTAAAATTATTATAAAGATTTATTATACTATTAACTACTTCAATGTGTATATCCCGATTTTTAGTAATTTCCTTTTTCAGAACCCTCTTCCCTGTTTATTTATTCCGTCTACGATTGCCTTTAGCTTATCTTCGAAATCTTCCCACGTTATTGACATTTAAAAGATCTACCATTCGTTCATAAAAATAGAGGGCATAAGTACTTACAATTTTATACAGTCAAAGTTCCTGACGTCTACTCCGCTGCCATCCCTCGGTTGATGTCTCTTTTTAATGCCCTTCGATGCGTTTTCCATAGGGGCCACATGAATTTAAGAATAACCGCTACCGTTATTATGTACAATAAGACCATTATTTGTGTTGAAAAATTATCTTGCTGCACTGTGAAATTATTGTTTACCGTACCAGTTTCTTGTACCTCTTGCTTTGTAGGTGCACCACTCATAGCTCTACTCCTCAAGGTCCAAAATTTAAATAAAAGACCAAATACTTTCGCTCGTTTGAATTACCATCAGTTCGCAGGACTATTTACAGGATTATTGTATATTACCATTAAGTTTGCAGAATCATTACCATTTAGTTTGCAGAATCATTACCATTTAGTAGCAAGTGCCCCTCGTATATACTTCTTAAACCATCGAACTAATTATCTTCGGGAGACATTTACCATTAGTCATTAGGGTTGAATAAATACCATTGTTTATCAAAATTTACTGGGATAATATATTTAACACTACGTATACAAATTACTGACCATGTTACGAATAGCTCGAAAAAACATATAAATTGCAAGAACAATTGAACTGTAATTATTTATTGCCTTAAACTTTGCCCACTAACCTGTAATAGGGTGCGATTCTTCTTGATAACCAGTACTGGGAACACATAGGAACACATGCGGTCTAAGCCAACTCGGAGTTGTATCGAAACTAACTTACTTTCCACGAATAATTGACTCCGGCGATATACAGTGGCGCGTAAAAGCAACAAGCAATATGCAATAACAAGAAGAATTAAAATAAAATAAATAAATTGTTGACAGATTCGTAACATTTTTCCCCCTAAAATGGATAGTCATGCATTTGAAAAATAAATAAACATAAACGCACAGTGATAATTCTCAAGTATTTAATAAAAATGAAACATAAAAATGTATGTTGCGAACTAATAACTTACACCTAAAATAACAGCGATAATTTTCAGGACAGGACAACACAAATTTACCCCGAATTCACTGAAAACTAGATAATGAATCTTATGAAATTAACGCTTAATCATCAGCAAGAGGGAGTGGACATAATTTAACCAGAGGTCTTTCTCAGGAACCACGGCTAGTACGGATTACCGCGACGCGGCCAAGTTTATCACGTCCATAAACTAATTCCTTTATGCGTCCTAATGTCCAGTGACAAGGAGGAACGCTGTCATATTTTATCAATACAAGCATACCTTTTTGTGGAGCGACTCCTTGTGGGTCTAGCCATTTGGAACGCTGTTGAAGCGAATGCAAGTACTCTCGCTTCCAACGAGCCCAAAAATCTTGCTGCATTCTCTGCAACAATTGCCAACGCGAAAGTCGATTCAGGGGAATTGATTGAAGAATTGGAACAGGTATAGTCTGCAGCGGTTCGAGAGTAAGAAAGTGGCCGGGGGTTAAAGCATTAATGTCTTCTATATCGGTACTTACTTGAGTGATAGGACGCGAGTTCAAAATATACTCAATTAATGTCAACACGATATAAAATTCTTCATACGTCAAAACTTGTTCCCCAACGATGCGAGTAAGGTAAGTTTTGACAGATTTTATTCCTGTTTCCCAGAGTCCACCGAAATGGGCTCCAGCGGGAGGATTAAAATAGAAACGAATATTTTCAGAGCATGCGGCTTCTTGTGAATATTTCAATAGTTCCTTATTGGCAGAAACAAAATTTGTACCGTTGTCGCAATATAAATCGGACACACGACCTCGACGGGCAATAAATCTTTGTAAGGCCGCGAGAAATGATTCTGTTGATAAACTATTTGCCAATTCCAAGTGTAATAACTTTGTGACAAAGCATATAAACAGGCACAGGTAAGCTTTATGTGAGCGAACACCACGATGTCGAATAGATGTTATGAAAAAAGGACCTCCATAATCAACTCCGACATGGGAAAAGGGTTTAAGGGAAGATAATCGAATTTTTGGCAGATTTCCCATAACAGGTTGAAACGGGGCGGGAAACGTTTTCCAGCAAACAACACATTTACTCAGGACAGCGTTAATAGCTCGTTTTGAAGACAGTATCCAAAAGTGTTGTGATATTAAAAATTGCGTGGTACGAAAACCACCGTGTTAATATGTTTTGTGATAAAAATCAATTACTAATGAAGTGAAGCGACTGCGGCATGTTAATAAGTAAGGATGCTTCTGATCATAAGACAAAGATGAATATTTTAATCTTCCACCTACACGGATCGTACCTTTCTCATCCAGGAAGAAGGTTGCGAAGAAATCGATTTTTTTCGAAATCTTCGGCTTTAATCTGAGGCCCTATAACTTCTCAGGGATGCCAATTGGTAAAGAGGTAAATTGCCTTCATTCGTCATATTTCTGGCTCTCCTATAGGCCTCTCCTCTGTGTCGGTTCTTTTGGGAACACCCTGTATATATATATATATATATATATATATATATATATTTATGTTTACTTTCTTTGACCTTTTTAGTATATTTACATATATCTGAAGTTTTTCTTGGTTTTAGGTCATTTTTCAAATTAAAAATATAAAAAGACTGTTTATGTTGTTGAGATTACCATCATTTATTTACGTTTCGGCTTATTCAGCCTTTTTCAAAATAATACTACATCTAGAATAAAATTATTTTCTCACTAAGAGATACAATACTACAAACAATCCTTTCTACTTACCCCAAACGTAGAATAATAGTTGTCAATATACATTAAAATATTCAGTCATGAACTTCGTCGAAACATAAAATATTCTTATCAATCTTACTACAAACAAACATTCACAACAAAGAATCCACAACGTTTGTACACATTAAAATTATTTACAGTACTGCTAGATATATTTTACTGAGGTTGTTTAAATCTTTTTTATTGTTAATGGCCTGCTGGTTTTTTTGGATAGCTATTGATTCCAAAATTTCCCTTTTTTTGTATTTTGTTCCGACCTTATAATTTTTGTGTTTTCAAAATTAAATGTATGTTTTTTTGAGTTTTCGTGGAAAGTTAGAGCTGTTGTATTTTTTTTGTCGTATTTATGACCTTTTATTCGATTTTCCAAATACTGGCTAGTTTGTCCAATGTAAACACCACTGCAGTCGTTACACGGAATTTGATAAATTATATTACTCTTTTTATTTTTCGGAGTTTTTGATTTTAATTTTGAAAAATTGTTGGAGAGCGTTTGATTTGCTTTATGGCATATGGTAATATTGTGTTTACCAAAAGCCCTTGAATTTGTTGTGATAATCCGTTTATGAATGGCATGGAGATATATTTTTCATTTCTATTATTACTTTGTTTTATATTTTCCATTGAATTATAGAATTTATTTATACGTTTTTTAAATAATTTGTTAACAAACTCTGAAGGATAGCTATTAAGGTTTAAGGCTTCTTTGGCTTTGATGATAGCATTACCTCTGTATTCCGGGTCTGATAGTTGAATTGCACGGTCAGCCAGTCCAATAACAACAGATTTTTTTTGATTGATTGGATGATGAGAATTAAAATTAAGGTACCTAGATGACCAAGTGTCCTTGGTATACCATTCAGTCCTAATATTATTATTAACGTGGTATAGAGTGACATCCAGGAAGTTTATTTTACGATCTTGTTCATTTTCGATCGTGAATTGAAGTTTTTCATGATACGAATTGAATTTTTTAATAATATTATCAACCTGTTGCTCTGGAACAGCAGTGATACAATCATCCACATATCTAAAGAAAAACGGTATTTCAAAATCAATTTCTGAGAGGACAGTTGTTTCGAGGTCCTCCATTACTATCTGCGCAATAACACTAGAAATAGATGATCCCATTGCACAACCCTCCAATTGCTTATAAAAATTATTTCCGTACATGAAATATGTAGAAGTTAATGTAAGTTCGGTGGCTTTTATAAATTCGTCCAAGGGAACGTCAGTATATTTTTTTATTTCCTTCCATTTTTTTCTTATAATTTCCAAAGCTAATCCAATTGGAACATTGGTATACAGGGATACGACATCCAACGAAATTAATACATACTTATCTGGAAGTTTAATATTTTTTAATTTGTTTTTGAATTGAAATGAGTCTTTGATATAATAATCATTTTTGCACGTTATGTTACTTAAGATATTTTTTAGAAATTTTGAAAGCAAACTAAAAGGAGATTGGATACATGATACAATAGGGCGCAATGGTGTATTTTCCTTATGGAGTTTTGGGAGGCCATATATTTTTGGTGGTACTGAATTTCGAATTTTTAAAGTTTTTGCAATATTTGGCGAGATATATTGTTTATTTTCCCAAAGGTCAATTAAATCATTGTTCTGTTTTTGATATTTATTTGTGGGGTCTTGTTTAATCTGTTTATAGGTTTTTTTATCTTGTAATAAATGGTTTATTTTATCGTTGTATTCAGATGATGACATTATGACAGTTTTATTGGTCTTATCAGCTTTAAGAATTTTAATCTGAGGATTATCTTTAAGGAAATTCTTGGTTTTGTTTACCTTTGCTGAAAATGGAGTATTATTTTGTTTATTTTTTAATTTGTTTTTAAAATTTGTTAGAATGTTGCTTGTTTTACTTCTGATTTCATCTTTTTCTTTGTATGATAAGTGGTTTATACCTACCTCTAGATTGCAGATAATATTATCAGTTGGTAATTGTGTTTCTTTAATAATTTCCGTTGCAAAATTTGGTCCTAAACTCAATATTTCAGATGCATAATCGGGAATAACAACATCAGTAAGATTTTCCACCCATTCTTCACAATTTTTTTTTTATAATATTACTGTTAGTATTACCATGTTGTGTCATTAAAAGTTTTGTTATTTTCTTCTGGTTTTTAGATTTAATTTGTTGAAAATTTTTTTCATTTTTGCTATGAGAAATCGCTTTAAAATTTTCAAAAACATACTGTGGTACCCTTTTTTCGATATCGTTTTCAAGTACTGTCAATGTATTCAATAATTTATTTATATTAGATGTTGTATCTGTAATTAGTAAGTTTAAAGTTGCACTTATAAATCTACTTAAAACTTGATTTTCAAATCTACGTTTAAGGTTTACATTAAAAAAAGAAATATGTGAGACTTTGAATTTTAGAAAGGTTGGTTTAAGATTTTCATTTTTACATCTCAATAACAAAATCCTTCTATTTTTTTGTTTGACAAGTTTTTTGGATACTTTTCCATGTTCCTTGATATCTTGGACCAGTTGTTCTCCATACTGTTGTTCTAATATGGAGTAGTTTAGCATTTTTTCACCCATGCTGTATATATTTTTATGTTTACTTTCTTTGACCTTTTTAGTATATTTACATATATCTGAAGTTTTTCTTGGTTTTAGGTCATTTTTCAAATTAAAAATATAAAAAGACGGTTTATGTTGTTGAGATTACCATCATTTATTTACGTTTCGGCTTATTCAGCCTTTTTCAAAATAATACTACATCTAAAATAAAATTATTTTCTCACTAAGAGATACAATACTACAAACAATCCTTTCTACTTACCCCAAACGTAGAATAATAGTTGTCAATATACATAAAAAAGTTCAGTCAAGAACTTCGTCGAAACATAAAATATTCTTATCAATCTTACTAAAAACAAACATTCACAACAAAGAATCCACAACGTTTGTACACATTAAAATTATTTACATTACTGCTAGATATATTTTACTGAGGTTGTTTAAATCTTTTTTATTGTTAATGGCCTGCTGGTTTTTTTGGATAGCTATTGATTCCAAAATTTCCCTTTTTTTTGTATTTTGTTCCGACCTTATAATTTTTGTGTTTTCAAAATTAAATGTATGTTTTTTTGAGTTTTCGTGGAAAGTTAGAGCTGTTGTATTTTTTTTGTCGTATTTATGACCTTTTATTCGATTTTCCAAATACTGGCTAGTTTGTCCAATGTAAACACCACTGCAGTCGTTACATGGAATTTGATAAATTATATTACTCTTTTTATTTTTCGGAGTTTTTGATTTTAATTTTGAAAAATTGTTGGATAGCGTTTGATTTGCTTTATGGCATATGGTAATATTGTGTTTACCAAAAAGCCCTTGAATTTGTTGTGATAATCCGTTTATGAATGGCATGGAGATATATTTTTCATTTCTATTATTACTTTGTTTTATATTTTCCATTGAATTATAGACCATTGCGCCCTATTGTGTCATGTATCCAATCTCCTTTTAGTTTGCTTTCAAAATTTCTAAAAAATATCTTAAGTAACATAACGTGCAAAAATGATTATTATATCAAAGACTCATTTCAATTCAAAAACAAATTAAAAAATATTAAACTTCCAAATAAGTATGTATTAATTTCGTTGGATGTCGTATCCCTGTATACCAATGTTCCAATTGGATTAGCTTTGGAAATTATAAGAAAAAAATGGAAGGAAATAAAAAAATATACTGACGTTCCCTTGGACGAATTTATAAAAGCCACCGAACTTACATTAACTTCTACATATTTCATGTACGGAAATAATTTTTATAAGAAATTGGAGGGTTGTTCAATGGGATCATCTATTTCTAGTGTTATTGCGCAGATAGTAATGGAGGACCTCGAAACAACTGTCCTCTCAGAAATTGATTTTGAAATACCATTTTTCTTTAGATATGTGGATGATTGTATCACTGCTGTCCCAGAGCAACAGGTTGATAATATTATTAAAAAATTCAATTCGTATCATGAAAAACTTCAATTCACGATCGAAAATGAACAAGATCGTAAAATAAACTTCCTGGATGTCACTCTATACCACATTAATAATAATATTAGGACTGAATGGTATACAAAGGACACTTGGTCATCTAGGTACCTTAATTTTAATTCTCATCATCCAATCAATCAAAAAAAATCTGTTGTTATTGGACTGGCTGACCGTGCAATTCAACTATCAGACCCGGAATACAGAGGTAATGCTATCATCAAAGCCAAAGAAGCCTTAAACCTTAATAGCTATCCTTCAGAGTTTGTTAACAAATTATTTAAAAAACGTATAAATAAATTCTATAATTCAATGGAAAATATAAAACAAAGTAATAATAGAAATGAAAAATATATCTCCATGCCATTCATAAACGGATTATCACAACAAATTCAAGGGCTTTTTGGTAAACACAATATTACCATATGCCATAAAGCAAATCAAACGCTCTCCAACAATTTTTCAAAATTAAAATCAAAAACTCCGAAAAATAAAAAGAGTAATATAATTTATCAAATTCCGTGTAACGACTGCAGTGGTGTTTACATTGGACAAACTAGCCAGTATTTGGAAAATCGAATAAAAGGTCATAAATACGACAAAAGAAATACAACAGCTCTAACTTTCCACGAAAACTCAAAAAAACATACATTTAATTTTGAAAACACAAAAATTATAAGGTCGGAACAAAATACAAAAAAAAGGGAAATTTAGGAATCAATAGCTATCCAAAAAAACCAGCAGGCCATTAACAATAAAAAAGATTTAAACAACCTCAGTAAAATATATCTAGCAGTACTGTAAATAATTTTAATGTGTACAAACGTTGTGGATTCTTTGTTGTGAATGTTTGTTTTTAGTAAGATTGATAAGAATATTTTATGTTTCGACGAAGTTCTTGACTGAACATTTTAATGTATATTGACAACTATTATTCTACGTTTGGGGTAAGTAGAAAGGATTGTTTGTAGTATTGTATCTCTTAGTGAGAAAATAATTTTATTTTAGATGTAGTATTATTTTGAAAAGGGCTGAATAAGCCGAAACGTAAATAAATGATGGTAATCTCAACAACATAAACCGTCTTTTTATATTTTTAATTTGAAAAATGACCTAAAACCAAGAAAAATTTCAGATATATGTAATATATATATATATATATATATATATATATATATATATATATATATATATATATATATATTATCATGGTATGAACCATGCAGCAAGTATAATGAGCGTCTTCAATCTATTTGCTTGAATACATTAACGAATATTTATAAATTGTGAAAAGAAACATGTCTTAATCAATTATAGATGCCGATAGTAAAAACAGTGAACAAAATCCTCACAACCATACTGAATAAAAAATCACCAAAGATTGTGAAACAGACAATATACTCGTTGAACCGTCAGAATCGAAAATATTGGAATCCGATTCATTTTCAACGGAAATTAACACTAATATTTCAGTAGATGATGTAATTTCAAAACAGTCCTTCGAAATTAGAGTGAAATTTATAATAATTTAAAAGAAACACGACACATTTTTATATATTTAATAGAAATGTTGTTTTATGCAAGGGATTTCAGGAATTTTTAATAAATAGTAAATAAGTTATGTTAATAGTCATATGTATAAAAATCCTCATCTATATACATTCTCATTTCTAATACTAAAATGTTATTTCATGCTGCATATACGGCTTCAAAATTTATTGGTTTATTGTAATATAAACAGACAATCATCGACAGAGACACAATGCTTATATTATTCATAATGTATAGATGGATAAGTTTCGTTAGCAACCCGGAACGAGGTTGATTATGATGGTGAATGAAAAACGTCAGTGATTTTGAAAACGTCAAAAGTGAATAGATTATAATAATTTGACTGGTCTATGTGGAAAAATTTAAGGAAGAACTTATAAAAGCAAAGTATGAACAGTGAAACTGACCTTTTAAAAGCTTTTGGTGGAAAATAAACGATTCATATTTTAATTCTGGAGGTGGTGAGTTATGTTCAAAAGTATAATTACCTAAAGAGTTTCCTAATGAAAAACCTTCGTTAAAAGTAGTACCTACAATAGTGCATCCTTTGATGACGAGCGATGGTGATATTGCTTCAGCTATAGGTTTGCTTATTTGGATGGTACGACAGCAGAGAAATTGAGAGTGAAGATTAGTTTCAAGTGGATACAAACTTAGTGAATGAAATTAAAATATTATATTAGAGATCTCAAAATTAAAATAGGCCTTTATTTCATAAAATGGAGGAATGCATTCATGATTAGTAATCAATCTAACATTTTTTATTGTTCTTAAGTAATTGTAGTTTATCTTTCCGTAGTGTATACACATTTCCTGTTTATAAACTTCTATGTTTTGAAAAAAATTTTAATTTCACAAACCAATAATTATAGTAAATTTGAATGGCGCAATTAAACCCTACCCTTTGATAGAGTTTGTTATACATGCTTAACGATTATTCAATCACAAATAATAAAATAATAAATAAATATAGAATACATCACAATTGTCACCAAAAAAAACGTGGGGCAATTACAATCATAAGTTATAGAATACATAAAAAAAACGTGGGGCAATTACAATCATAAGTTATAGAATATATACTAAATGGCGGCCCAACGTGTGACAAATTAAGATTTTTTTTGATAAGAAGGTATAAAAACATTAGTATACATAACAATATGTATATATATATATATATATATATATATATATATATATAAACTATTATATTATGTGCGGAATTTTATACATGTTTAACAATTATTCAGTGTCAAATAATAAATAATATAGAAACCTATACAAATATGTCGGCTCAACGTGAGGCAAATTAAAAATTTAATTGATAGGGAGTTTTAAACAATTAAAATTCCACCCTAAATATAGTCCAATACAATATATATATATATATATATATATATATATATATATATATATATATAAAAGGTAGATAGTATTTGCTGACTGTTAGGAATAAAACTGGTGAATATTGGGGTATGCACCAAGAGAAACGGAAAAAGTGTACTCTTAACGGAAAATTTTCAAACTTTCGAGGATTATTGTCCTCATCATCAGGAATACTGAAATGGAATAACAGCATTAAGATACTGTAATTAACAAACCAGATTCAATAGGAAAGAAATCATAACAGGTGTGAACTTACCTCCGAGTTGAGGTTGGACTCCATTATGTTATATATATATATATATATATATATATATATATATAAAACTTCAAAGAGTGGTCTTTGAAGTATAATAATAAATTAAATATTGACCAATTTTTGGAATTAGTAGACTTTGTTTATAACACTTCTGTTTTTGTTTTTAATGATGAATATTATAAACAAGTTTTTGGTACACCAATGGGTAGTTCTGTATCACCCATTTTTGCACAATATGTCATGGACGATTCGATCGCTGAGTGTGTTGGGAATTTACCTTTTGATATCCCTTTTTTAAAAAAATATGTAGATGATATTATCACAGCTGTTCCTGAAGATGGTATCGAAACCATTCTTAACATTTTTAATGGTTACAATCAATACATCCAATTCACAGTTGAAAATGAAATTAACAGATGTGTACCATTTTTGGACACAAAGTTAATAAGGACCAATGAAGGCAAGGTGATACTTGACTGGTACGTGAAACCTACCAGTTCAGGTAGATACCTCAACTTTAAGTCCAATCACCCCTACAAAATGAAGGTTAATTTAGTGTTGGGGATGAAGAACAGAATTAAAAAAATATCACATCCAACATTACTTAATAAAAACCTTAAAATATTGATTGATACGCTTCAAAAAGATAGTTATCCTATTAAACTTCTCAAGAGGTTGATTTACAACACTCCTGGCAAGCATACTGTCAGTCATATTAATAGTAATGAAAATGAACAGGATGCTAATTTCAATAATTCACAGCAGGTTACTTTTGGTTCATTTCCTTATGTTAAAGATCTGTCAGAAAAAATCATCAAAGAGTTCAAGGGGACCAATGTCAAAATTGCTCAAAGAACAGCCAAACCTTTACAGTCTCTTTTTACTAAGTTAAAACAACCGGAGGATTCCATGATGAAAACTAACGTAATATATAGTATCTCTTGTAAAAATTGTAACAAAAAGTATGTAGGAATGACATCTCAGAATTTGAAATCACGTTGTGCTCAACATAAAAGCGATGCTAGGTTAAAAAAGCGAAAATGTGCATTATCAGAACATGTTATAGATGAGTTCCACCATATAGATTTTAATAAAGTAAAGATTCTTGATGTGGAAAGAAACTATAACAAAAGAAAATTTTTAGAAATGTATCATATTAATAACATTGAGGAACCAATGAATAGAAGGTCTGACATTGAGTCACTTAGTAAGATTTATACATATTTGTTGCACTTTAATAATGTTCACTCCGGTAGCGAGGAGATTGATTCCCAAATTAGTGTTTTGAGTTAATGGTTGGCTGAAGTGACAGGTCAGTCGAGTGTTGACAATACAAACATTATTCAATATTTCATTTAAAACCAAAACCATTTTTATACATTATGGCTATCACAGCTCAGTTGCGAATGCAAATGATTTCCAAACAGTCGGGCCTTAACGTGAGAGGTTAGGTCCTTTCCATGTGTTAAAAGTTACAGATCTTACATCACTTTTCCTAACTGACATTATTATTGTTATGAGTATTTTAAATTATCAATACTGATTGTCATGGAAATTAACATCAGACGAAAGTGGAGATCGTTAGTATTTGCGGGTGGGTTTTGTTTGGCTTTTTTATTTAATAATAGTAATGCTGGAATGGGTTGACAGTTGGGGAATACCGAATGTGAGAGGTTTGAGTGTTCACTGACTGTTTGCTTATTTCGTCATCCCAAATTTTTTACATTTTACAAAAGACAGGTGGCAGCTGTCAGACAATAGTCTGGTTAAATTTAAAGGTGTAATTTTTCAATCTTGACGTGATCCTAGGTGTGGACATTAATCTATTATTGTTTTTCTTTGAAGTTTTCACCAAAGCAACCAAAAAAACACAACAGTATTGCTGAGAAATTTAGATTTTTATTAAATGTTTTTACTTCAACCTTGTAATTGCCCCCCGTATCTCTACCTTTCGACAGCAGTCGATTTCATGTCGAAATAGATATTCAACAATATCAGTTAGTTTCTTGTGTACGTCTTTTGGTTTTTAAAAAAACAGGAAAAAAATGCTGGCTCTCATTACTATATGTAGGAGAGAAATTATATTTAGTTGACATTTTAATCTTTAGTGGATGAAGGTTTTCCTGCAATTTGTGAAATGTGAGTTTAATTTCAAATCAACACTACAAGTAAGTCGTAATGATTTCAGAAGATGTTTTCTTTATTAAGTTAACCGATTTTTTCTTTCTGGTTTATTATAGCCTTTGAGAATGAAGACAATGCTCTTCGAAAGCTTAGGTAATGTACTATTTGATTCACTTTATCTCTAACCTGTAAAGTTTTTTTGGCTGCTATCCCCACGATTTTGAGGGTTTTTTAACAAAGACCACTCTTTGAAGTTTTATTTTTTAACTAGTCAGCCGTGACTAACTGCCAACTTTTGGTTTTTGGTTATATCTATATATATATATATATATATATATATATATATATATATATATATATATATATATATATATATATATATATATATGTGATACGTCCTAAACAGCTATAAAATATATTGAATAATTAAATGAACGTTCTGTCGAAGGTAAGATTTATTTGTTTTGCTATTAAGATTCTTTTTGTAACTTGTACCAATTCTTTTAGTTTTAACAAAAATTTTATTTCTGATGAAGGTCATGGAAAGACCGAAACGTTAAATAAAAATGTATTAACTACTAGTTAAATGTCTTTAAAAATGGTCTTCAATCCCAAGAATACAAAATAAACATATATATTTATATATATATATATATATATATATATATATATATATATATACAGGGTGGGGCAATCTTCTGACATCGGAGGATTACATTGTTGTGATAAGAGATAAAACTTTTGTGTCAACTAATACAGTTACTGAGGGCACATTTTGATAATACTTTCGATTCTACAGGGTATTCGAAAACCACATAGCAGCACAAATTTACATTTTTTTAAATGAAACGTACTATATTTTGTTCAAAAATCGAAAAGATCTCACCTAAAGCGTTACAAAAATATATCATTCTAATATTTATATGGGTGTTTTAAAGAGATATGGCCAATTATTGGCAAAAAAGATCTCCTCTTTAACACTCTGCAAAACAGTAAATCACAATAAATCAAGGTCTCTGTATTCAATTATCATCCACATATCATTGGCTGTGCGTATTATTTACTTTTTTATCTGTGGCTTCTTTAATACAGGGTGAAACGAAACGCAAATCAAGCAATATAACAAAATGTTTAAACGAATCACCTTATAAGTCTTTTTACAATTTGTTAGTATAATTAATAATATTTCAAACGATGTAGTACATTCAGGGTATAAGTTGATGGAGAACCATAAATATTTTATGATAATGGTCAAAAACAAGAATTTTAGGTACAGAAATTAAATGGTATTAAATTTCTACATGCAACGTCTTGTAAATTTCAACAAATTTTAATCGTAATTTTGGATGCATCTACAATATCTAATCAATGATATAAAATATTTGTTAATACTATAGGTGAAGGGAATTACCAAAAATTTTATATTTATGCATGTTTCACTTTCAAGAATTGTTATTATAGGCGTTTGAGAAAGAGCTAAACATAATCAAGCCATATTTTTGATTATATCAAGTGGGCTACTGTCAAAATAGTATCTACTAATAAATGTCACAGACATATTGCTGTATTCTTCGTTTGTGTTGTTAGTTTCAAATAATAAATAACTATAATGAATTTTCCGCAGGAAGACATGATCAATATGATTAATGTGTTCAAAAAATTGTTTACTCGCTTCAAGAGTATATCGTGAAAGTTATCCCAATCGAAAACATCCAAACGAAAGAGCTTTCTTAAGATTTAAGGAAATATTCGACACATCAGGTAATATTTCCTATTAACCTCATGCTCTTCTAAAACGTGTTTTCAATGAGGACAACGAATTTTTAGTAATGACAAATTTGGATGAGAATCCTAATACAAGTACTAGAAAACTTAGTACTGAATTAGACATTAGTAGACAAACAATAGGAAGAATAATAAAAAAGAATAAATTTCAACCGTACAAGATACAGATGCACCAAGAGCTTTTAGTGAGAGATTCTCCAAAAAGAATAAATATTTGCGAGTAGTTCAATGGATTAATTAATGGATATCTAGATTTTTTAAAAATGTTTTATTTAGTGACGAGGCCACGTTTCACAGAAATGGTTTCGTCAACCGCCGTAATTTTCATTTTTATTCGGATAGTAATCCACATTTGTTTCGTACAACGACCCAAACTAAATGGTCCATAAATGTATGGGGAGGAATCGTGGGAGATACAGTTATAGGACCATACTTTTTTGAAGGTAGCCTCACTGGAAGAAGGTATTACAATTTTCTAAAAAACCATTTGGGAGAATTATTGGAGTTAACTTGTGGTTCCAAACAGATGGAGGATCTGTACATTATGTTCGTTGTGGACGTCGGTGGTTAAGCAGACATTTTACCGACAGGTGGATAGGACGTGGTGGACTAATTTCGTGGCCTCCTCGATCTCCAGATCTCACACAGATGGATTTATTTATATGGGGATACATCAAGCAACTTGTGTATCAAACAGAATCTATTACCAGAGAAGACATGAAAGAAAGGATTCGTAACGCATTTTCCACATTAACTCCAGCTATGTTAGAAACAGTGAGATCCTCGTTTTTGAAAAGAATTGAGAAGTGTATGGAAGTAAATGGTCGCCACTTAGCATAAACTATAGAATGTCAATGTTTATTTATGTAAATGTAAGTGTTTTTTTAATGTTGGTTTCCATAATTGTTAGTTTTTTAAAAATAGAAAAAGTTGGAAAATAAAATACAAGCTTGCATTTCACATAACAAAGATATACTGTTTGTGATGACTTAATTATTTCGTAGAGACTGCAAACTGCTTTCTTTTATATTTATTAGTACCATAATGACATTAGCCTACTTACAGTGAACAACAATATTGCTTCCAACATAATTCCGATTAAGTCTTTCCTTCCTCTAATGGTAAGAGTAAAAGTAGAGGATATTTTAGATGCATCCAAAATTACGACTAAAATTTATGAAATGTTAAAATTTACAAGACGTTGCATGTAAAAATGTAATACAATTTAATTTGTGTACGTAAAATACTTGTTTTTGACCATTATCATAAAATATTTACGGTTTTCCATTAACTCATACCCTAAATGTACTACATCGTTCGAAAGATTATTAATTGTACTAACAAATTGTAGATAGCCTTGTACGGTGATTCATTTAAAAATTTTGATATATTGCTTGATATGCGTTTTGTGTCACCCTGTATTAAAGAAGCCACAGATAGAGAAGTGATTAATACTGAGCACAGCCAATGATATGTGAATGATAATTGAATACCTATTAATTTGATTTGCTTTACTGTTTTGCAGAGTGTTAAAGGTGAACTCTTTTTTGCCAATAATTGGCCATATCTTTTTAAAACACCCATATAAATATTAGAATATTTTTGTAACGCTCTCGGTGAGATCTTTTCGATTCATGAACAAAATATAATACGTTTCATTCAAAAAAAGTAAGTTTGTGCTGCTACGTGGTTTTGGAATACCCTGTCGAATCGAAAGTATTTTCAAAATGTGCCCTCAGTAACTGTATTAGCTCACACAAAACTTTGAAGTATCATTTTGTATCACAACGATGTAATCGTTCGATGTCAGAAGATTGCCCCATATATATAAATTTATTTCACAAATATTCCTATCACTCTTATCCCAGGGTGGGTTCAATGCGCTATCAAAATAATTTATATAATTTTTAAGTATTGTTAAATGGTTATTTATATTTTTGTTTAGATTTTCAATCCAGTAATATCTTGTGGTTGTATATCCAAGATTATAAATACCATTCAATTGCTTTCTGACATTTACACTGTATAAATGACTTGTCTGTCACCAATAGTCCACAAATTGTCACAGTTGAAATAAAATTTCTCTTTAGTTAAATATATTCAATTTCAATCAGCGTTTCTAAACAATTTAAATTACTTCCGATGTAAGTAGAAATGTAACGTTTATATACAATTACCAAAATGATAAATTCAGATTTTAGTTTTCCTTATTTATGACAAATACCAAAATAGCATGTTCCCAAATACATATTAAGATTAAACAACATATTAACTAAAACAACTTAATAACTAATTCGAAAGTTTATAATTTTTTTTAAAAATGTTGAAACAATTTCGAGCAATCACTTGACTTTTCAAATATCCAATAATTACTAACAATTCAAAATGTTTTTTTGATTATATCTTCGAATCATTCACTATCCACTACGTATTGTTAAATTTAGATGCATCTAATTGAATTTATTTAAGGCCGGAATGTTTCAATAAAAATATTAGCGTTTCTAAACAATTTAAATGACTTCCAATGTAAGTAAAAATGTAACGTTTATATACAATTCCCTAATAGTACAATATGTCCATTGGACATCCGTTCTATGTTCAGTATATGTCCAAAGTGTCCATGGATATATTTTGGACATCCATAGGATATCCAAATAGAAATGTCCAATAGACTTCTGATGGAGATAGTCCATATGGTGTCCATTATATGTCCAAGGTATCCATGGATATATCTTGGATATCCATAGGATGTCCAAATGGAAATGTTCATTGGACTTCTGATCCAAATAGTCCATATGGAGTCCAGTATATGTCCAAGGTATCCATAGATGTATCTTGGATATTCATAGGATGTCCAAATAGAAATGTTCAATGGCCTTCTGATTGAGATATTCCACATGGAGTCCAGTATATGTCCAAGGTATATATTGATGTACCTTGGATATCCATAGGATGTTCAAATAGATGTGTCCAATGGACTTCTAATCGAGATACTTCATATAGTGCCCAGTATATGTACAAAATATCCAGGGATGTCTCTTGGAATCCATATACGATGTTCATATAGAAATGTCCAATGGACTTCTGATGGAGATAGTCCATATGGTGTACATTATATGTCCGAGGTATCCATGGATGTATCTTGGATATCCATAAGATGTCCAAATAGATATGTCCAATGGACTTCTAATCGAGATACTTCATATAGTGTCCATTTTGTGTCCTCTGTGGAGATGTCCAGTCGAAATAAAATATGATTTGCATTCAATATCCTTCACAAAAAATCCAGTCCATTTATTATTCGACGTTGTCCTCTTCAGCGATGCCCATTGAACCATAAAATACTTTACTTACTTTTTGAGTCGTCCTTTCCGATTTCCATTCAAAAATCTAATGTTTAAATTTACCGCCAGTACATCAACGGTTAGATCCTGGCCTAGACCAATAACACCGATCTTGCTGGCTACGGCGCTGCGTCTGTGAGATGCGCAATCGTAATCACAGATATATCTATCACCTAACCTACAATCGCCATTCGCCATATATTCTGTGTGTTGTTTGTTACAGTGGAAAATGCATATACATAATTATATATGTGTGTGCCATTTGAACAATAATTATTATTGGTCTTTTTATATTTGCTTTGTGTTCAGTAAGGACAAAAGTGTACCTACCAAAGTAAGTAAAATCTATCCATTATATATTATATAAGGTACTATGGATTCATTGTTTTCAGCTCCTGATTTACTTCCTCATTTTCCATATAATGAGCAATAACGTAAGGTAAAAGACTCAATTATCGTCAGTGTCCTAGCTATCGACACATTTTCAGTCATTATCAATAAAATAAAGGCATACGTATTAAAAATGAAAATTTTGGAGTGTTATACTCCTTGTCAGTGTGTTCGCTTGCAATCAGAACGGCGTGGGGTTGATCCAGTCAGTAAATGTGCTAATAAATACAAGGCACTAGTCGAGTGTCATCCGCCGAACCGCAAGCAGCGTAATTCTTACTAGGTAAGCTAAGCATCCGGCTATATTATGTATTCTTGTTAGTGATAGCTTACGCTACTTAGTGAAACTCAGCAACATTCATAACTTTATTAAATAGTTTTAGAATAATAATTACTGATTAAATAATCAAAATTTATACATACACTTCATAAAACCTTAATGTCGATAAATGGTGCACGCAAAATTGCACCTGCACTAAACATCGACACTTGTGTCGATAATTGGGTATCAGCTGAAATTTATCTTTTTGTAAATATTTTTTTTAAATATATTATTATTGGACTTATTAAAGCTTTTTTTTATAAAATACATGTTCCTCGTACTGTGTACTAATTATCGACATAGAAATTTCTGCCTAAAATTTAAGCAAAAAAAATAAAATATCTAAGTGTCGATAACTGACACAACTTTGTGTCGACATATGATTCCTATATTGTCGATATGAGGAACAACTGTAGTTTAAAAAAAAACATATTTTTAGCTTCATTTTACCTAATGCTGTTATACTTAAGATGCTTTCTTACCTCTAAAGCCCAAAAATTACAAATAAAGCACATCGACATGTTATATTACTATCATAGGTCATCGAAAAACATGCCTGTCAATAAGTAACGATAATTGCAACCTGAATATGTCGATACATGAAACCCGTTTTTATTTCAGATATTAATACTAAAATACATATGAAAAAATGGCGCAAAGACTGCAGTACTCCGAAACAGACATGGAAAATGCTGTGGCCGCTGTAAGAGGAGGCATGCCTGCACTACAGGCGGCCAAAAACTTCAAAGTTCCTAGGACTACAATTTTAGATAAGGTTAATGGAAGAGTACCTCTTAAGCGAAAAATTGGTCCCGACACCGCATTGATAACAGTAGAAGAACATCATCTTGTAAATTGGATGATCCAGAGTTCCAAGTGTGGTTTTCCGGTAACCAAAAATCAATTATTGGAAAGTGTCCAAATGCTTATCAAGGAACTTGGTAGAGAGACACCATTCACTAATGGCAAACCTGGCAGACGTTGGTTCGAGTCTTTCATGCGGAGGCACCCAGAATTATCTCAACGGATTTCTCAAAATTTAACGAAAGCCAGGGCAAATGTAACAGAGGACAAATTAAGAGCTTGGTTTGCGGAAATTGAAGAGTATATTCAGACCAATGACCTCAAGGAAATATGGAGTGATCCAAAAAGAGTTTACAACTGCGACGAGACTGCATTCTTTTTAAGTCCCAAGGGGGAAAAAGTTATCGTGCGAAAAGGTGAAAAAGCCATTTATTCAGTCATAAATAATGATGAAAAGGAATGCGTGACAACTCTTTTGATGTGCAATGCTGCCGGTGATATTCCACCGCCTCTAGTAATGTTTGCGTACAAAAGACTTCCCAATTATATAGCTACAAAAGTACCCCCTGATTGGGCACTAGGTTGATCAGACAACGGTTGGATGACTGGCGAATCATTTTTTGAGAATATTTCGAACATTTTTTTCGAATGGTTAAAAAACAACAACGTCACTTTTCCAGTTGTACTATTTGTAGATGGCCATTCGTCTCATCTGACCATGCAACTAAGTGAGTTCTGCTCTAAAAATCAAATTATTCTGATTAGCCTTTTTCCGAACTCAACTCACATTCTTCAACCGCTTGATGTGGCGCTAAAACTAGAATGGAAGAAGGCTGTAACTAATTGGAGAATTGAAAACAATGGAGTCAAGTTTAAAAAAGAAGACTTCGCTCCGTTACTTAAGAAAGTTATTGATGGTTTTCGAAGCCAAATGCCAAGTATTTTAGCCAATGAATTTAGAGCTTGTGGTCTTTTCCCACTCCAACCTAATAGTATCAAGTTTGAGAAATTTTTCAATACTAGAAACAAACCCAATGAAAATGCGACAAATAATGCTGATAAAACACTCGAATTTAACGTCTCTGATACGAGAAAATTCCTTAAATTTTTCGAAAGCAGAATTCAAGACTAAATTGAATTATTTCAGCTAAGTGCACAGGAATGGGAAGGGCCTTCAGAAGATAAGAGCCTGTTTTTGTTTTGGAAAAGCCTCAAGGAAGATTGTTGTCATGTAGATACACAAACAGTGAACAACCCCATTGTGATTACAGTACTTCCTGATGAAGAATATACCAAAATTAATGGGGACCTGGCAAATACTTCGGATGCTTGTTCCCTGGGAAGCATAGATATTCTCAATATTACTTCAGACGATGTTGATGTAGATTTGTTGTATAATATTCAAGACAATACTGATGACTTTAACTATACACATAACGGAAAACTGGCAGATAGATTAACACCGATACATAATATAGCAGAGTATAATGATGATACTCACTGGAAAAATAATGAGGAATACTACAAAACTCCGGAGAAACAAAATACATTAAGAGATGATAGAACACCAACTAAAGATACGACACCAGAAGAAGGGACCATACAAGAAGAAGGGACCATACAAGAAGAAGGGACCATACAAGAAGAAGGGACCAAAAAAGAGGGGGCCATACCAAAAGAAAGGACCATACCAGAAGAAGTGACAATTCCAGAAGAAGAGAAAACATCAGGAAAACCTCAAACTTCAGGAAAAAAGATGACCCAAGTCGAAGAGAAGACTTCGGTAAAAGTTAATAAAACATCAAAAAAAGAAACGACTTCAGAAGAAAATAAGGTGACAGTTTGGGTGACAGATAGAGATCATACAAGAGGTAGGCAGACACTGTCAGTAATGCAGATCCTGACAGATAGAGAAAAAGCCCCAGAAAGACAGAACACGTTAGAAAAAGAGAATACGCCAGACAAACAGAAAACGTCAGAGAGACCAAAATCGACAGAAAGTGAGAAAACTCAAGATAAAGAAAATATTCCTACGCCCTTCAAAAAAGCTTTATTCTGGGCCCCCAAAGATGATAAAAAATTAGAAGTTAAACGGAAACTGAAGGAAAAGTTACCAGCGGTAGCATCATCACAAAAATGGCAAGAATACCAGCGAAAAAAAGAACAAAAAAAGCAAATTGAAACTGACGAAAAAGAAAAGAGAAAAATAGCAAGGCAAACGAAACAAAAAAGGAAAACAGAAGTGACTAAAGAAATCAAATATAGCATTGGGGATTATGTCATAGTGAAATATTATGACATGTTTTTCCCAGGCTTAATAATAAGTAATTCTGCTGAAAATGAATATAGTGTTCGAGCAATGGAAAAAAGTGGCCAGAACTGTAAATGGCCAAAAGTGGAAGATAAATTAGATTATAATGTCAACGACATTATGCGTGTGATTACAAAACCTAAACTTATAAATAAACGTGGTATATACGAGGTTCCTGAAATAAGTGGGATGCAATAACACTCTTCAGTGTGATTTTTTTTTATACATACTTAGGTATATTTAAGTATTTTGTTTTTCTTTAAGTATAGTAAAAAATTGCTAATGTACTTAGTATTCTAATGGTTGCAATATAATTTTTTATTTTTGTTTTGAACATATCTATAATAATACAGAATTTATTTTATTGAATTTGAAATGAATTTTTATTTTGTTAATAAACAATTTTTCAATGAAGTTTTTGAAATTAATTTCTTAATTTCTTGATTACTATCGCACAAAACTTAAATTCAGAAATAGGTACATTCCTACAAAAGTCTTCCATTTTTGAATTTGACATTCAGCAACCATCTCTTCTCTGCTGAAGAGTGGCTTATTTTAATGTTTAGTGTCAATCGACATATGTCGATAACTAGAACTTTGGGTGTCGATAATTGATACACTCAATATTTTCCTGTGTCGATAATAGAGACATTATATTTTAACAATACTTTTCCACCCATTTATTTTTCAGGTTAAATAAAATGTTTGAAATGTTATGAACATTGTTCACAGATCAATAATGAACCTATGTTTATGCCTATTGTATAAATATAAATGTAAGGCTTTTTATAATGACTATGCAAACCACAAAGGCATCATAACTGTGTCGATAACTGGGGCGTTTACCTTAACTAGAAACAAATCATTTCTGAGTAAATACTACAAAAGGGACAAGATTGAAGAGAATCTATCTTATCGGAATGTTGCTTTAACAAGTTCTAGTTTTGTGATAGCACAAGAAATTTTGGTTTCGAACGTTCCTAAAACTGTTGATTTGGATAGGCAGGTTGATGAATACAATTTTTCATCTGCATCACTCAACGTTCCTACAATAGTTGAGGATGTATTTGATGTGAATGATGATTATAATCTTTCAAGTTCTAATGAAAATATCCAGCAAACTAATATACAATTGAATCAAGTCAATCTAAAAGCATATACCAATATCTCAGATGATACCTTTTCTCAATAGCTGGGAAAGTGGGCATTGAAGCATAATATATCTCACTCTGCAGTTAATGATTTATTACATGTATTGAAACCTTTAGTTCCTAATCTACCAATTAGTTCCCGAACTCTCTTACAAACTCCAAGAAACTGTAGAGCCTGGAGAGTATTTTCATTTTGGATTTGAAAATTGTCTTGAAAAATTGTTGAAAATGTCACCTAATAATGTATTACTGAATTCTAAGATACTTGAAGTGTGTTTCAATATTGATGGTTTACCATTATCCAAAAGTTCAGGAAGCCAGTTATACCCTATATTGTGCAATTTTTTCCATAACAAAAATATTGTAGGAGTCATTGGCATATATCATGGAAGTGAAAAACCAAAGAATGCCAATGGTTTTCTCAAGCCATTTGTAGATGAAGCAGTGAATTTAATTCACACTGGAATAATGTTCAATGGTTGTTTATACAGTATCAAAATTAAAGCATTTATATATGATGTTCCCGCTAAATCTTTCATAAAGTATTGCAGGGGGCATAGTGGATATATGTCTTGCTCCAAATGTGATGTCGAGGGTACTTATATACAAAATAGAGTCTGCTTTCCAGAAACAAAAAACTTTTCTTTAAGAAATGATGAAAATTTTCGAGCACAATTACAAGAAAGTCACCATACCGGAAAATCAATTCTACAGTTGCTTCCTGGTATTGATATGATTAGAGACTTCCCTCTAGATTATATGCATTTGTTGTGTCTTGGTGTAGTAAAGAAGATGATAGTTAATCTTTGGCTTAATGGCAAACCATCAGAAAAAAAATATTTCAAACAAATGGAAGATATTCCAAATATGTTATTAAGTCAGATACCTGAGATTCCTTCTTAATTCAATCGTAAACCTAGGTCAATGACTAAATGAAAAAGATGGAAAGCAGTTGAGTTAAGACTGTTTCTATTTTATACTGGACCAGATGCTCTCAAGAATAATCTTAGTTTTGACAAATATAAAAATTTTTTGAGTCGACATGTTGCCATGTCACTTTTATCAAGGTGTAAATGTAACGAAGACATATATTATGCAGAAAAATTATTACAATATTTTGTGCAAACATTCATAACTCTGTATGGTTCTCATAATGTTTCCCATAACATTCACAATTTATTACACATATGTGCTGATGTCAAATATTATGGTAGTATTGATGGATTCAGTGCATTTCCATTTGAGAACTATATGCAGTATTTTAAAAAATTAATAAGAAAAGGAGATAAACCACTCCAACAAATTGTCAGAAGATCAATTGAACAGGATAATATTCTCCTTAAACATGTTAAGGCTAATCAATCATTTCCTGTATTGAGTTCTGAACACAATGATGGACCATTTCTATTGAATATGAAAATTGATACACAATACAAAAAAATTAATTTTGAAACTTTCATGCTAACCACATCAGAACCTAATAATTGTTGTGCTTTTCATGAAACTATAATTGTTATAAAAAATGTAATAACTGTTGATGATAGAATATTTCTCATTGGGAAGAAATTTCTGAATGTGAATGATTTTTATACGGTACCATGTAATTCCTCAGATCTTGGAATATATTCAGTTAGCAATCTAGGACCTCTTCAGTCTTGGCCATTAGATAAAATGATTCGAAAATGTATGAAGTTGAGATATTGTGATATATTTGTAATATTGCCTTTACTGCATTTATAGATTGAATTATCATTTATATTTATCCTGAAATTCAGTATATTATGTAATAGGTAATCAACACATTATCAATGTCATGAACAAAATGTTTCCAAATAGAAAAACTTTTTCTTTAACTCCTGCTGTAGGAATTTTTGTTTATTTCATAACTGTATATACATATTTCATATTAATTGTTGGTTAGTCATTTAATAATGTATAGGTATTATTGATTAATTATAGTTTATTGGATTATAATAACCCATTATGTCCTGGACTGTGGTGAGATTCATCACAGAAGATACTGTTGAAGCAATACCATCCTCGTGGATATTTGGAAACAGTTGCTACTGGCCTCCACTCACCAAAGAAAAAGTTATTGCAGCTATAAAAAAGCAGGAAGTACCCAATACTTGTTGGCCACTACATTCAGTATCATTTTTTCGCAATGGAACTTTTGGTAAGAATATTCATAATTTAATTATTGTAGGAAGCATTTGAGATATTGGTGTTAATTTCATGTTTGGTTTTGGTTATTTCAGACTCCTATTTAGATGCCAGGAAGCATTGTAAAATAGCTGAGTATGAAAGTGATCTCAATGAAGAAAAACAAAGTAGGAGTATCCGTAAAAAAAAGTCTGTCATCATCATCCTCCTCTGATGAAGAATCGCAAAAATTTTCAGATCCCCCTAAGAGACATTCACAATCACTGTCAAGTGTCCATAAATCCACCAAAGGTTTGTGTGTTTTTTGTAAAAATCATTCTGGATGACTTAACTCTTTTTAGGTAATAAAAATGATACCCTACTCACGAGTACAACAGAAGAAATACATCAAGATGTGTTTTCTGCAGTGCCATCCAACAAAGGTATAGTTTTAAATAATTTATAATTTAATAGTTACCTTCTGATGATTCTCTTTCAGTTCAGGGAAGAGAGGCTATACTTGCAAACTCTACTAGAGAAATGCTAAACAATGAATCTGAAATTCTATCCATTAGTTCAAATAATAACAGCAATGATAAATGTATTTGTTGCCCTATACATAAAATTGGTACTACTCACAAAATGTTGATAAGAACTGGATATTATACCTAAATATTTTTTCAGAAATGGAACAGTTGGGAAGACTTTTAGGGAGTTTTTCACAGAATAATATTTCAGATAATGTTAAAACACTTATCAGAAAACAGAATATTCTGACCAACATGATTACAGATGTTATTGGGGAATTACATATGATCTCTGAAGGAGTACAGAAATTGAAAATGGTTGATTCTCATAATGAATATGACTCCATAGTCAACAAATTTCCATTTCCCATAGACACAATCGAAAAATTCAAGGAGGCAGAACAGTTCTGGTCAGATGACATAAATTTCAAATCATCTGTGAGTAGCAAATCACATTTTAAACTGAAATTAAAATTAAATTCACCTTTTGTCTTGTTTGTTTTGTTCTTCTTAACAAAGTGGACATTGCTTTTAGTTTAAGATGAGTAAGAAGCTGTTTTATTAATTTTCTAGGTCCATGAATTTTCCAAAATTGGTGGGAATTCTATATATGAATTTATTAAAAGAGTGATGACTATAATAATAACCAACAATTTGGCATCCAAATTTACCTGGTTTGGTACCAAAGCAAAGGAATCACTCTTGAAATCAAAACTAGCAGAACTATTATTAAGTAAGTACAATAGTTGCTAAATATGTTGGTTCCTATTAGCAAAATATTTGAAAAAATATGTTAATCCCAGTTTTCATGGATTTATTTTTATTCATTTCATAGGAGCTGCTGAAATATCTAACTTAGACTGTGACAGAAAGATGGTGGAAGAGGCAATCAGAAAATATCTAAGAAGGGCTAAAGAGCGGAGTGTATCTGAAAATCATCGTCAGCTAGGACACTAAATTGATGTTTTCCTTTTGTTAGTGCACCAGAGTTTCTTATAATTTTACTTGAAACAATCTCCCCATATCTTATTTGGGATATGTTTTTATTTTTTCTGTTATATTTCATTTTACCTGTATTTATGTGACTGAATTTGTCGTTTTCTTTGTACCTGATTGTTTTTCTACTTTTTCATTATATATTTATTTTTCACATAAAATGTTTTTATTTCTGATATAAGACAAGGGGTGTTCTAGAAGAGGGCACAAATTTCTATTTTCAAAATTCAGTTTGACGATTTTATGAACATTGCCATATTTCAGGAACAATTGAAAGGCAATTAAATATATTCTTGCTTTCTGAACAATGTTTCATTATATTGTCATGATATTTCATAATTAGCCTTAGTCCATGGATGTTCATTGACATTTTTATGGATGTAGATAATGAACATCTGATATTGGGTCATTGGGTACATTCCATGGATATACAAAAATGACATTCTATGAATGTACAGAATGGACATCCTATAGATGTACATAAGGAACATCCAGTGGATGTCCAAATGGGTGGAAAGTTAATGTTGTATGGGTCGTTCATCCAGTGAACACAATCTGGTTGTCCAATTGATATCCTTTAGATGTATAAAAGGAACATCATATGGGTGTACAGAATGAACATCCTATGGATGTATAAAATGAACAGCCTATGGATGTACAGGAAGAACATCCTATGGATGTACAGAAAAGACATCCTATGGATGTACAGAAGGGATATCCTATAGATGTACATAAGAGACATCCGGCGGATGTCCAAATTGGTGGAAAGTGAATGTCCTTTGGACGTCCATGTGCCATCCAGTGAATGCAATCTGGCTGTCCAATGGATGTTCAGATTATTCGAAGTAGTTCATCCAATGAATATACATTGGGCAAATTGGTGTTATTAGGGTTATCGAAGTGGTAAATTCAGATTTTAGTTCTCTTAACTTACCTTCGACAGAACGTTCATTTGATTATTCAATATACTTTATAGATGTTTAGGACGTATAACATAACAGAATATAACTCATACCCAAACAAAATGAACATTTTAAAAAACATGACAGTCATTGATGAACATTTGTATCTGAATAAACGAGTATTTGTTCTATACAATGAAAGCAGGCGTAACGAGGCTTTAATGTGTCGTTTTTGTGTTGACTGGTATTGGAATGGATTTTATATTTATATAGGTATATAGCTAAAGATGCCCTTATACTCAACAACTATTCCACTAATTTGATAAATAAGATATTTAAATAACATTTACATATATTTTATAACCATAATAATACAAAAACTAAAATAGACAATAAAACAAATCAGTTCCTCACTTTACCAAACTTACCAAATTTATCAGAAACCCTAAAAAAGACAATTTCGCACCACAATATACATGTTGCTCATAAAGGGTACAACCTACTAAAAACCAATTACACCTATCTAAAAAGTTCAATCTCAAAAGACAAAAAACAGCAATATAGTCTATGAAATACCATGTAAAAACTGTGAAGGGGTCTACATCGGGCAAACAAGTCAGTATTTGAAAAACAGAATAGATAATCACAAATATGACAAACGAAACAAAACGGCACTCACTATCCATGTTTCAGAGAACCGACACGATTTTGATTTCGAAAATACAAAAAATATTCGAAGTGAAAACCACACAAAAAACGCGAAATTCTAGAAAGGATAGAAATACAAAGAAAAACCAGTTCCGTAAATTTAAAGACTGACATAAAAAATCTTAGTGAAATTTATAATAATATTATAGAAACAATACCAGTCAACACAAAAACGACACATTAAAACCTCGTTACGCCTGCTTTCATTGTATAGAAAAAATACTCGTATATTCAAATACAAATTTTCATCAATGACTGTCATGTTTTTTAAAATGTTCGTTTTGTTTGGGTGTGAGTTATATTCTGTTATGTGATGTGTCCTAAACATCTATAAAGTATATTGAATAATCAAATGAACGTTCTGTCGACGGTGAGATTTATTTGTTTGGCTTTTAAAATTATTTTTGTAACTTGTACCATTTCTTTTGGTTTTAACAAAAATTTTATTTCTGATGAAGGTCATGGAAAGACCAAAACGTTAAATAAAACTGTATCAACTACTAGTTAAATTTCTTTAAAAATGGCCCTCAATCCCAAGAATACATAAGAAACAATATATATTTAAATAAAAAAGACCAAGAACCAAAAAAAAACGAGACAATATATATATATATATATATATATATATATATATATATATATATATATATATATATATATATATATATTTCTAATGAATATAAACAATAATTTCGACTTACCAATGTTGCCATGCTATACAATACATATCCTATACCTGTATATGTAGATACTGTAGAATTAATTACAACATTTAATGCAGTCAATGTGATGAAAAATGTGTTTATCATTAACATCAAAACTTTATTACCAGCTGCTTCGTCTAGAGCGTTAGCACCAAAATATAAGTTCCTCAAATACATCTTAATATTTCCAGAATATTCCACTCGTCGACTAAGATTTGAATGGATCAGTATACGTAAACGAATATATTTTTTTGATAATAAATTCGAAGCATTCCATATAAGTAAGGATAAATAAAAAAATTCAAATAGCATAATCTGGTAGAATAAAAAGCTCAAAAAATGTGATATGGAAATAATTAGATCCTGTTTCCATAAAAAGAAAATCAACTGAGGCAGGAAAATCAAAAATAACAGAAATACTTTAGCACTGTACTTGATGACATTTATGTTGTTATTAAATTCTATATCGAGATTATCCATTAATGCGAAAAACGATTTCCAATGATCCTTTTCTCTTATCAACTCGTATAACGACGTGACCCTGAAGGCAGCAGCTGAGACGTTACCTATGGAGAAAAGTAATGCCACGCCAAAAGTGTAGTTCATCATGTTGTCTCTAATGGTGAACTGGTTATGTATTAAAAATTTTATAAATAAACATAAACTTGCGATGAAGAAGAAATTGCTTATTAAAGGAGTTGGTTTCAGTGGTACTAATCCAAAATAAGTACCAAATCTGTAAATTGTTTTATAAGTGTTTGTATCGTGTGTTTCGTAGCTAAACATAACGTTGACTGGAAGGAAAATAAGTAATTAAATTATTAACTTGATGACATCGTACGATTATGCTAATGGTTATTGATTCAATGAGAAGAAAGTGGAAACTGTTTTTGTTATTAATCATCAACGAATGAGGTGTATTCGAGTATACGCGGGAAATGAAAAATGTATACGAAAATCACTGATTATAATTAAAAAAATTGAGATTTTTAAGTTAACAGCATTCATGAAAAAGCAATCAAAAGGTTATCACTGTAGGAATCCTCGCAAATTTACTAAGAAACAGCATCAAATTTTTAAACGATATCCCAACACAGGTTTTTGATAATGAAAAATGGTCATTTTAAGCTGAATTTTTTGAATATTTAATGATAATGTTTCAAGATAGGGATGTTGACTATTTTTGTGAAAGTTTTTTAAGCCGTGCATTAGTGCCTGTGTCTAATGTATCCGCAAATATTTATTATTCTCTTTTTAAATATAACTAAAACCTCAAAAAACATGTATTTTGGAAAACATTTCAATTTTCGCGCCAAAATGCCAATGCCAAAGAAACAAGTATATTCAGTTTATCGCTTATTTTCTACAACAGGGTATTATAACATGTGAAAGAAATATCGTAAACTGAATTCATCATTAAACTTCAATATCAAACAACTTCAAAATCAGTCCTTTTCAACAGAAATAGCGGAACACTCAAAAAATTTGTCAAACAAGCAACTGATATCATTAAAAACATTTCTAGATACTTCCGGATATTTCCGTCTTGGAGGTAGGCTGGAAAATGGTTTAAGGCAAATCAAACAAATAATCAGAAATTCTAAGATTTGTTATCGATTAAATGCACAGACGGCTCAACAGATAATGGCCGACATTCCTAAAGACAAGGTCACTTATTCTCGTCCTTTCCAAAAAGTTGGTGACGATTTCGGAGGCTCTTTTTTCATAGAATCTTCGACCCTACGCACAGCTCCCGTAACAAAATGTTACATATCAATTTTCGTATGCATGGTGACCAAAGGCGCGCATATAGAACTAGTATCCGACCTCAATATGGACGCATTTATAGCTGCTTTAAAACGTTTTGTAGCGAGACGGGGTAACCCCACTGTCATTCACTCAGAGAATGCGACAAACTTTCTTGGAGCTAGAAATCAGTTAAGAGAACTTTATAATGACATTCAGGAGAACGAATTTACGGATATGATACAAAACGAAACACAGTGGAAATTTATTCCGCCAAGATCCCGACAAGAAGGGAGTGTGCTATGAAAAGCGCCAAATATCATATCTCAAGACTCATCGGCTTATGAGAATTAACCTTCGAACAATTCTCAATTATTCTTACTCAAATCGAAGCAATATTAAACTCACGGCCTTTCTGTGCCCTATCTAACGATCCCTCTGATTTTCAATATATCACTCCTGAGAATTTCCTGATCGGATCCAGTCTGACGGTTTATCCGGAGAAAGGCTTATCGCATGCACTAGAAAACAAAATTAAATTTTAGCAACAATGCTCGAAAACTCAGCAGCTGTTCTGGGAAAGGTGGTCGGTAGACTACCTGAATAGACCAAAATGGCTAAAAACATATGAGAACCTACAAATAAACGTTCTAGTCCTCTAAAAGGAACATTATACCTTTCAAGTGGCCTATGGCAAGGGCCATAGAAACGATAAGCGGAACTGATGGAAAGGTTAGGATCGTACGCCTAAAAACTAAAACAGGCGAATCTATTAGGGCTATAACGAAACTGTGCCCACTTCCCAAACAAGACTCCATGTCTTGTGAAGAACATTATTAACCATTAAAATATGTCAGCGACTTGTCTAATAAACCTCAATTAGCAGTCGCGACTTTCTTAGTTGTAAGTTATGTCTAAGCTATAACAAAACTTGCACTTTTACTTTATCCGTATCTATACTTAAACTTATTTATCTTTCTCGCGCTCTCTCTCGTAAATGAAGCACATACTCCATTACCGGGGAGACTGTGATGAGATGACATGCTGTATATATATCACGATGACAAATCAATCGTAAGAAATTTCAGATTACTGTTAATTCTCGGACAAGTTTGAATGTATATTATAGTAACGTTAAACCCATATTATTCACTTTCACTAAACGCCCATTATTAAAAGGATGTTTAGCTTTAAGTGCCTGCTCAACAAAAGACCAAAGAATTGCATTTTACATGGTTCGAATGAACCTTATGAGGTTTTTATAAAATGGAGATTATGAAACTTTCCAAAACTATTAAAACGTTACTACAAATAAATTTGAGTGATATAAGATCCTTCAATTAGCACTGTGAACAATATTTCAAACGCTTTCACCAATGGATAGGGAATCAAGTATTCGAAACGAATGTTCTATGGATTGATATAAATTAAGTAATAGGACACTATTTATCGCTTCACGGTAAAGCGGGTAATTAAATTTATGTCAAAAAATATCACCCTTCAACTGACAGTGTTATAGTCGGGAAGAGAAAGTTCTACCCCCAAAAAACTTGCAAATATCTACAGAAATTAACCAACTTACAGTCAGTTACTCAACATCAGGCAGTACAGAACTAAATCCACTTTGAATCGGTCGGCATAAAAAAGTGTGACAATTCCTCGCGTTTGATACATACAGAGTGCGTAAACTATATCTAGATCAACCCGAAGTGTTAAAATATCTCTCGCGCTACAACGCAATATAAAAACGCCCAAATTTCTGTGACTTCGTTCGAGAGTTAGCGGAAAAGTATATATCTACCACACGATCATTTAGTATCTTTAAGAAAACTGTAACCAACTATCAACTCGCTGTGGACATTCTTGTTGCTCTATATTGTTAATGTTGTGTTGTAAAGTGATTTACGTGTTTGAAATTGTCTTATTCAAGTGTTTTATTAAACGTTACTAAAAATTACGACTTGTCCTTCTTTCCACAACCTTATCGAAGAAAAAAACAAACAAAACATCTACTTAGGTGCAGTCTACTCCACTAATCTAGTTCATACCAATCCTAAGAGCATATATATATATATATATATATATATATTTATATATATATATATATATATATATATATATATATATTTATATATATATATATATATATATATATATATAAATTTAGATTTTCTACTACACCTACCTTCAGTCGAAATTTCAATAATTTCGACGTATTGGCCTGGCCGTTTTTGCCGTTTTTCGAAGGAAAAAACAACTACATTCCTGGCTAATACCACGCAGAATATTGAATTACATCCCCTTCGAAAACCGTGACGTTGATCAGCCATTTTGCGGATAGGGACATCTGTGGTGATTCGCAACCGATGGCGGAATGGCATAGTACACTGACGCGTTTCGACTTTCTTGGGGCTCTTCAAGTGTGCCGTAATGCCTTCCAGTTCAGAATCTCTAATCCGAACTGAAGATACCGTCCTCCGACAACTTCACTTGGCTCGTGTAGTTAGACACAAGCGAGAACCAGTCAGCTGGCGCCATCTTCATTTTCAGTTGCGAACCAACACCTCAGACCTATTTTCATGAAATTATATTAATTTTATTTCATACGACTAATACGGTCGCATTTATCTGAGGTGTTGGTTCGCAACTGAAAGTGAAGATGGCGCCAACTGACTACTTCTCGCTTGTGTAACTACACGAGCCAAGAGAGGTTGTCGGTGGACGTAATCTTCAGTTCGGACTAGAGATTCTGAACTGGAAGGCATTACGGCACTCTTGGAGAGATCCAATAAGGTCGAAACGCGTCAGTATTCGATGCTCTTCCGCTATCAGTAGCGAATCACCACATATATCCGTATCGGCAAAATGGCCGATCGACATCACGGTTTTCGAAGGGGATGTAATCCAATATTCTGCGTGGTATTAGCCAGGATTGTAGTTGTTTTTCCCTTCGAAGAACGGTCAGGACAATACGACGAAATTATTGGAATTTCGACTAAAGCAGGTGTAGTAGAAAATCGAAATTTATATTTCATATAGACACCTCGTATTTCATGAAATTATATTAATTTTATTTCATACGACTAATACGGTCGCATTTATCTGAGGTGTTGGTTCGCAACTGAAAGTGAAGATGGCGCCAACTGACTACTTCTCGCTTGTGCAACTACACGAGCCAAGAGAGGTTGTCGGTGGACGTAATCTTCAGTTCGGATTAGAGATTCTGAACTAGAAGGCATTACGGCACTCTTGAAGAGATCCAAGAAGGTCGAAACGCGTCAGTGTACTATGCCATTCCGCTATCAGTTGCGAATCACCACAGATGTCCGTATCGGCAAAATGGCCGATCGACGTCACGGTTTTCGAAGGGGATGTAATTCAATATTCTGCGTGGTATTAGCCAGGAATGTAGTTGTTTTTCCCTTCGAAGAACTGTCAGGACAATACTTCGAAATTATTGAAATTTCGACTAACACAGGTGTGGTAGAAAATCGAAATTTATATATATATATATATATATATATATATATATATATATATATATATATATATATATATATTATAATTGTATTTTATTTATTTGTATTAATGTATTGAATTTTTGAATTGATTTACTATTTTTAATATGTTGTTACCTCGGCTAGCTCAATATGTATTTTATATTAACTGTATTTATTTACTTTTATATATCTCAGTCGGAAGTATGATAACTCCTCTCTTTCAGTTCTGGACGCATTAAAACCAATAATTAATGAAATTGATTCCAACCTTACCTTTCTCCTTGTAAATTTTTTTATGAAATTTGATTTTTGAAATTTCTCCAATAAAAATTTGAAATATGATGACAATACGAAATTTTATTGTGGATGTGATAAGAATAAAATACCAACACTCAAATGAAAAACTATTCAATAAATTATTATGAAAATTTTTGGTATGATTTAAACATTGAAAATTATGTGTTTTTTGTTCCACCCTATATCATATGCATTTCTCGATACAATAATATTCCTATTAGTGCGTCTGCGCATAAATCTGAATGCATGCGCTGATATAATTTAGACGATACGAGGATGCTTTCCCCTCTAGAAGTAGCGTCCCTACTGTTAACACACAGCCAGCACGTTTATAATGGTGAAACTATTTGAATGTTATAAACTTTAAACGATCAATTACATATAAATAAACTTTAATAGAAATATGTGTGTGAGATCAAAGTGAAGAAAGTGATAGTTAAATAGTTATTCATGCAGGAGATTGAAAAAAGAATTAGAAGTTATATGAACATTCATGATGCACGTTAACATATCCAGTGAATTATATTACAACAAGTGAGTACAATTATTCTTATTAATTAAAATGTATTATTCTCTATTGAGATGAAATTATGATGCATCATATTATAACTGTTCTTGGCCTTTTAATTAGTTTTTTTAATTTGAACGTTCTGATAATGATTTTATTGTTCACTTTTTTGTTTTGAAAAACTTTATATGGAATTCCAATTAAGTTAAATTTAAAAACACAGACCTTAGTATTTGATTCCTTTGCCGGGCTGCACTCGCATCTTCAAACTCTTGCAGATCTCTCACAAGAGAGATACACCTTCGGAATTCCTTTCTCCTTACACAGGATTATAAACACTAGTTATTTGCTTTTATTACCTTTTGTTGTGATTTTTAACATTTAAGCACAATTTTAAATAAATTTTATACCGAGAGTCATCTCCGATGCTTCCTCCACAAAACCAACAAAAAACTTCTCTTGTTTTCAAAATCAACAATCCTCTCTGCTTGATTAATCCAAAGCTCACTAATCTGTTATTTAGAACAAAAATTGTCATTTCTAAGTCTTTTAGTTACAAATCTGGAATATTTAATTTCATTGTTCTGGAGGATAATCACACTAAGTCAATATAATTCCTATTGTATAAAGGAATATATATCATGTTTTTTTTTCTATAATACAATAGCTATTTTGCATATAAACATGTTGTTTAGATATTTTTATAAATATCCGTTTTTACAAAAACTACAATCTAAATTATTGTTTTACCTATATGTAATTGATTCTTTTTTTATTTTCAATCTCATTTTATTATTTATCTTACATAAACTATTGATTATTTTTGTTTTTGATATGAATTTTCATTATACAATATATAATCAATAATTTTAGGTTGGTAATTTAAAATTTACTAGGATTACTTCCTGTTTATTTATTTCCTTTTCATAAGTCTGGGCTGCGTTCCATCTATCTTTTCTTATATAGTTTTCAACCCTTTATTGAATTCTAAACTTTTACTATTAAAACATGTGTAATTATAATAAGCAACCACTAGACTAAGTTTTCTTTTATAATTTTTTTAGGTTTCAAGTTTTAATATGGCAATATCTTTCTGCGGAAATTTCTATGGCAGTGTTCAGTGCAACGTGGAACTCATTGACATTGACATATGTATTTGGAATTACTTGTGTAAGTAACTTTTGGTACTTAATTAAATAATATTGTGTTCGGTATTTATACTCATAATCCTTTTTGAAATAATCACATCAATATTTAATAAGATTGATACATATTTCACTCTTTTTTTATAACTTTATATCTGAATTGTCATTGACTTTATGCTAATGGTTGTGTCTACTGACACACCTCCCGTGATAATTTATACTTTTTATTATAGTTAATTATTTAAATTTATTTCCAGAACTAGGTAACTAGTTCAACTCCCCTCAAATTTGAATTTTAAAAGGAAGCTTTCAAGTTGCCTTTTTAAAATTTCAATTTCAATTTTTAAACTAATCATTAACCTCTACTTAATTTAATAATTTTTTTTATGCTTCAGAAATCAAATTTGAATAATCCTATATTTAAAATTTTTTTATATATCTTTATCCTATACTTAATTTCCATTATCCAATTCTATCCTATCCTATTCTAATATTTACAAATATGAGACAAAATTATTCTGATTCTGACATCTTATATTTTTTTATACCAATCTATGTTATTGATTTGCTTCAATTCTTACTTCAATTATTATTTAATTATTCCCCACTTAGAATCTTCATTCCTTCAACTGTTTCTTGCTATTTTTTACAATAATTACTTACACCTCTTTCCTCTACTTAACAATCCTTTTTTTTAACCTTTCATTTCCCTACCTTATCTTTTAAACTAAGAAATTATTATTATTTCAATATTTCACATTTTTCATATCCTATTTTCAACCCATATTCATGTAAAGATAATTGCTCCTATAGTCTAACCTTTTTCTTTGCTTTCTATACCTATTTATATTCATTTGCATAATTCTTAATTATAATTCATCAACTTCATTTCATCTATATATTCTTTACATTATATTTTATATTTCATATCTCCCTATCTCATAATAATTAATCATATCATATTCTATATAAATGTTTGCTTCCATATTTCATTTTTACTTATCTCCATGATTCCTATAAAATTTTTACTTGACATGAATATCTCCAATTTTATATCTTGATTTAAAACTTTCTTTCCTTTCCATCTCTTTTACTGTTTATTTAATTATTATCAAGCTTGTCCTTCCTATTCCCTACCTGTTCTTATTAATAGCTGTACATTCTATTTCATTATACCCTCTATCTTATAAATTCTCACAAAATTTTTAATATTATATTGAAGCCTTTCTTGCCATATATCTTTGGTATTATTTATTTATCATTAATAGATTGTATCTCCATATGTTCTGTTTTTAGGTTATATTAACTATGGATAATGGATACTGCCTATAAGTAAACTACATATGAAGAATGAAAATCTTATATCTACCTATGATATTATCTTATCTTTCTACATGGGATTGCTACATATGAAGCAAAATGGAAAAACCTTACATCTACCTATACTATAATTATTTATTTACATGTAAGTAACATAATATTATCTATTCCTCGTTTCTCTTTCGTTGTTGTTATAACTTTTATGGTGAGTTGTACTTATAAATTGATTCGATGTTAAAAACACCCCTAACCATGTTTGTTCCCGGGTATACCAATTTATAACTGTTTTGTGCATTATCATTTAATATCTCATAAGGTCCCTCGAATGGCAATTACAATTTAATACATTGGTCTTCTGCTTTATTAGATGTTTTTAATGCTTTGATTATAACCAATTCTCCTTTATTAAATTTTGTTTTCTTCTTGATTTTCTTGTTCTGATCCCGTATATATTTTTCAGCATTTCTCCTTATTCTTATATTTACCTTTTCTAGTGTCTCTTCTAGGGTAGCATCTCTATTCACAATCCAGTTTATTTTCGGTTGTATACCTTTCATTAAATAAATTGGACTTTCAACTGTTACCCCATGTGGTAAATTATTAATAAATTCTTCAATTTTATCCATTTTTTCATCCCATCTAATATGTGTCCTTTGGCAAAGTTTTCTTAAATATTTTAAAATTTCTTTTATATATCTCTCTGCTGGATTGGAGCTAGGTCTTCTAATACTAATAAATTGTAATTCTATTTGTTCTTTGTCACAATATTGCTTTAATTTTTTACTTTCAAAGTATCAAAGTACTTCTTCTATATATCTTTCTAAACATTCTATTACCACTTCAGCTGTTGATCTCTTACACGGAAAAGTTTTAATGAATTTGGAATATACATCGACTACAACTAGTAAATTCTTATTGCCCTATTCACTTCTAATTAAGTTTCCTATAAAATCCATTGCCACAATCTGAAATGGTTTATTTGTTATTATAGATTTCGCTATCATGGTGTTATGGTAATTTTTCTCTTTGGCCAGTTGACATATTTGACAATATTTGCATATTTCTTTCACTACACTCAAATCGTTCTTCGCCACATAATTTTCTCGAAATAAAGTCCATAATTTTCTCGTTCCTATGTGTCCATTCTCTTCATGTAAATGACTAATAATTTCTTTTGCAAACTCCTTACTAATTACAAATACTTCTCTGTCCTCCAATTCCTTATACCATATTTCATCAATTTTATAGGCACCTCTAACCTTCTTGTCTTCAAAATGTCTCTGATTATCTTTAACCCTTTCCAACGTAAATATCCCCTCTGTTTGGTATAATTGGTTTATTCCAATTTGAAATTTCGTTTGATCTTTCCCTACTTCATCTACTCGACTTAATGCATCTGCTACCACATTCAATTTCCCTGGAATATGTCTGATTTCAAATTCATATTCTTGTAGCAATAATATCCACCTGTGGACACGATTATTAATTAGCATAGCGGTTTTTTAACATAGCTGTTAGTGCTGAATGGTCGGTTTCTAAAATAAACTTAGCTCCTAATAGATAAAATCTTAATTTACTGATGCAAAATACAACACTTGCCATTTCCAATTCTGTTATGGAGTATTTCCTTTCTGCTGGTTTGGTCACTCGGGATATGAAACTAATAGGTACTTCACCTCCTTCTTGTATTTGAACTAATACACCGGCCAATCTTTCAATCGAAGCATCCGTTCTTAATATAAAAGGTTTGTCGTACTGTGGATGAAAAACTTTTAAACTGTTTAGAAAAATTTCTTTTAATTCTTGAAATGACTTTTCTCTTCTCTCATCCCATTTCCACCTAGTATCTTTCTTTAATAATTCTATAAGAGGAATTTCTCTTTTACTTAGATCTGGTATCAATCTCTTGAAATAGTTGATGATCCCTAAAAACCCCCTCAAAGTTCTCAAATTATTGGGTGTTTTATACTCCATAATCGCTTTTATTCTCTCTGAATTCATTGTGATACCCGTGTCACTTAAAACATATTCTAAATAATCTACTTCTCTTTTATAAAACTGACATTTTTCTAAATTTAATTTGAGTCCAGCGTTTTCTAATTCATTCAATACTATTTCCAAATGTTTTTGATGTTTCTCTTCTGTTTCAGAAAAAATCAAGATGTCATCTATGTAGTGGAGAGTGAAATCTTCATAGGGATTCAAGATTGTATGCAGAATTCTTACTAAAGCCGCACAAGAGCTTTGTAATCCAAATGGCACCACACGAAATTGATACACCACTCCATCTACCATGAATGCAGTGTATGGCCTACTACGATGATCCAATGGAATTAACCAAAAACTATGCTTTAGATCTAACTTTGATAATATGTTAGCTTTTGTAATTCTTCCAAATATACCTTCAATATTTAAAGGACTTTCGTATGGTTTTTTTGTAAATGTGTTTATATTCCTAGCATCTAAACAAATTCTTATATCTCCCGATTTCTACTTTACACAGGTGATAGCACTTATGTATTGTGAATTTGATCGTTCTATAATACCGTCTTGTAACATCTTACTTATTTCTTGATATACCTCTTGTTTTAATTTATACGGTATGGGGTACGTTTTGATTTTAAAATTTTTTATTTCTGGTATTACTTCTATTTTATGTATATATTTGGTTGCATCACATACTTCTTCATTGAACAGTTTTTTATGAGAGTTTAGCAATTCATATACTCTCTGTTTATACTCCTCTAAACATAGTTCATCTTTCATATTTAGTTCACCTTCTACAATATGGTTCAATTGTCCAATTGCACATTCGTTCTTCCCTATATCAGTTTGATATTTAGTTACAAATGGTATCTTCTGGTCATTATATACTATATTTTGCATTTTGTAATCTATAATAATTCTATGTTTATTCAGTTCATCAGTACCCATGATTTAGTCATATTTTAAATTTTTTACAATTAACAATTGTACTGATAAAATCACGTCATTCAATTCTAAATCGGTCATTATAGTTTTTGTTACTTCATACATTTTTTTTTATTTGCCCCTACTAATGATATTTTATGCGTATTTATCACCATAATATTGTTCTGATTTAAATTTTCTATTATATTTTGATTTATGATGGAAACTTCTGAACCCGTATCTAACAAAACTCTACATTTAATGTTTTCTAAATTTCCGTCTATAAATATTATTCTATTTAATTCTTGATTTATTTGATCTTCTTCTAGTATGAATGCCCTAGGATGTTGATACTTAGAAGAATAGACAATATTATGCACGTAAGAACAACTTATTCGAAATTTGGATCAGAACTCGGGCCCTGATCACTATCCCTTCTTGCCTCTTCCTGATTTTGTATCAAATTAACTTGTCTTCTGTCTTTTTCTCGACCGCTTCTTTGATCATTGTTCCTGTCCCTGTTATCATTTCTTCGATCATCCTCATTATTTCTTCCATCCCTTCTGTATTGTTGCCAGTTCCTATATCCATAACCATTATCATTGCGTCTTCCGAAATTTCGATAATTTTCCCCATTTTCATATGGCCTATTTCCATTATTTCTATTACCATTGTTATAATTCTGATGTCCATTTCTGTGATTTACATTTCCATTTCTATTATTATCATATCTAGGATTTCTATCATCCCGTCTTTGTCCTCTTCTCTCGTAGTTTCTATTTCCAATATTTCCATGATCATTTCTTCTTTCATTTTCTCTTTGATGCTATCCATTTCCATTTTCACTTGATCGATTATCTCGTAGGTCATTATGATTGGTATAGCTTCTTTCCACACGTTGTAAGTAGCTTGATAAACTATCCATAGACTTTATATTATGAAGCGCTATTGTTTCTGCTACTTCTGAATTGAAGTGTCTTCCAACATACAACACTAATTCTTCCTCCTTCATTTCAGGCTCAAGGTATTGGGCTATGTTGTATAATTGCATAGCATAATTATTAAGGTTTTTGCTCTTCTTGTAGTCAAATTTACCAAAGTATAGCCGTTCCCGAAATGTCGCGTGTTGCAATTCTCCCCAGAAATAGGCTGAGAATTGTTGCTCAAAATCCCCCAAGCTTTGAATCTGTTCTTCTTTATTACAGAACCATAACAAAGCATGGCCCTGTAATATACTCCTTATTATGAGTTTTATCTCCATAATATCTCCTAATCCTTTTATTTTACTACGAATTATTTTTAAGAATACTTTGGGATGAATATCATTTATATTCCCATCGAATTTGACCCCGATTTCAAAGTTATTATGGAAATTTCCCGGGCATATATTTACTCCTCCACTTCTTCTTAAATTCTCTTCCATTTCCTCAACCGTATTTCGTAACTTCCTATTCATCTCTTCTATTTCTTGATTTATTTGTTTATTCATATCTTCACTGATTGCTATGTTTATCCCAGTTCTTTCTTCTATCCGACCATCAAATTCCTTGAATTTTCTATTCACGTTTTCTTTTATTTCTTCCACTTCCTTTGTTATATGCTTCGCTTGTTTAGAGATTTCCATTCTAATATTTTCCGGTAAATTTTCTTCTATGTCTCTTCTGAATTCCAGTACTTCTTCTACTATCAGTTTTTCTATGTTTTCACGAATTTTCATACCATTTTCTTGTATTTCTTGTCTCAAATTTGTGTCTTTATTCTCCATATCTTCTTTTATCTTATTAATGTTCTTCTCAAATTTTTCCTGGTTCTCCTTAAGTTCCTTGATCTCCTTACAATTTTCAAGTTTGACTTCCTCTATTTTCTGTTCTAATCCACTCATGTTTCCATGAATGTTGTGAATATCTTCCCGAATTTCTTGATCCATACTATTCATGTCTCCCCTCATATTCTCCTCCATTTTGTTCATATCTGTTTTCCTATTCTCCTCCATTTTGTTCATATCTCCCCTTATCATGTCTATCTTACTATTTAAATCTCCTCTCATACTATTTATGATCATCAAAATTTGCATTATTGGATCATTACTATTTGTACGTCCTTGTGTTTCCCTGCTCTCTTGTCTTCTATCCATTCCTTCTTCTTCATCTCCTGTCGTATTGTCTTCAGGTGCATCCACTTCTGATTGCTGACCCTGGATCAAATATTGAACCTGGAAATCTTCCATTCCATGGCTCCTTCCTTCTCTCTCCTCCTCTGATCCACTATCGTTTCCTACCTGCTTTCCATCTCTCAACATCATTTTTCTGTTCTCCATGTTTGTTTGAAATACTTTACTTCTTTGTTATTGTGATAAAATTTCTAATCGCCCCTCGTTTTGGGTGCTAATTTATTATTGTTGTAATAAAAGCCTCACGTTTCGGCCACCAATTCATAATTAATAATATTATAAATTGGATATTTTAATAGCCCCACGTTGGGCCGACAATTTTATAATTATAATTGGGGAATTTCAATTTTTATTCAACAGCTCCTACAAAAAATTTTTAAATAGCCCCACGGTGTTAGGTGCCAATTTTATAATTATTTATTATATTGAATGTATTGTTTATTGTATTGTTGATTTACTATTTTTAATATGTTGTTACCTCGGCTAGCTCAATATGTATTTTATATTAACTGTATTTATTTACTTTTATATATCTCAGTCGGAAGTATGATAACTCCTCTCTTTTAGTTCTGGACGCATTAAATCCAATGATTAATGAAATTGATTCAAACCTTACCTTTCTCCTTGTAAATTTTTTTATGAAATTTGATTTCTGAAATTTCTCCAATAAAAATTTGAAATATGATGACAATACGAAATTTTATTGTGGATGTGATAAGAATAAAATACCAACACTCAAATGAAAAACTATTCAATAAATTATTATGAAAATTTTTGGTATGATTTAAACATTGAAAATTATGTGTTTTTCGTTCCACCCTATATCATATGCATTTCTCGATACAATAATATTCCTATTAGTGCGCCTGCGCATAAATCTGAACGCATGCGCTGATATAATTTAGACGATACGAGGATGCTTTCCCCTCTAGAAATAGCGTCCCTACTGTTAACACACAGCCAGCACGTTTATAATGGTGAAACTATTTAAATGTTATAAACTTCAAACGATCAATTACATATAAATAAATTTTGATAGGAATATGTGTGTGAGTTTGAAGTGAAGAAAGTGATAGTCAAATAGTTATTCATGCATGAGATTGAAAAAAGAATTAGAAGTTATATGAACATTCATGATGCACGTGAACATATCCAGTGAATTATATCACAACAAGTGAGTACAATTATTCTTATTAATTAAAATGTATCATTCTCTATCGAGATAAAATTATGATGCATCATATTATAAGTGTTCTTGGACTTTTAATTAGTTTTTTTAATTTGAACGTTCTGATAATGATTTTGTTTGTTCACTTTTTTGTTTTGAAAAACTTTATATGGAATTCCAATCAAGTTAAATTTAAAAACACAGACCTTAGTATTTAATTTCTCTGCCGGGCTGCACTCGCATCTTCAAACTCTTGCAGATCTCTCACAAGAGAGATACACCTTCGGAACTCCTTTCTCCTTACACAGGATTATAAACACTAGTTATTTGCTTTTGATTACCTTTTGTTGTGATTTTTAACATTTAAGCACAATTTTAAATAAATTTTATACCGAGTCATCTCCATCGACGCTTCCTCCACAAAACCAACAAAAAACTTCTCTTGTTTTCAAAATCAACAATCCTCTCTGCTTGATGAATCCAAAGTTCACTAATCTGTTATTTAGAACAAAAATTCTCATTTCTAAGTCTTTTAGTTACAAATCTGGAATATTTAATTTCATTGTTCTGGAGGATAATCACACTAAGTCAATATTATTCCTATTGTATTAAGGAATATATATCATGTCCTTTTTCTATAATACAATAGCTATTTTGCATATAAATATGTTGTTTAGATATTTTTATAAATATTCGTTTTTACAAAAACTACAATCTAAATTATTGTTTTACCTATATGTAATTGATTCTTTTTTTATTTTCAATCTTATTTTATTATTTATCTTACATAGACTATTGATTATTTTTGTTTTTGATATGAATTTTCATTATACAATATATAATCAATAATTTTAGGTTGGTAATTTAAAATTTACTAGGACTTATTACTTCCTGTTTATTTATTTCCTTTTCATAAGTCTGGGCTGCGTTCCATCTATCTTTTCTTATATAGTTTCCAACCCTTTATTAAATTCTAAACTTTTACTATTAAAACATGTGTAATTATAGTAAGCAACCACTAGACTAAATTTTCTTTTATAAATTTTTTAGGTTTCAAGTTATAATATGGCTATATCTATCTGCGGAAATTCCTATTGCAGTGTTCAGTGCAACGTGGAACTCATTGACATTGACATATATTTGGAATTACTTGTGTAAGTAACTTTTGGTACTTAATTAAATAATATTATGTTCGGTATTTATACTCATAATCCTTTTTTAAATAATCACATCAATATTTAATAAGATTGATACATATTTCACTCTTTTTTTATAACTTTATATCTGAATTGTCATTGACTTTATGCTAATGGTTGTGTCTACTGACACACCTCACGTGATAATTTATACTTTTTATTATAGTTATTTATTTCCAGAACTAGGTGAATAGTTCAATATATATATATATATATATATATATATATATATATATATATATATATATATATATATATATATATATATATATACATATTGAACCAGATATCATATATATTAAAAGAATTAAGTAGTGTAGGAATATTTTGCTTATATGAAAATGGATTGAAATGATGTAATTTAAGAAAGCATTATAAAAAAGATAACACCATTCATAATAAAAAGCATATAAATTAAATATATATCAAATAATTAGTGTACTACAATATAATAAATAAAGAAATTACCTTAATAACTGTACAAAATTAGAAATTGCCTAACAAATGTGGAGAAAAATAAAGCTGCCCAAGATGATGAATGATTATTTGCTATAACGTAATCAGCTGTTCATCTGAAATAAAACAAATCTTAGTATAGTCAATTCATAATTATTATCGGTTTAAGTAGTTAATTTATAAAGCATATACATATTTGAGAGAATAAGGAGAATAAGTTTCATAGATAAGTTAGTAATGACATAGAGAAAAATTATATATCGCAAAGTAGAATAAATTTAGAGTCAATAAATGATAATTTGTTAATGAATTTAAATAAATATTTGATAAGACAGGATAGAATTATTGTAAATAATTTGAAGCAAAGAATGTAGAGAGGTTACATAAAAGAATTTATGTTCATAAATAAGTGTAATTGTCACAGTAATAAATTGTCAAAAACAAAACTAGATATTGGACTATTAAAAGGTAATTATGTATATCACCAACTATAAAGTATTTGTTTGATAAAAATTCAAAGAACTCTAAATAAAATACTTATAATGCCAAGTCGAATGTACATTAGTACATGTATAAAACTTTTTGTAAGTGAAATAAATGTAAACATAATTCGACTGCTCAAGACAATATGTGATTGGTTAAAAAGAAGAGACAGAACGGATCTCAATCAACGAAGAAAGAAACTTTTTTTTTAAATAGTGACCTGACCAACAAAATACTTGTTTGTTGAAAAAAATTGAGAATCGGCAGGGAAGCGTTAGTAGTTGGGAGTTGCGTCGAGATAACAAGAGGCTGATGTAAAAGTGTTCCCGAAATTTCATGAAAATTCCCAATTAACATGCCTAAACTTATGAATGACTGTTAAATACAAAACTACTAATACTTACAAACACCTATATCCAGTGTTCCTGCTAAAATAATCAATATTTCTCCTAATTATATGGTTTGGAACTTCGAAGGAGTGTTCCTGGGTCCAGAGGTGTTCATCCCGAGTCCAGAACTTCAGGTCAGTGCTTATTTGAAATACTATTGGCCAATAATAAGAGTTAAAAAACTCTCGAACTCAAATCAGTGCATAATTTCATGAAATTAATGAACTTTGCGGCAATGATCGATCTAAAAAAGAAAGAAAACGGACTTTATGTAGATAATTAATTAAACAAATCTTTAATACTAATTAAAAAGGCCTAATTCAAAATAAATAGAAGTTTATACTTACGCCGTTTTCTAATCTCATAAGAATGATGCTTCATAAATTATTCATGTAATGTTTCCATGTGTATATAAATCTTTTATATGTATATAAAACCATCCCATGATATTCATCGACGAAAACGTTATGTTTATCTAAAGAGCACACAGATGCCACGCATCGTAAAGGTTTTGTTCGCTTCGCTTTGAATCACATGATTAGAGTTAAGCATGCGCACAGGAGGGTGTATAAAAATCAATAATTTCATTTAGTAATCCATAGGCGTCGCAATTTATAAATATTAAATTAAAAATTTTCCTTAAAAAATTAAATTCTTTAAAAAGTAAAGTGTTTCTTTTTATTTCATATAAGTGAAATATATCTACGGAAGCCAGGACTCAAAGAGTAGACAGGGTTTCATGCTCTCGAACAATATAATATAAAAATATAAGAATAAACAACTGAGCTAGCCACATCACATAAAAAAATTCAATAAATAATTAAATATCTAAACAATTTAAAATTATACATAAATAAATATATCAAAATCTATGTTCAATTGGCGCCCAACGTGGGGCTCGATAAAAATTTTTGGTTATATTAGTAAAATTTAATACTTAATTAAAATGGCAAAACGGATGACGTTGAGAGATGGAAGGCAGGTAGGAGCAGAAAGAGATTCAGAAGAGGAAAGGGAAGAACGTAGTCATGGTATGGGAGATTACCAAGCGGTATATTTGGAACAGGGACAACAAGTGGAAGGCGATGCACAGAAAGAAGGTTTGATAGGAGATGGGGAAGCTGTGGAACAAGAAGATAGGATACAAGAGAGAAGAGAAACACAAGGAGGAATTAATATCAGTGAACAATGGATGCAACAATTATTTAACAAAATGGACGAATTGAAAGGAGATATTAATAACATGAATGGAAATATGAACACAATGAGAGAAGAAATTAGAGGGGATATAAACAACATCAACGGTAATATGAACAGATTAGAAGAGAAAATAGAAGAAGTGAAATTTGAAAATTGTAAGGAGATTAAGGAACTTAAGAAGAACAATGAAGAATTTGGAAAGAAAATTGATAAGGTGAGAGAAGATATGGAGGACCAAAATAAACATTTGCGGAATGAAATTCAAGAAAATGGAATTAAAATTAGAGAGAAGATAGAAAATCAAATGGTAGAACAAATTCAAGAATTAGAGAGAGGTATAGAAGAAAAATTACCGGGGACAATACAAACGGAAATATCAAAACAAACTAGTAATTTAACAGATAACTATGAACGAATTGAAATTAGAAATGATGGAAATGGGAATTTTGAAAAAAAAGAAATTTCAATGGAAATTAAGAATATTTAGAAGAATAATCAGAAATTAACAAATATCACAGAGGGGACAGAAGAGAAGGAAACTGGAGAAATGGAATACATAAAATTACAGGAACAAGCGATTGAAAAAGTGCATCAACATTGTCAAGAAAAAGTGAATAAAGAAATTATAAATTTAGATGGCAGAATAACAAAACCAACACGCATATGTACTAAAAGGAGTGGAATCGTGGGAAGACAATTTAATAAGGAAATACAAGAGTTGAACCGAAGATTAAAAGAAAATACAATGGAAGAAATAGAAGATAGCATAAGAAGCAATGAAGGAGGTATAGGATGTTCAAGAAAATTTTATGATAATAATAATGTAGTAACAAGAGTAATATATGACAACATGACGATGATAATTCATACAAAAGCTTTCTGTAAAATAATAATAAGTAAAATGGATAGTATGCAAGAATGGGGTACACATATTTTAATGGATTCATGGGAAGAAATTTATGAGATATGGGGGAACAAAAGAAAAAAGGATATGATAGAGAATAGACATACGCTTCAGCAAATTATCGAGAAGAAAACAAGAAAAGGGTTAGAAAAAGAAAAGCAAATTAATAATAGAACAAGAGAATAGGAATGAAATATGGAGACGAAAATGAAATTCAATGAAAAAGGATACAGAAATGAAGTCGAAATAAATAATGTACATAGAATTTAGTAATAATGAGTAACCCAATTATAGGTCATGAATATAAATAAATTATATAAGATGTTATTTTACGGACAAAATTTGAAAGGAAATAATAGTCATAACTATAGTTTTAAATTTAATAGTGTATAAAGATAAATTAGATAGTAGACAGAGTTTTGTTTCCTATTTGGCAGCTGGTGATCCAATTAAATTCGTCACGTTTGTTTCTTCATTACCTAAAAAAATAAGTGAATGAATAAATACAATATACTATAAAGAAAATTTTGTTAGGTAAAACTAATAATAAAAACAGCTTTGAATATAAAGGAAGGGAAATTTGAATATGGCAAATCAATATATAACAAATAAAGACAAACAATTTATAAGAAATAGTGGCTTTATATAGAAGGAAAATATTAAAATATAAGATAGAGGGGATAAAAATAAGAATAAATCAAGTATCAAATAGAAGTTCACATTTTTTAAAATAAGGAAATAAGATGCAAGTAATAAAGGATAGGAAAGGAGAATAATGAATGATATTGATTAAAAATATAAGAGGTAATGTTTGATGTCAATTAGAATCTAATAGAATACTTGAAAATACATGAAAGAATAAGGAAATTGATATTGAGATATATATATGAATTTAAGAAATAATTAATTATATTGAATAATGAGTATTGAAATGAAATATGATATGAGGAATATATAGAAAAATAAAATATAATGAAATTAAAAAGAAATAAGTTGATATATAAGTGGATGTTAGTATGGAAATGATAGTAGAGAAGTATTATAAGAAGTAATATTAAGAATATAAATTGACATTGATCCTAATCAAGTGTATTTTAGGAAAGAATAATGATACAGGTATTGAAAGAAATAGGGATTGTAATAAGAAATATGTGAACATTTATTTGAGAATTGGAAAATAAAGTTAAAGAAAATTAAGATTATGCCATAAAGTTGAGAAAAAATTTAAATAGAAAAATATCAATCATTTATAGTAAGAAAATTGAAATTTAAATAAATATCCAGGGTATGGATATCATTTAAATTTAAATTTGAGGGGAATTGAACCAGATATCATATATATTAAAAGAATTCAGTTGTGAAGGAATATTTGGCATTAACACAAAAAACGACACATTAAAACCTCGTTACGGCTGCTTTCATTGTATAGAACAAATACTCGTATATTCCAATACAAATTTTCATCAATGAATGTCATATTTTTAAAATGTTCGTTTTGTTTTGGGTGTGAGTTATATTCTGTTATGTGATGCGTCCTAAAACATCTATAAAATATATTGAATAATCAAATGAACGATCTGTCGAAGGTAAGATTTATTTTTTTTGCTTTTAAAAATTCTTTCTGTAACCTGTACCATTCCTTTTAGTTTTAACAAAAATTTTATTTCTGATGAAGGTCATGGAAAGACCGAAACGTCAAATAAAAATGTATTAACTCCTAGTTAAATGTCTTTAAAAATGGTCCTCAATCCCAAGAATATAGAATAAACAATATATAAGTAAATAAAAAAGACCAAGAACCAAATATATATATATATATATATATATATATATATATATATATATATATATATTTCTAATGAATATAAACAATAAATTCGACTTACCAATGTTGCCATGTTATACAATACAAATCCTATAATTGTTTCTGTAGAAAAATCAGTAGAACTAACTACAACATTTAATGTACTTAATGTGTTGAAAAATGTGATTATCATTAACATCAAAACTTTATTACCAGCTGCTTCGTCTAGAGCGTTAGCACCAAAATATAAGTTTTTCAAATACATCTTAATATTTTCAGAATATTCCACACGTCGAATTAGATTTGAATGGATCAGTATACTTAAACGAATATATTTTTTTGATAATTAATTCGAAGCATTCCATATAAGTAAGGATAAATTAAAAAATTCAAATAGTATAATCTCGTAGCTTAAAAAGAACCAAAAATATTATGTGGAAATAATCAGATCCTGTTGCCATGAAAAGAAAATCAACTGAGACAGGAAAGTCAGAATTAACAGAAATACTTTAGAACTGTACTTGATGACATTTATGTTGTTCTTAAATTCTATATCGAGTTTATCCTTTAATTCGAAAAACGATTGCCAATGGTCGCGTTCATCCGCACACACGATACCTGATCGATCAGGTAGCGATCCCGAGATGCGTGCATGAACGGTTCATTTTACTATGATCGCTCACTGATCGGACGCCATTTAAAAGATCACTTTTATTTTACGATCCGCTCCTGATCATAGCGCTCACCCCACGTGACCCACGTGCTTTGTTTGAAAGTTTTGAGTATAGTAGTTGATTTTTGATTTATTCAATGTTATTGTGTAGTTTGAAGTAGAATTTAATATTAAATATATTTACTATTGTATATTATAATCTTAGTTTAGTAAAAGTAGTGTAGAAATAGTTATATTGAAATTACTGCCTTGTGTTATATTTTAATTTATTGTATTGTTTTCCTGTAGTTTTTGAAATATTTTGTAATAATAAATCTAGTTGAGTACCTATCATCTTGTGTAGTATAGTAGAGAACCCATATAAAAATTACTGTAAGTAGAGTAGTGTAATTTCTTTGTTAGGTTATAATTATAGTAGGCAAATAGTTTAATTTTGAGTCATGAGTATAAAATTAGTTGAGGGGTGCATCAGTTATGTGTTGATGAAGCGGGATTAATGGAAATGGATGAATACTTATGACTTAGATCAACAATTAAAATCATATTTCTGACAAACAAAGTAAACAGTAGAACAAAATCAAAATATAAAAAAACTACCGAACCAAATTTCTTGAATACATAAACATATACAAACGAATGACAAAGACATATATCGATGTCACTTTAAATTGCCGGTTCATTCGTGCGAGATGAGCGCTCACTGAGCGCTACTTTCGGAGCGATCTTTAACTGGTGTGGATGAACGCAACCAATGATTCTTCTGTCTTATCATCTCGTATAACGACGTCACCCTGAAAGAAACAGCTGAGACTTTATCTAATGAGAAAACGAATGTGGCGCTATAAGTGTAGTTTATCATGTCGTCTTTAATGATAAAATGGATATGTACTAAAAATTTTTTAAATGAAAATAAACTTGCGATGAGGGAGAAATTGCTTAATAAAGGAGTTGGTTTCAGTGGTACTAATCCAAAATTAGTACCAAATCTGTAAATTGTTTGTATCGTGTGTTTCGTATCTAAACATGGCATGGACTGAAAGGAAAATAAGTAATTTAATAATTAACTTGATGAGATCGTACGATTATGCTAATGGTTATTGATTCAATGAGTAAAAAAATGAAACGATTTTTGTTATTAATCATCAACGACTGAAGTCTTTTAGAGCGTATGCATAAAATGAAAAATGTATACGAAGGTCACTGATTATAATTAAAAAGATGAGATTTTCAAGTTAACAGCATTAATAAAAAACCAATCAAAAGGCTATCACTGTAGGAAATCTTGCGAACTTACTAAGAAACTGCAGCAAATTTTTAAACGATGCACCCGACACAGGTTTTTGATAATGAATGTTGGTAATTTTAAGCTAAATTGTTTGAATATTTAATAATAATGTTCCCATATAGGGATGTTGACTATTTTTGTGAATGGTACTTAAACCATGCGTTAGTGCCTGTGCCTAATAAAGCCGCAAATATTTATTATTCTTTTTTTAAATATAACTAGAACCTCCAAAAACATGTATTTTGAAAAACATTTCAATTTCCTCGCCAAAACAAGTATATTCAGTTTATTGCCTATTTTCTATAACAGGATATTATAACAAGTGGAAGAAGTATCGTGAATTGAATTCATCATTGAACTTCAATATCAATCAACTTCAAAATCAGTCCTTCTCAACAGAAATAGCGGAATTTTCTAAACAATTTTTTTTTTCAAACAAGCCACTGATATCCTTTAAACCATTTCTAGATACTTCCGGATATCTCCGTGTCGGTTAGAAAATGCCGAAATATCCTTCGATCAAAAGCATCCAATCTTATTACCTTCAAAATATCAAATAACTTCCCTTATCCTCAAGCAACAACATGTGCATTTGGTCCATGCTGGCGGACGAAATGTGCTATCAAATGTACGATTGCGCTACTGGCCTTACAATGGTTTGAGGCAAATCAAACAAATAATCAGAAATTGTAAGATTTGTTATCGATTGAATGCACAGACGGCTCAACAGATAATGGCCGACCTTCCTAAAGACAAGGTCACATATTCTCGTCCTTTCCAAAAAGTTAGTGACGATTTCGGAGGCCCTTTTTTCATAGAATCTTCCACCCTACGCAAAAAAATAATACATATCAATTTTCGTATGCATGGTGACCATAGGCGCGCATATAAAACTAGTATTCGACCTCAATATGGACGCATTTATAGCCGCTTTAAAACGTTTTGTAGCGAGACGGGGTAACCCCACTGTCATTTACTCAGACAATGCGATAAATTTTCTTGGAGCTAGGAATGAGTTAAGAGAAATTTATAATCACTTCCAGAAGAACGCATTTACGGATACTATACAAAACGAGACACACTGGAAATTTATTCCGTCAAAATCCCCACATTGGGGAGGAATTTGAGAGGCTGCTATTAAAAGCGCCAAATATCATATCTCAAGACTCATCGGCCTATAAAAGTTAATCTTCGAACAATTTTCAACTATTCTTACTCAAATCGAAGCAATATTAAACTCACGGCCTTTGTGAACCCTATCTAACGATCCCTCTGATTTTCAATATCTCACTCCTGGAGATTTCCTAATTGGATCCAGTCTGACGACTTATCTGGAGGAAGACTTATCTCATGCATCAGAAAACAAAATTAAATTTTGGCAACAATGCTCAAAAACTCAGCAGCTGTTCTGGAAAAGGTGGTCGGTAGACTATCTGAATAGACCAAAATGGCTAAAAACATATCAGAACCTACAAATAAATGATCTAGTCCTCTTAATGGAATAAAACATTCTACCTCTTAATTGGCCTATGGCAAGAGTCATAGAAACCATAAGCGGACCTAACGGAAAAGTTAGGGTCGTACGCCTAAAAACAAAAACGTGCGAAGCTACTAGGGCTATAACGAAACCGTGCCCACTTCCTAATCAAGACACCATGTATTGTGAAGAACATGATTAACCATTAAAATATGGTATTCGGTCAGCTACTTGCCTAATCAACCTCAATTAGCAGTCGCGACTTTCTTAGTTGTAAGTTATGTCTAAGCCATAACAAAACTTGCACTTTTACTTTATCCTTATCTATACTTAAACTTATTTATCTTTCTCGTACTCTCTATCCTAAATGAAGCACAGTCTTCATTCCCGGGAGGAGACTGTTGTGAGATGGCATGCTGTTTATATATCACGATGACAAATCAATCGTAAGAAATTTCAGATTACTGTGAATTCTCCTACAAGTTTGAATGTGCTATTGTAACGTTAAACCCTTTGTATTCACTTTAAGGGTCATAAACGCCCATTAATAAAAGAAAGTTCATCTTTAAGTGCCTGCTCAACAAAAGACCAAATAATTGAACTTTACATGGTTCAAATGAACCTTATGATATTTTTATAAAATAGAGATTATGGAACATTCCAAAATTATTAAAATGTTACTACAAATAACTTTGAGTGATCTTCGATCCTTCAATTAGCACTGTCAACAATATTTCAAACCCTTTCAAAAATGATTAGAGAATCAAATATTCGAAATGAATGTTTTATGGATTGACATAAATTAACTAACAGGACACTATTTATCGCTTCGCGATGAAGTGGATAATTAATTTTATGTCAAAAAATATCACCATTCATCTGACAGAATTATAGTATGAAAGAGAAAGTTCTACCCCAAAAAACCATTTTACAAACAGTCAGTCTCTCAACATCAGGCAGTATAGAACTAAATCCACTCTGGATCGGTCGACATAAAAAAGTGTGACAATTTCTCGCGATCTATACCTACAGAGTGCGTAAACTATATCTAGATCAACCTGAAGTGTTAAAATATATCTCGCGCTACGACGCAATATAAAAACGCGCAAATTTCTGTGACTTCGTTCGAGAATTAGCGGAAAAGTATACATGTCTACCACACGAGTATTTAGTATATTTAAGAAAACTGTAATCAACTATCAACTCGCTGTGGACATTCTTGTTGCTCTATCTTGTTAATATTTTGTTGTAAAGTGATTTACGTGTTAAAAATTGTCGTATTTAAGTGTTTTATCAAATGTTACTTAAAATTACGACTTGTCCTTCTTTCCACAACCTTATCGAAGAAAAAAACAAACAACACATCTACTTAGGTGCAGTAGTGAACGACAAACTCAACAGTCCTCTCCACTAATGTAGATCATACAAATTCTAAGAGTATGGTGTATCAATATATATATATATATATATATATATATATATATATATATATATATATATATATATTATAACATATTGATTATTTAAAATATAATCCAATAAACTTTATAAAAAAAATATATTATTATTATTTCTAAATTTAAATATGAAAGAGAAGAAGAAATGGAAGATGTGAAAATGAATGGTAATATGATAGATTGTAATGAAGAATATTATGAATTTATGAATGAATTAATAATGGGGTATGAGAGATTAATGTCGAAGGAACCGAGAGTGGCTAAAACATATGAACATAAGATGAAGGTGAAGAATATTGAGAATTTTAAAGCAAAATCATATCCAGTACCGTATAAATTGAAAGATAGAATAAGAAAAGAGTTGGAGATACTACAAAAGGATTGGATAATAGAAAGAAACAATAAACCTTATATAAATTATCGAGTAGTTGTAAGGAAAAAGAAAAATAAAAAAATAGGCAAAATTAAAACTGCCATTCGATGGACCTTTTATTGTCATGAAGGCGTATGAGAATAGCTATTCATTAAAGAATCCATATTACAATTAAGTGAGTGGAACAATAAATGTGCAAAACTAATATCAATTCGCGAGAGAGGCAACAATTTAAAAATGCAAGGCAATACAAATAATTAGAAAAAATTAATAAAAAAAATATTCTAAAAATCACAACAGAGAAGATATTATAAATAAAATGAATTTAATGATACATTCATTATTTTATTTCAAGTAATTATTAATTTCAGTTAGTTTTATGTATGTATGTAAGAATGAGTTCATACAATTGATAATTAATTTGAATACGGATAAACTGGAAATTTACTTTTTTAAAATTTTATTCAGATATTTTAGGAGATCAAAATTTCAAAAAAGGAAATTTGGGGAAATTATAACATATTGATTATTTAAAATATAATCCACTAAACTTTATAAAAAAAATATATTATTATTATTTCTAAATCAGGTTTATAAGAATCATTTATTTGGGACACACTGTATACATGATCATTTGAGACACCCTATATACACATCAAAATCATTGTGACAGATAACCTACAAAAAATTTGAAAATTCAAAAATGACATTTTAGGAAATCATGAAAGAATGTATAAATACAATTCTTTTGGAAGTAACTGATTTTACGTATTAGATTATAATAATAGGAGATATAGATATAAGTGAAAAATTTAAAAGTTTATAAATAATTAACATGTAATAATTATAAGAGGGTAGTGAAGTTCGCGTTTCGAGTGCGCCAATAGAGATAGAGAAAAAAAACCATTTGAAGGCGGATTTAGAAAAAATGAGATGGATTGAAAAGTAGCGGTGGGAAGTCAGAAAAATTTTGGCAGATGGAAGTCAATAGGAAGATACTCATATATGAGAATAGAAAATTATCAAGAAAAATTAAAATCGAGAAATTAAGAATTACAATATATACCTTATTACAAACAGAATTCTGGTAAGAAAATTAAATTAAAATTTATTGACACAAAATACAAATTATCAAGAAGAAATAAATTACAATACATAATTTGCAAACAAAATTTCGGCAACAGAATTAAATTAAAATTTATTGAGACAGAATACAATGTTAATTTAATTGCCAAAGAAGTGTATGAACTTTATGGTTATATAGATATAGTGTATCATATTGTTGAGCTCATATTTATAGACATTCTCGTATTTATAGACATTTAATTTAATTATAGCTAATAGGTTAGTAATTTGAATATTAAAGGAATGCTTACCTTTTTTTAAGAAATTATAAAAATACTAAAAGGTATTTGTATAAAAATTTACAGGAAAAGGTGTCTGATATTAAATTTGTAAATTTGATTCCAAGTATTATATATCGTAATCAAATTAAAAAAAAAGAAAATTGTTAAAATTGAATAAATTAAATATTGTTAAAAAAATTATTCATTATTAAAAATTATATTCTCTAAATTTATTCAATAAGGACACGAACCGCAACATAATTACGAGTCTTATAATTAATCATATTTACAGCAAGCCGATATAAAAAAAGGAAGGAAATAAATTTATAACCTAATGTCATTATAATTAACCCAGTAATAGTAGTATATAACAATAATATATATATATATATATATTTATATATATATATATATATATATATATATAAAATAAAAGGAAACGAAAGGTAAATATTGGGTAATCGGTCTGTATGAAAAGGCAAACTCTTTTGTTCAACGTGCCTCTATATTTCGTTGTACTTCACAACTTCCTCAGGAGGTTATTGCCATAAACATTAATTAATGAAACAAGAGTACAATAAATGAAATAAAATTACTTACGACGTGAGCCATTGAAATACATTAAAACACATGATGTGGAGTCAACCAGTTAAAACAGAAACAAAATAAGGACAAACACATTGGCTATTACTAGTATACTAAGCAAATAACGTCAAATAATCTTTTTAAAACTTGTCATACTAAAAATACATTCTCTATAAGCGAGAACAAAAAGTAAGTTGGAATTATCGACTAATTACAATCATTCCTATTTTGGCATTGATAGTTATGGACCACCTGCTTGATTCTGTCATTCCTGTACTACCTTTCAATTTACCCTTTTTGTTTAAATATGTGGACGACATTATTTGTTTAATGCTTTGAATAATAGCATTCAATTCTCCGTTGAGAGAGAGTGTAATGATAATTCTGTTCCTTTTTTGGATACAAGGGTTATTAGATCAAATGATAACAAACTCATTCTTGATTGGTATCAAAAGCCGACTGCGTCTGGTAGATACATCAACTATTTCTCGAATCATTCTATGGAGCAGAAAAAATAAATACAGTTATTAATTTGAAAAACCGAGTGTTGCATATTAGCGATACAAGATTTTTAAACGATAATTTGAAAAAACTTTTTTGGATTTTTAAAAACAACGGTTATCCTACACGTTTATTAAATAAGTTAATTTACAGTTCTAACTTTTATGATGGTCCCATTGATAATGGGGCAGTTGTTCCATTCAGATATAAAAAGTGGCCTTACATTCCACCTCTTACTAATAAGGTTGTCTCACATTTCAAAACATTTACGAACTTAAAGATATCGAAATATAATGTCACTACGATCCAATCATTTTTCTCAAAAGTGGAAGATAAACACGAAGTATTACGCAATAGTGATGTAGTTTACTGTGTTCCCTGTTCAACATGTCAGGGTTGTTACATAGGTCAGACTTCACAGAGTCTGAAACAAAGGTTAGTACAGCACAGGAGTGACTGCCGTATAGGGAAAAATTCATGTGCTTTGGCATCACATGTCAAAAATATGAGCCATACTTTTGATTATGATAGGGTAAAAATCCTTGAGTTTGAAAGTAATTTTAGACGTCGACTATTTCTGGAGATGGTTCATGTTAATAGCTGTGAGAATTCGATCAATTTTAGATCCGTCATTGACCAACTAAGTGTGATCTACTGCAATATTCTGAAATATTGATAAGTATGTTTTAACTGTGGTAGTGTTTAATAGTTTTACTGGACTATATTGTTTTCACTTTTAACTTTCTAATGTTTGTAATTAGTTGATAATTCCAACTTACTTTTTGTTCTCGCTTATAAAGAATGTATTTTTAGTATGACAAGTTTTAAAAAGATTATTTGATGTTATTTGCTTAGTATACTAGTAATAGCCAATGTGTTTGTCCTTATTTTGTTTCTGTTTTAACTGGTTGACTCCACATCATGTGTTTTAATGTATTTTAATGGCTCACGTTGTAAGTAATTTCATTTCATTTATTGTACTCTTGTTCCATTAATTAATGTTTATAGCAATAACCTCCTGAGGAAGTTGTGAAGTACAACGAAATATAGAGGCAAGTTGAACAGAAGAGTTTGACTTTTCATACAGACCGATAACCCAATATTTACCTCTCGTTTCCTTTAACATAGTACGGTCGTTATCTCAACTATAATAAATCTATATATATATATATATATATATATATATATATATATAATTTAGAAATATTTGTGAGGATGCAGCAATTGGCTTGGAAATTAAACTCCTATTTTAATTTAGTGAAAGCTTTCGACGTGATAGTTTTATTACTTCGTCAGTCACGCTAAAATACAATGTATAACTAAAAATCAAAAATCAAAAATGGGTACTTACATTAAACGAGTAAAAAATATAAATTAAAATTCAGAAAAAAACAGTGTAAAAATATTGATATATGCTTGAGACTTTTCAAAAATTATTGTCAATATGAAGTTGACAAATGGATGATATAACAGAAATGTTCGTAAAAATTATTGTAAAAGGTTGAACTAAGATATTGATGGAAAATTATTATTAGATGTGTGATTCTTTTTATTCAATTTTGTCTCAATGTCCAGAATATCAGAGTAAATAATGTTTAAATTTTGAAAATCACTTTTCTTGTTCAATCTATTTGGTTCGTTTTTTATATAAACCATTTCTAAAAAACGGAGTCCGGTTCTGGCAAATAATATAACAAGTTGTTTTAACCTCGCTCTTATATTTTGTTAATTTCATAGTAAAAACACAGTGTAGTTAAATTTCGCTTTATTGCCATAGTGTTTTTAATTAGTTACTTCCTATTGTTCACCTGTAAGTACCCAAAATTTAAGATTTTTCGAAGAAAATAAGAAATTTACCATTAGTATAAACTTAAAATACGAAGTAAACATCAAGTCAAGGTTTTTGTCCGTACCTAGGTCCTGGGATGGACAGGGTCAAACCTGCCCAATACGACCTAGTATAATTAATTAAACATATTCTAATATGCCACTGTTAACTCCCACGCAGACCACTTCTGACCACAGGAGCTCTGAAACTGATCAACTACCAACACATTCCAATACCAACAACACAATGATCAATAACATACCATTATATTCCTCTTCTCAAATCCTATCCAACCAAACAAAATCCTATTCTAACGCTGCGAAACAAACAAGATATCCTAATAAAGAACAAGCTATTATTTTTAACGCATTACAAGGAATTCCTATTCAAGACTATTTAATTCCTTTGGGAACTGTTATACAACCAAAACATATCACACATATCTCTAAAATAACTAATAACAGAATCTGCGTATATTTAGCCGACAAAAATATAGTCAATAAATTCCTCGATGATATTGGAGAAATAACGGTAAATGGTGAAATACTCAAGGCCAGAAAACTTGTTACACCAGCAGAAAGGCTTGTATTATCGAATGTATGTCCTACCATACCGAATGAACTTTTAATAAATGAATTACAAAATATAGGTCTAAATCCAATTTCACCTATGTCAGTACTAAGAATCAGTACAGCTCTTCCGGAATTTAGTCATATTCTTAGTTTTAGAAGACAAATTTTCGTTACGCCTCACAATATCCAAATTCCTGATTCTATAGTGATCAATCATGATAATACATCATACAGAGTATTTGTAGCACAAGACGGAATGACTTGTTTCAAATGTCGCCAGACAGGACATCTTGCAGCACAGTGCTCAGTTTCTATCTCAGCTAATTTAACTCAACAACAGACTGACACAACTCCTGCACCTACTACATTATCAACCAATAACGCCACAAACTGCACACCTTCTCCTATTATCGATATAATAAAACCCTCCACCATTGGAGTGATCAACAATCCCAACACACCAATTCCATCAGCAACCAATACTCCAAAAAGACCCGCATCTGAGAGCCCCACTATAAAAGAAACAAGCTCAGAATCAATTTTCCAAAAACCTAATCATCTTAAAAAAACAATAAAAAAAGTTAAGACAACCTCAGCAGTGGTACCAGCAATTCCTGTAAAAATTTTACTTCAACCAGCCAAAGCATTTATAACAAACAATTCTGAAGGACTGCCAATAAACTACGACCAACTTGTAGACCTATTTGAAAATACTCTTGGCTCTCATAATGCCCTGGAAGTAGTTAAGGACTACACAACTGACTATGGATCTCTAGTGATCATGTTAAATAAAATTTACCCTCTTCTTACAGAAAGATGAATTAAAAGCCGTATCACAAAACTTCAACAAAAAATATACAGACACCTAGGAGACGAAATCAATTATGAATCGATGGCTACAGAAAGTGACTCGTCCTCTCATGAATAGAACTCCACTATCATTTATTTATTATTATTTTTTTTTCAATCCAATGCTATTTAAATCAATAATTCAGTGGAACCTGAATGGATACTACGAGCGTCTACCTATGCTACAAAAAATCTTATCAGAACACCTTCCTGACATTTTATGCCTTCAAGAGACACATTTTAAACTAGATCATTATCATTCACTAAAAAGTTATCAGTGCTTCTTTAGGAACAGAACAAATCGTCAACATGCCAGTGGCGGAGTTGCGATTTATGTATCGAACACATTAGAAGCAGAAATTATTCCGATTAATTCCAACCTGGAAGTCGTTGCCGCAAAAATTAGGAGCTCGCACCCAATACACATATGCAATATGTACCTACCGGCAGGTCCATTGGACATGCAAGATATTTGTGATGTTATTAATCAAATACCAACACCAAGATTAATTTTAGGTGATTTTAACGGTCACCATATATTTTGGGGCTCCGATTCTAATGATAATCGAGGTCGAACAATTGCGAATGTTATTGACCATTTTAATTTTAATATATTAAATGATGGTACTAAAACTCGCTTCAATTCTGCAACAGGAGAATCATCCGCAATAGATCTATCCTTTTGTGATCCTACGGTCTCGTTATCGGTATCTTGGGAAGTAGATCCTTACTTATATGATAGTGATCATTACCCGATTATTATACGAAATACCAATTTCGAAACTAAAACCACTTCACCATCTTACATTTGGAGATTAAAGAATGCAAACTGGGATGCCTTTTCTGAAAATATTCAAAAGAAAATAGAAAACCTTACTACGACCGAGAATATTGATAAGGATTTAAGAAATCTTGAAAATATTATCATATCTGCCGCAGAATCTAGTATTGGTAGAACAAAGCTTGTTACAGGTAGAATTCCAGTTCCATGGTGGAGTAAAACATGCGAAGACGCCATAAAAACTAGTAAGCATGCTTTCAACGTTTACAAAAGACACAAAACCACAGAAAACCTCGTTGAATTCAAACGACTAAGAGCAATTTCTAGACACATAATAAAAACTGCAAAAAAGGAATCATGGAGACAATTTGTATCTTCAATTAATAGATCCACTCCAATATCAGATGTATGGAAAAAAGTCAAGAAGATTTCTGGTAAAAGCTCCATTCAAAAAATAACATCTCTTGATCTCAATGGAATAACGGTTACAGACGACAAACATATTGCAGATATACTCTCTGATACATATGCTAGTCACTCCAACAACAATAATTATGATAACGCCTTTATTACCGAAAAAGTCTCACAGGAAGCAAATGATATTGAAATTTTTAACGTACTCGATCCATTAAATCATAATATAACTGAAAATGAGTTAAATGAAGCACTAGAAGACTTAAAAGATACATGCGGAGGACCAGATGACATTCCTGTAGTATTCTTGAAGCACTTACCTCAAAATTCCAAAGATTACTTGTTACACCTATACAATAAAATCTGGACTAAACACCTCTTTCCAGAAAAATGGGATGAAGCTATTGTCATACCAATACTAAAGCCTAGAAAACCTAAAACAATCGCTGCATCTTATAGACCTATCTCACTAACTTGTTCAATGTGCAAGCTACTCGAGAAAATAATTAACAAACGACTTTTATGGACACTTGAAAGCAGAAACCTTCTGATCCCGGAACAAAGTGGCTTCAGAAAACAAAGATCAACTTTAGATAACATTGTTGAATTAGAAAGCTTTATTCATGAGGGTTTCGCATTGAACCAGACGTGCATGGCCATATTTTTCGATATTAACCGGGCATTCGACACGGTGTGGCGATATCATATATTGAGAACGTTGAGTGAATGGAACATACAAGGCCACTGCTTAGCTTTTATCAAAAACTTCCTCCAAAAAAGAACTTTTGTTGTCAGAGCAAATACACAGATATTTAAAAATAAATTACAAGAGAATGGGACACCGCAAGGCTCCGTAATAAGCCCAACATTATTTATTGTAGCCTTGAATAGCATCTTGGAGAATATAAAAGCACCCCTTAGAGCAAGAATATACGCTGACGATCTAGTTGTTTTCTTAAAAGGTACAAATATGACCACAATGAATAATTTTCTCCAAGATTTTCTTACAAACCTGGAAATTTGGTGTTCGTAAACAGGAGTTCGTTTTTCAACATCCAAAACTCACTGCATGTTATTTAGCAAAAAAAATGAACTATTTCAACCTAATTTGATACTACATGGCGAAAATCTAAAGATCCTACCTTCTGTAAAATTTTTAGGTATGCACTTAGACAGCAAATTAAATTGGAAAATATACATCAACAATCTAGCCTTAGAATGCCAAAAGAGATTAAACATTCTAAAAGTGGTAGCTAACCAGAAATGGGGTGCTGATGGACCAACTTTATTGTTACTGTATAAATCTCTCATCAGATCAGTATTGGACTATGGCTCTATAGCATATGATACAGCAAACAAAACTGACACCGACCAACTCGAAGTAATCCAAAATTCCGCTTTCCGGATTATACTTGGAGCTTTTAGAACTACACCGGTAAAAAGTCTACAGTGGGAATTAGGAGAACCAGCCTTAAGCCTAAGGCGAAAATCTCTTAGCAGCAATTATGCAGTTACTATTCTTGCCAATATGTCAAATCCAACTTATCAGTACACACACTCAAATAAATTGGAAGGATTTTTTACTGGGAAATCGAGGACACCAAAACCGTTTTACGAGAGAATTAGAACATACTTTCAAGAAATTGACTTTTGTCTGCCAAAAGTTTACCCAATTGCCACTTATTATAACATAGAACCCTGGATGGTAAAGATACCAAATTGCGACAAAAGCTTAACTAAATATGATAAACAAAATACTAACCCAACTGTTATAAAAGCCAAACTGTTCGACACTTTGGGAAAGTATCCAAATTACCAAAAGATATATACAGATGCCTCGAAATCGACCATAGGCGTAGGAGCAGCTGTAGTAACTGACTCGCAGAAACTTCTATATAAACTTCCATCCTACACAAATATCCTCTCGGCAGAACTATTCGCTATATATCAAGCTTTAACACATATCAACGAAAGCAGCCACCACAACTCTTTCCTTGTCCTTACAGACTCCCTTACTTCCTTACACTCGATACAAACGATTTATTCTAAACATCCTTTGGTTCATCTCATTAAGAAAGAACTCTACGTTGCCAGAGAACGAAACAAGGATATCATCTTTATATGGATCCCATCCCATATTGGTATTAGTGGAAATGAAGAAGCGGACAGATGTGCTCGTAATTCCATCACAGATGAAAGTGCGGTATCGATTTCAAAGGTGGTTAGTTCGGATCTAAAGTGCGTATTAAATAGGAAAGTGATCGCTTTGTGGCAATCTCAGTGGACTGAAAGTGACTCAAAACTTCGTGAAATTAAACCTCTATATAAAAAGTGGTTTCCATTTTCTAACAACAGACAACACCAAGTGATTATTTCACGTCTACGGTTGGGGCATACTAGACTAACTCACACTTACCTAATAAAACGTGAAGAACATCCAGTATGTGAACTGTGTAATGTAGATGTAACAGTGAAACATATCCTCACAGAATGTCCTAAATACTACAATCAAAGAAACATTTGTAAACTACCCAACACATTTCAAGCCTTATTTCAGGATAATAATTGTGATAGACTAATAATATTTTTAAAATTAATTAATGTGTATAATTCAGTGTAACTATGTTATTATCTATTGTACCGTCGCTAATAACCTACCACGGTTGATGCGACTTTCTGTCGAAATAAAAAAAAAAAAATTTCCAAAAAACATCTTTCGAACAAATTATTTTCATTGGTTAAAATAGAAACGTTATCGACATCTATGGAATATCCTGTTACATTAACGTGCTGTGACAAAGCACAAGCATTCGGTCTTAAAAGAATATCGCTCTTATGTGAGGTAATTCAAGATTTTAAATTTCTTGAGGTCTCACAAACATATTTTTTATCACATTCTTGACAACTGACTTTATAAACAACTCCAGTCTGATCCAGTATAGGTGTTCTATCTTTTAATTTTGTGAATAATGAGTTAACAGTTTTAATAGGTTTATTAGCCAGAACTATGTTTTTTTCTTCTTTTAGTACATCACTAATTTTGAGAGTGAGTTCTTTTATGTATGGGAATGATCGAAATTTTTTAATGATATTTTCTTGAGAGTTTTCATTATTATTTATAATATTAATTGTTGAAAATATTAATTTATAAAGTAGTCGTTTTGGGTAGGGATTTTCAATAAGTAAATTAAATAATTTCTTGAAATTTCTCATTTTCAAAGTTCCATGACATATTTTGTCTATTCTATTTTTCATCCCAAGTACTGAATTAATTTTGGTTTTTTCCGGATGATAGGAGAAATAGTTCATATATCTCCCAGAACTTGTAGGTTTAATATACCAGTCTAATATTATTTTATTTTCTGGTGTTCTTATGAGTTTTGTATCTAAAAATGGAACACTTCTTTCAGTTTCGGTTTCAATTGTAAATTGAATATATCTGTTATAATTATTAAGAGAATTAAAAATCTCACTTTCTTTACCTTCGGGTATCGCACAAATAATGTCGTCTACATATTTTTTTAAAAAAGGAATTTCAAAAGGTAATTTAGGTATACAATAATTCAGTATGTCATCCATAACATATTGAGCAAGAATAGGTGATATTTTTGATCCCATGGGAGTTCCGAAAATCTGTTTATAAAATTTTTCATTAAGTGAGGAAAAAGTATTATTAAAAATGAATTTAAGTATCTTAATGAAATTATCTGTATCCAGAGAACAATGATCTTTGATAGAGTTCCAATTATTGATGACACTATTGATAACTAATTCCTCAGAGATGTTAGTGAAAAGTGAAACGACGTCAAGACTTATAATAACGTAGTTTGATGGTAATTGGAAATCATTAATTATTTCTGAAAATTTGAAAGAATCTTCAATATAATAGTCTTTATATACGTTATATGCTTTGGTAAGTATATCTGTGAGGAACGATGATAATTTATCAGTAGGTGCATCAATAGTTGCAATAATAGGTCTTAGTGATAATACATGAAGAACTCACTCCCAAAATTAGTAATGTACTGAAAGAAGAAAAAAACATAGTTCTGGCTAATAAACCTATTAAAACTGTTAACTCATTATTCACAAAAGTAAATGATAGAACACCTATACTTGATCAGACTGGAGTTGTTTATAAAATCAGTTGTCAAGAATGTGATAAAAAATATGTTGGTGAGACCTCAAGAAATTTAAAATCACGAATTACCTCACATAAGAGCGATATTCTTTTAAGACCGAATGCTTGTGCTTTGTCACAGCACGTTAATGTAACAGGACATTCCATAGATTTCGATAACGTTTCTATTTTAACCAATGAAAATAATTTGTTCAAAAGATGTTTTTTAGAAATGGTTTATATAAAAAACGAACCAAATAGTTGAACAAGAAAAGTGATTTTCAAAATTTAAACATTATTTACTCTAATATTCTGGACATTGAGACAAAATTGAATAAAAAGAATCACAGATCTAATAATAATTTTTCATCAATATCTTAGTTCAACCTTTTACAATAATTTTTACGAACATTTCTGTTATATCATCCATTTGTCAACTTCATATTGACAATAATTTTTGAAAAGTCTCAAGCATATATCAATTTTTTACACTGTTTTTTCTGAATTTTAATTTATATTTTTTACTCGTTTAATGTAAGTACCCATTTTTTGATTTTTCATTTCTAGTTATACATTGTATTTTAGCGTGACTGACGAAGTAATAAAACTATTACGAGAGCTTCCACTAAATTAAAATAGGAGTTTAATTTCCAAGCCAATTGCTGCATCCTCAAAAATATTTCTAAATTATGAAATAAATAGCTGCTAATACGAATTAGTACTAATAAGTATAGGGCTTTACCAACATATTGCATCAACATATGGAATCATCTATATGCGTCATCTCAAGAAATGGGCAAATATCAACATCAAATTGGCATCTCAGAATAACAGAAAAATATTTTTACTTCAATGTGGAACTTATGGCTTAACATCGAGACATATTCAAGACAGAACTAAGGATGTATATGGTTCAATCGACATCCACGATGGAAGAACTGGACAATATATTAAAAATTTAGGTAAAAGGTTGAACAAAAAGGTTTTGAATTTAGAAATACATATCACACATATACATATTAGGAGATTACTCAATGAAAAGGATAACTTAGAAAAACAGATCATCCAAGCTCTTCCATAAAATATTTGGAATTCTTTCAAAAACGAACAGACAAATAAATATAATAAAAAATTTGATGATGTGAAGAAAATAAATTTGAAAAAGATCAAAGAATTGAAAGAGAACTCTAGGACTAATATAAAAATTAAAGAGAATTGGTTTAAAAATTTAACAAATAATATAATTCCCAATGAAGTCAAAAATATGTTATCATTAGGCCCTAAATTTAGTCTTCAAACTACTATAAAAGATATTTCTATAAAAAATATCTTGGCAGATATTGAATTTTCAATAAATGAAATAAAGGATCCTGACAAAAAGAATATTTACATTTCTAGAATAACCAATATTATCACCAATTTTTTACACAAGTCATGTTCCCAATATTCCGAATTTAATTCATGGTTTGATAAAACAAAAATTTTCCTAAAAGAACATCCTGTAATTTAGATAACAAGATCTGATAAAGGTAACATCACAGTAGCTATCGATAGAGATAAATATATTGAATTAGCCGAAAATAGTGTTGATAATGAAATCTATTACAAAAGAATTCCCAGAGATCCAACATCAGGAACACAATAAAGAGCTAATAAATTAGTTAGTCAATTGAAAAAAGATAAATATATTGACGAAACTGTTAGTAAATCACTAACAATTTATAACTCTATGTGTCCAAAATTCTATGGTTTACCTAAAATTCACAAACCAGTATTATCACTAAGACCTATTATTGCAACTATTGATGCACCTACTGATAAATTATCATCTTTCCTCACAGATATACTTACCAAAGCATATAACGTAGATAATGAATATTATATTGAAGATTCTTTCAAATTTTCAGAAATAATTATTAATTTCCAATTACCATCAAACTACGTTATTATAAGTCTTGACGTCGTTTCACTTTTCACTAACACCTCTGAGGAATTAGTTATCAATAGTTTCATCAATAATTGGAACTCTATCAAAGATCATTGTTCTCTGGATAAAGATAATTTAATTAAGATACTTAAATTCATTCTTGATAATACTTTTTTCTCACTTAATGAAAAATTTTATAAACAGATTTTCGGAACTCCCATGGGATCAAAAATATCACCTATTCTTGCTCAATATGTTATGGATGACTTACTGAATTATTATATACCTAAATTACCTTTTGAAATTCCTTTTTTAAAAAAATATGTGGACGATATTATTTGTGCGATACCCGAAGGTAAAGAAAGTGAGATTCTTAATTCTTTTGATAATTATAACAGATATATTCAATTTACAATTGAAACCGAAACTGAAAGAAGTGTTCCATTTTTAGATACAAAACTCATAAGAACCCCAGAAAATAAAATAATATTAGACTGGTATATTAAACCTACAAGTTCTGGGAGATATATGAACTATTTCTCCTATCATCCGGAAAAAACCAAAATTAATTTAGTACTTGGGATGAAAAATAGAAGAGACAAAATATGTCATGGAACTTTGAAGATGAAAAATTTCAAGAAATTATTTTATTTACTTATTGAAAATTCCTACCCAAAACGACTACTTTATAAATTAATATTTTCAACAAATAATATTATAAATAATGATGAAAACACTCAAGAAAATATCATTAAAAAATTTCGATCATTCCCATACATAAAAGAACTCACTCCCAAAATCAGTAATGTACTAAAAGAAGAAAAAACATAGTTCTGGCTAATAAACCTATTAAAACTGTTAACTCATTATTCACAAAATTAAAAGATAGAACACCTATACTTGATCAGACTGGAGTTGTTTATAAAATCAGTTGTCAAGAATGTGATAAAAAATATGTTGGTGAGACCTCAAGAAATTTAAAATCACGAATTACCTCACATAAGAGCGATATTCTTTTAAGACCGAATGCTTGTGCTTTGTCACAGCACGTTAATGTAACAGGACATTCCATAGATTTCGATAACGTTTCTATTTTAACCAATCAAAATAATTTGTTCAAAAGATGTTTTTTAGAAATGGTTTATATAAAAAACGAACCAAATAGATTGAACAAGAAAAGTGATTTTCAAAATTTAAACATTATTTACTCTAATATTCTGGACATTGAGACAAAATTGAATAAAAAGAATCACAGATCTAATAATAATTTTTCATCAATATCTTAGTTCAACCTTTTACAATAATTTTTACGAACATTTCTGTTATATCATCCATTTGTCAACTTCATATTGACAATAATTTTTGAAAAGTCTCAAGCATATATCAATATTTTTACACTGTTTTTTCTGAATTTTAATTTATATTTTTTACTCGTTTAATGTAAGTACCCATTTATTGATTTTTCATTTTTAGTTATACATTGTATTTTAGCGTGACTGACGAAGTAATAAAACTATTACGAAAGCTTTCACTAAATTAAAATAGGAGTTTAATTTCCAAGCCAATTGCTGCATCTCCACAAATATTTCTAAATTGTGAAATGAACAGCTGCTAATACGAATTATTATATATACTCGTATATATATCTATATATATATATATATATATATATATATATATATATATATATATATATATATATATTTATATATATAATAATATGGAAATAGAACTTGATACACATTGTATATAATAATATGGTGAAGAACATGCTACACACTGTATATAAATATTCAATTAAAATGTTGTTACCACTTAAATCATCATAAGAAATGACTGATCTATGAAAGAAAAACTATTCGAGAGATGAAACAAATATTAGATCGAACAAAAGACATGTAAAGAAACTTTATAATGTACCTTGTACATGGTATAGATAACTTGAATCCCGGTTGTTTAGAGAAAATCTTTAGTACGTCACCTTTTATAAATTGTAAGAACCTATTTTTCAGATAGCAATGGCCAAAAATTTACGATTGGTTTTAAAATATTCTATTAGCCGCCGTAAAAAACTCTTTAGGAACACTAGGAAATTCTTTTATAATATGTCAAGGGATAAAAGTCAAAATAATAAAACATTGGGGTTATAATGTCTGACATTTGTTAATTAAATTGTCATTTTGGATAGAGCAAGTGAAAATAAATATAGCTGTCAGCTCAAAATATTTTGGAATTTATATAAAGGAAGTATATCATGTAATTTGATTATTTAGAAATATAAAACAGGATGTTCCACAATAAATAAATGAACAAAACAACAACAAAATTTATGATGGTTTGATTGGTAAATAATACTTGTAATATTTGAATCATCGGCAAGCTGATTCTTAGATTATGAAAGAAAAAGAGGGAGAAGGTTGTTGATAATGAGCACTAATGACTAGTAGAGAACATTTTTAAATTAATGGGGGTGAAGATTGAATTTTGAACAGAAAATTGGGTATTAAAAGAAAGGCTGTGACATTAATGGTGAAAATTATTCATTATATAATTTAGTAAGATTTGTGAACAAGAGAATTGTAAATAACAGAATACTAACCTCGAATATTTATCCATGTAAAAAAGTGAAGTATTGTATCGTGGCAATAATATCTCCACGATACATCTCAGAAAGAATTTGACTATGGTAGCCCATCCATAATGTATTGATGTAAATGGAATTTAAATCGTCTTTGGTTTCTTTTTGAAGAAAGAACGTGACATATCCAGAGAGAAGCGTAAGAGAGAAATAAAACAAGGTGTATTGGACATGAGTGAAAAGGTATTTGAAACTATTTCATTTAAAAAATTAAATAAACTCACTTGCATTGTGTATATATCGTTTAACTCTGAAATTTCACGCACATCAGCTCTAAACAAAATTTAAAGTTTATTGACATCATATGGTTGATTTTTGAGTGTATAATATTTTGCATATTTGTACATATATTTAATATTAATCCATTTGTGTGAATGTGTCTGGAGTGAAATATCATTGTAGATAAGTTATTCATTTAAAAAATTTGTATTCGAATAATGTATTTATTTTTCATGATCTAACATTAAACAACGTCTTTCTATTTGAAAAGATTCAAATAAATTGTTGGTAAATTTCATTTCAAAACTATTATTCAATTTTATCAGTTGGCAGAATTTATGAAGCGCATCGCAACTCGAGGGGGGGTTTGAACAGAATATACAGGACCATTCTGTAAGAATTTATAGAAACAGGAAAAACAAGAATTTCATTTCATTTTTATTTAAAATGTTTTAAGTTGATTACAAAAGTTTTGGCGCATATACATATAAACAAGTATAAAATTATTAAATCTTGTGCACCCAAGATCTTGAGGTTTTTGAGTTCTCATCTATGTTATAAAAAGCATATAAAGGTGAGTGTAACATTACTTGAGATGTTTTGAATTTTTTAAAATATACCGGGCAAATAAATAAAAAAAACTTTTAGTCGATCAAAGATATAATTCATATAAACTTCAATACAAATAACAACTCAACGGGAGTCTGAAACTATAATAAAAATCATCTCAAACATAAGAAACTATAATAAAATGTTGGCTCAACGTGAGGCGAATTAAAATTCATTCACACAAAGTAAAATATCATAAATTAATAGCAACAACTAAAGTCTAAACTATAATATATATATATATATATATATATATATATATAAATTTTTTTTCCATTTTTCGTGGGCATCAGGTTAATATATATACTAATTAACCTGATGCCCACGAAAAATGGAAAAAAAAATTATATATAAAGGTTAAAGAAAATCAAATAATTTATATATATATATATATATATATATATATATATGTATTGAACCATATGTCTTATATACGGAAGAGTATCAGCTGTTTGAAAATATTTTGCTTATTATTTGAAATGAATTGAAACCATGTAGTTTAAAACATATTAAGAAAAACACAATCATAAGTAAAAATACATATAAAATCTGAATATATTAAATCATTTGTTAATAATAATTGAAAGAACAACAATAAAATAAAGAAATTACCTTAATAATTGTCTTAAGTTAGAAAATGCTTAACAAGTATAATGGAGAACATGGAATCTGCCCAAATATGGATGTTTATTTGTCATCAAGAAATCAGCTGTTTCACCTGGAATTGAACGAATTTTAGTTACCTAATTTAATAAGTATTAGTTGAAACAGTAATAATATAAATCAATTTCCTATTTAGTATTAAGAAATAGATAAATTTATAATAGAAAAATATCAAGACATAGAGATAATTTATATGTCATAATGTATATAAAATTTTATGAAATTAATGAATAATAAATGATGATGGATTCAAAGGAATATTTGCTACTAGAGAATTTAAATAGTATAAATAATCAAAGTAAAAGATATAAAAGAATTTATGTTCATAAATATAAATATTATTTTCAAATTATCATATAGATATGTCAAAACAAAACTAGACATTGCCATGTCGACATATAAAAAGGAATTTGACTATCAGTAAAAGAGTTGTTCTATTGAAATTAGTAAAAGAAAACAGATACTTTTCGGGTGGAATTTACATTTATATATGTTTCCAAAAAACTTCCTAAAGTGTAGCAATTGTGAAAATAGTTCGACAGCTACAGAAACAATGTGATTGGTGGAAAGTGACATGACAAATTTCGATCAACTAAAATTTAACAAAAAAACGTATTGATAATTAGTGAGCTTAGAAACAATATATTGGTTGTTGATTAAAAAATTGACGATCAAATAGAAGCGTTGGGGAGTTGGTTTTTGGCGTCGAAATAGTGAGGATGTGATGAGGAACTTTTCCCGAAATTTTATGTAAAATTACAAATTTTCATGATAAAAGCTACAGATTCTTAACAAATACAAATCCTAGAACACTTACATGTATTTGAAACCAGTTTTTCCCGTGAGGATGTCCAAATTTCTCAACAAATCAAACAGCTAGAACTTCAGAAGGCGTAGTCCTGTATCCAGACGGGATATATCCAGTATCCAGGCATCAGGTCAGTGCTTCTTTAGATATTATTGGCCAATAATAAAAATAATAACTTTTGAGTATTAATTCAGTGACTATTTTCATATATATATATATATATATATATATATATATATATATATATATATATATATGTATATATATATATATATATATATATATATATATATATATATATATATATATAAGAATACTTGCGTCTATATGGTCGATCTATAAAAAAAAGGACTTTATGTATTTTATTCACTAGACATATTCTAAATATTATTTTAAAAAAAGGCCTATTCTATGATATAATAATGCTTGTACTTACGTATTTTCAAATCATATAAGAAAGATGCATCTTATTTCATTCACATATTACTTCCATTTGTATATATAAATTTTGTAACTTATTTCTTCCAACAATTTATTTAGTGTATGTATATAATTCCTAACGTAAATTTTTTTGTGAGAATCCATCAGCATTGTTATAACGACAATGATGCTATGTATTTAATATTCACGCATGTGCAGAGCGTCGTTAAGAAACGT
>OY998181.1:81375091-81572091 GCA_963921935.1 Galeruca laticollis
CAGTTTTATTGAATATTACTTTTCATTAAAATAGCTATTCTGAAATATTGGTATAATTTGAAACGTTAATAATAAACCACCGATTATTATACCAAAATATGATAAACAAACAATGCACGCTTCTTGAATGAGGAATAATCCAACAGAGGACGCTTCTGTGTCGAATTCATATAGCTAGGATAAAATTCAGTATAGTTGAAATATGCCCCATTGTAATCATTCTTGGTAAAATCCAACTGCATTCTTTCATTGGGATACAGGTAGGGAACGCATTAAAATATTTGAATGACAATATTCTGTATAGTGGTTGATTTGAGAAGACGATTTTGAGCGGGATGTCTACGTAAATTATAACAAATATATGTCTGAATATGATACTGAGAAACCATCATCGTACATACAGATACCACATTTTTTATACAGGGTGTGGTCATAAAACATACCATTTTTCTTTATATACAGGTGTAGTCAAAAAGATGTGATGTTCATATATACAGAGTGTAGTCATAAAAAGATGCGATTTTATACAGGGTGTAGTCATAAAGATACCGTATTTTTTATATATACAGGTCGTAGTCATAAAAATACCGAATTTTTTCATAAAAGATGCCACAGGGTATATAAAGATAAGGACGTTACAATGAATCTCTGCTATTATTGCTCAAATTTTCATCGAACAAACCGCATTGGTAGATTATTTCCACATACAGGATGTTACTAGAACGACAACGAGAATGATAGCAAATCGACTTTATTCGACAACAGAGGACACTCAAAGCGTTTGCATGCTTGAGATTTGTTGCTCGTACGACTACACTATAGTAAAATATGATGTGACTCATTATATTATTAAACGGATAACACACATCAGAAGTCTATCAGATAGATAGCAGAGGGGTAACAGAAGGGATAACAAACACACCCCAGACTCACATCAGAAGTCTGTTTGACAGTGCTAGTACTAACAAATTTACTGCGACACTCGGTTTATATGAATTATTTTCCAAGAAAACAACAAAATGAAGCAATGATTTCACAACTTTGTCATACACTGAATGTCATTTTTATCATAGATGTGGTGAAAGAAGAACCAACTTTACAACTCAAGCAGAGGGACAGCAGACACACATCACAGGGTTAGCACACATACACCACAGAGGCACCAGACATGCATCACCGTTATACGTTTGACATTTTTGATATCAAACAGTACTATTTGAAACAAAATATCAGGAATCTTGTATTGCCGAATTTCATTATGAATCACCCCAAATATTTAGAGGGACGTATGATACTGATGGCGATATTGATAATTTTCATAGACATTATAGCTATTTATAATTTAATCACGTTATTTGTATATTCATTTAATATAGTTATATGATTTTCTGTATTTGTAAATTCTTAAAATTAAACTGTTATATGCTTTACCCAAGTCCCAGTAAGACTACGCTCTTCAGGCACGGATTATTATACCGAAATGTGACAACACTTTCGACAACATGATTACAAAACTAACAATTTTAGTAATGGAACTCACAAAATTTTATTCAAATATTGTGATTTGTCTGTATAGGAGAGAGAATTTACGGTCGACGGGCAGGTAAGATTTTATATGAAAAATAACAATGACATTCTCGGAGGATCAAAAAGATTTCACCTGCTGTGTGTTACATAAAATGTAAGGAATGTATATGCAATCATAGAATTTGTATCTTCCCATGATGGTCGTTATGGTGCTAAAAATCTCATTTCTAGTCCGCGTTATCACAATAGAACAATTTTCAATGATGATCCGACTCTAAGGAAAATTAAAAAATCTCCATTTTCAATAAACCAATGTATATGAATATGGCAATTCTCGATATTTCCAAAATTGGAATGTACGACTTTCACTATAATTTTATGCTTCCAACAATGGGAGTAGTCAATTGTGAGCTATTGTACACAGACGCTAACAGTTTTGCCCACCAACTTACTTGTAACGATGCATATAAATATTTAATTGACACAAAAATTGACAAATTTGATACATAAGACTACTACACTAATAATCCATACAATATACCTAGAGTTAATAAAAAAGTATTATGCGTAATGAAAGATGAGTCTAATGAACAAATCATCACACATTTCGTTGGTCCAAAATGTACGGTTACAAAGTTCAGTGTGGGAGTAAAGTCGTTAAAGAGTATTAAAAAATGTGTAGTAAAAAATAACTTTTGATGATTATGTTGATTGTATGAAAAATTGGAAACAGATGACAATTACTCAAAATACGATACGTTCCTTTGTCCATAATGTGTATAGTGTTGAACAAACCAAAATCACGTTGAGTCCTCACAATGATAAATGAAAATTACTTCATAATTCTTTAGATACACTTCCGTGGGAATAGAATAATTTTTAGTAATGACTAAACTAACTTTTATAACTGAAGTTCATTTACCACATAATTTATTATTAAAATATCGCTCATCATTGAAAGAAGCAGATGATGATTATAAATTTTGTGATTGGTTTCACCAGCATCATATTAGAAATCTGATTCTAAGTCAATGCTGATGTCATATCGTTAATGAGATACAGGGACATTGAATTGTTATTTCAACTTTAATGTTTCATAACTCGGCTTGCAGTGCAGGAGGAGGAGGAAAAAGTTTCATATTTTGGCTTTCAGTACTTACAATAATTTTAACATGGACGAAATGTTTTATAACCAGATGATGACATTTTTATATACAAGATATGGCCATAAAGATGTTACTTGTTTATGTAGAAAATCAATTTTAATATGTGTGACATCAGAGCAGGTACATTTTCCATTAATATTTCAAAATGTGTAACTTCAAATTGATGAAATCATAAATTCCTTGAACAAAATTCAAACATTTTCAAACAAAATATAAAGCTTTTCATGATAATATGCATCTTAGAAATTTTCAAATTTTCGGTAGGACAAAAGCATAAAATTCATTCAAAATAACAACACACTTGAAGCGCATGAGATGTTTGATAAAAGTAGGGAATGGGAGAAACAACATGTCATTGATGTTAGTAAAGAACATAAAAAGTCTAGTATTAATAGAGTCAACTAGGGGAAAAACATGAATGCCGCCTTTGATAGTAGATTAAAAACGGGAATTATCATAAACTTGAATCATAAAGATATTAATTCATTCTTCACAGACGCTTCTAAATTTTTAAAAAGAAAATGTCTGTGGCTTTCAATTGGATGTCATACAGAATTTTTTGGTAGAATCTCCCCTACCTTGGAGTGTTACCAAGCAAGTCACAAAAAATTTCTAAATATAAATGAGGTTTTTTAAATAGAATAGTTCAAAAGATCCATCACGCTTTGACAAAGATCTTACTAACTTTATTACTTGCTCACAAGTCATTCCATACAATCTTAGAAATGCAGTACTTACTATATATTATTGGAGGAGAGAGGTATTTGGAAATAAACTTGAATATCGCGTAGGATCTAACTATTATAGAGTTGATGGATATAACATATGTGTTTGATTGCATTAAAACATGTTATAAAATAATTAAAAAATATTTTTTAGCAATCAATGACCATCTTCATAACGTTTACGAATCAGAATCATGATCTTTATCACAATAGACATTTTTCTGGTGTCAAAGATGCAATCAAACAGTACTTTTGAAACAAAATATCGGGAATCTTGTATTTCCGAATTTCATTATGAATCACCTAGAACTAAAAGATTTAGAGGAACGTATGATGTTGATATCGATATTGATAATTTTGATTAACATTATACAGATTTTCAATTTAATCTCGTTATTTGTATAGTTATTTAATATAGTTATTATGCTTTTCGTATTTGTGTATTCTTTAAATTTAACTGTTATATGCTTTTCTTCGTCTTCTCTATTCTATTTTTCCGTATTTTATTTGTAAATTAAATGAATAAAGCAATATGTATGTTGTAATAAGTTTGTTTATTAAAAAATCATCCTTACAACCCGCATGACTATAGGGAGAAGAGAGAGAAAAATGAAACGCAAACATTTCAATCAAATCAATTTATTACATTGTTTTCATCCAAACCGTTCACAACTTTTGACTTATAATAATTCTCTAAGTACAACACTACTACTACAATAACTCAAATTTCAATTATTTTGAACAAAATTCCTGGTTAAATCTGCAATTTTTTAAAATATTCACAAAAACTTTGAGATTCTAAATAGGTGAGTCGGTGTGAAATGAGACAATGGTTGACTTGTAGAATTTGATGAATATCTTCTCCACATAAAAGGAAGCTGATGTCATGTTTTATCACTTCCAACTATTTAACATAATCAAATATTACTTGTAGAATGGTGTAGTAGTCCCCACATGACATCGTCTCGGGATCATATTCTTCGTAACATGCTGGAAGTGATGCACTTATAAATGAATTTTCATTCAAAATATTGGTTAGCGTAGCCCATTCGTATGTGCTGAAGAAGATTTTCGCTGGTTTATCAATGTATGATTTACAGAGAAAATTTTTTAGGTAAGTACATCTGTATTATAAAACTACCTAAATATATTGTTGAGCAAATCCTGATGCCAAAGAGATTCCAACAAAATTTTTTTGTTTCTACGTATTGATTCACTTTATTACGAAACTTTAGTTATACAATAGTCATTCATCAAAGTGTTAGAGATCTTCTTCTTTATGTTTTTTCTATTCAATAATGTTTGCTAGAATGAGCTCTTAAATTATTTTACGAAATTCATCATCATTCGGGTGTAGTTGTTTTAATCTGTCTACCAATAAGTTCGGATCTGACCAATTAGAAAGAATATCATAGCTTTTTGGTGTGTGAAACCCTCATGTAATTGGTTCATTGAGTTGTTTTATGCTATTATTCAACTTATTGTTAATGCAAAATTTATGAGAGTAGTCGAACTGTTTTGTAATATTACCCGAATTTCCGGAGTATTAACGCTTTTTGAAAAGCGGTTTAATTATTTCACTGAATTTAGTGGGACAAGCATGATGTCTTAGATGTCCTCTTCTATCACGATGGATATCCGTTAATTCCAGTATCTGTTTGTATAATCGTAAATCAATTGGGGTGAAATGTTTGGGATTCTTATAGAATATTAACTGTTTCAAACCGGGTGTACTTTTAAATACTTTGCCACCTACAATTAGTTGTTCATCATTAAATTGTAGTTGTTTGTTTCCAAACATCCATTGTTCACCCTTTAATTGCGGTCCGTAAGCATGATCGAGAATCCATTGTTCAATTCCTAATTCTGGAGTGTAAGCGCAGTCAAATTCTTTTGATACATTCTGATTATTGTCACTAAGTACTTGTTTGAGCGAAGAGTCTTCCCGCTCTACCTCATCTTCACTTATTACGGGCAGGATTGGTGTGTCTTTCGGTGAATCTCCACCTTGATTTGGACAGCCCAGTGATTCTGCTATTTGTTTGAGAGGATATGTTGCATACTTGACATATTCCACATGACATTTCTTATTAATTGTATCAAGTGACTTATATTTTTTACGTAAAGCTTTTGCATGCTTTGAGACTTGTTGTTTGTATGACAACATTATAGTAAATTAAAATGTGTGGGTGCGCGATTCAATATATTATTAGACGGTTAGCAGACATACACCACCGATATAAGTTCTAATGTGTCTCTGGGGTGTCTCTGATGTGTCTCTAGGATGTCTCTGATGTGTCTCAATGGTAAGAAGTAAACACCCAGTCGGGCGGAAGACTGAAAGGTATAATTTTTTTTTTCATGAGTGTGCCTCTGTTGCGTCTCGGATATGTCTCTCCACTTGCGTGCGCGCACACAAGTGGAGTAACCTAACATAGCAGACACACCAGAGACACATCAGAGAGGCATCACAGGCGTACCAGAGACATATCCGAGACGCAACAGAGGCACACTCATGAAAAAAAAAATTATACCGCACATTTTGGTATAATAATCGGTGGTTTATTATTAACGTTTCAAATTATACCAATATTTCAGAATAGCTATTTTAATGAAAAGTAATATTCAATAAAACTGTACCTCTAAGTTGTGTAATTATCGCTTCAAGATTTTTCTATTTGCATTGCATTCTTTTTGAAGAGCGGCTTAATTATATTAAGTGATTAAATTATAAATAGCTATAATGTCTATGAAAATTATCAATATCGCCATCAGTATCATACGTCCCTTTAAATATTTGGGGTGATCCATAATGAAATTCGGAAATACAAGATTCCTGATATTTTTTTTTTAAAAGAGTACTGTTTGATGCCAAAAATGTTAAACGTATAACGTGGTGAATGTCTGGTGCCTCTGTGGTGTATGTGTGCTAACCCTGTGATGTGTGTCTGCTGCCCCTCTGCTTGAGTGGTAAAGTTGGCTCCTTGTTTCACCGCATCTATAATAAAAATGACATCCAGTGTATGACAAAGTTGTGAAATCATTGCTTCAAGATTTTTCTATTAGCGTAGCATTCTTTTTGAAGAGCGGCTTAATTATATCAATTTAGTTGGGTGCAAGCCTGATGTCTTAGATGTTCTCTTCTATCATGATAGATATCCGTTAATATCAGTATCTGCAAATATGTTGCTCTTTTGTTTGTTTCTTGGAAAATAATTCATATAAACCGAGTGTTGCAGTAAATTTGTTAGTACCAGCGCAGTCAAACTGATGTGGGTCTGAGGTGTGTTTGTTATCCATTCTGTTAACCCTCTGCTATCTGTCTGATAGACTTCTGATGTGTGTTATCTGTCTAATAATATATTAAGTCACGGCATATTTTACTATAATGTAGTCGTACGAGCAACAAATTTCAAGCATGCGAAGCTTTGGGTGTCCTCTGCTGTCGAATAAAGTGGATTTGCTGTCGTTGTCGTCGTTGTCGTCGGTGTCATCGTTATCGTTGTCATCGTTGTCATCATTGTTGTTATCGTTAATGTTGTGGTTGTCGTGGTCGTTCTAGTAACATCGTGTGTGTGAAAATAATCTACCAATGCAGTTTGTCAGATGAAAATTTGAGCAGTAATAGCAGAGATTCATTGTAATGTCCTTATCTTTATATACCCTGTGGCATCTTTTATGAAAAAATACGGTGTTTTTATGACTACAACCTGTGTATATAAAAAATACGGTACTTTATGACTACACCCTGTATAAAATTGCATCTTTTTATGACTACGCACTGTATATATGGATTCTTTTATGACTACACTCTGTATATATGAACATCACATCTTTTTTGACTATACCCTGTATATAAGGAAAAATGGCATCTTTATGATCACACCCTGTATAAAAAATGCAGTATCTATATGACTATACTCTGTGTAAAATCACATCTTTTATGACTAAACCTGTATATAAAGAAAATGCGCAAGGATGCTTTGCATATTATTGCGATAAAAATGCACTTTTACACTCGTATGTTGATTGAAGCCATCGCTTTTCATTCTGAAATTTAGAAGTCCCAATCAAAATCCTTGAGATTGTCACTAAAAATAATAAGCGATTTTTCTATGATTACCTACTTATGAAGGATTCTGAATATAGTCAACTGCTTGACGCATTGTTTTTGATTCACATGTTCTAGTGACTAAAACGATATTGGTACAAAGGAGTATTGAAGAAAAAATTGAAAAAATTACATCGTATGGTGAAATCAGACTCTCTGTATCTTATACAGTTAGATTTCAAAAATAAAATATAGTGGAGCCCTTATGGCGGAGATGTAACGGCGAAGGCTGGGAACGATGAGGTCCCGGGTTCGAATCTCACTCAAGGCAAACATTTTTTTCTATGCACAAACGGATAAAAAATGGACGACAGAAAAAAGAAATCTGTAATCGTCGACAGCGACACCAGCGCCACCGTCGACTAGCGGACGTTTTTCGAAGTAGTGAGTTAGAACCCGCTTAGTATAACTACTAACGTCAAATAAGATATAATATTTTTCTCGAGAGTTAAAAGTGAAAAAGTGTGCAATTTTGATAAATACAGAAGTATATACAAACGTTATAATGGTAGTAAGAGGAGGGATGCTAATTGAACAAATATAATTCGCTTGATACATGTTCGGATTTATCACGATTTGAATCTGAATGGTTTGGTGAATCTCCGAAATTTTGTGGATAGTTTGGATGGTAGAATTTTTTTTGGACTGCATAACTTCAACTTCTGTATGATATAAGTCTGATCAGCGCCAGTCACAGTGAAGTGTGAAATCTGTGGTAAATTTTTTAAGAAGCGAGGCCTAAAAACATCAAAAAAAGACCCATGGTGGACAAAATTTTTAAGTTCGATTACAAAAGAAAGTTTTGGAAATAAGGAGATAAAAGATACGAATTTTCATCTTAAGTTGGCAAAATTGAAGAGCCAACGATCAGTAATCAGAAGAGTCCCAAAAGCTTCAAGGGCTCTTTGTGCCTCAACGCTCTCTAATCTGATTGATGAATGCGTAAGACAAAACTCTATTCCTACCTGGGAAAATCTATTGCTTTTTCCTTACAATGTTTTAAGTCTTCCTTCTAAAAATTCTAATAAAAAAGTATCTCTCTCTACTATAATCAAGAATAATTTAAAAACATTTGAAAATATAGATCATCATTTAAATTTCTCTGATCAGCAAAACAAAAATTTCTCAGTTCGGAAAACCATAAATTTATCAAAAAATAGTAAAATTAAAAATGTCATTAATAAAGTTTCTGACGGCGACTTGACATCCGCAATCAAAATCTTGGATTCAGATGCATGTCAGTGCAGCCACTTTAACAGAATTAAAATCGAAACATCCTTTAGAGAAACTTAATAGTACGTTCCCTTCTGTGAGTTCGGAACCTATTCCTATTCTTATAACAGAAGAATTTGTCAGTAACGTAATAAACTCTTTTAAAACAAGTTCTGCTGGTGGTTTAGACTCTTTAAGACCTTCACATCTACAAGATTTAATAAGTTACAGTGCTGGCACTTCAGGAAAAAATCTCTTATCATCTTTGTGTAAATTATGTCATTTTATTTTAAATGACACAGTTAACATCAATATTCGTCCTATTTTATTCGGAGCGTCACTATTAGCTTTAACTAAAAAAGCAGGAGGTATCCGACCAATTGCTATTGGCACATTTTACCGTCGTTTAGTAGCGAAAATAATTTATTCAAACATCAGACAAATTAAGATATTTACTTCGTCCATTACAATTTGGTTTCGGGTCGAAAGGTGGTTGTGAAGCAGTTGCACATGCAGCAAGACGTTTCGTCTCTAATCATCCAGACGTTAATAATAAAGTTTTTCTGAAAATTGATTTTAAAAATGCTTTCAATGCAATTCATCGCGACCATTTATTAAAACTTGTAGCAGATATTCTACCTTAAATTTTTCCTTTCATCAATCAATGTTTTCGATTCCCTTTCTTCTTTTTTGCATATCGATACACAAACTTATAATCAACATTGACACAGAATTCAATGCTTGGAACCTTGATGATGGTTCTTTAGATAGTAATACTAATTCCGTGTTCAAGTCTCTTGTCTATGCGACTTATTTTTCTTAGAATCACCAAATAATCTAACCATTGATAAATTTAATTCTGTAGCACCAGGCATAACAATTACCAACAGACAAAATTTATTTCTATTAGGTGCTCCTTTATTAAACGAATCCTTTCTATCAGCTTTCAATGAAAAACTAACATTTTTCAAAAAATGTCATCTCGTTTATCCTGGTTACCGACACATATTACTTATTACCTTCTCAAGAATTGCCTATTAATTCCAAAATTAACATATATCTTAAGATGTAGTCCGACCTGGTTACATAATGATATCTTAATCAATTTTGACAATACCATTCGTCATTCATTAGAGTCATTAATTAATATTAAAGTCTAAGGACCTTTCTTGGAAACAAGCTTCACAACCTGTTTCATATGGTGGTTTAGGAATTCGCTCAATCGTTTCAGTAGCTTTTCCTACTTTTTTGTCATCATTAAATAGTTCAAAAAATTTAATTAATTACATTCTGCCTATATTTTTCCACACACAAGACCCTTTATTATTGGAGGCAGAAAATATTTGGTCATTAAAGTCTAACAAAGTTGTACCCGATGAATATAAATACTTTCAAAAATCCTGGGATATACCTTTATTGAACATTGAAAAAGAAAATCTGCTTCAGAAAGCTATCAATTTACCAGACAAGGCTCGTTTGAATGCAACATTTTCAAAGGAATTAGGAACATGATTAAACGCTATACCGTCGGCCCCATTAGGTACGCTTTTACATGACGAAAGTTTCCGTATTTCTATTGGTCTCCGTATAGGTTGTCAAATTTGTGTAAAACATCGCTGTCATTGCGGAGCTGATGTTGATGAATATGGTAGACACGGCCTAAGCTGCAAATTAAGTGCCGGCCGTTTTTCACGTCATTCTGCAGTAAATGACCTAATCAAACGAGGCCTGTCATCTGCAAAGATTCCCTGTTCGTTGGAACCATTAGGTACTTGCCGCGACGACGATAAACGTCCAGATGGTATGACCCTCATTCCATGGCAACGCGGCAGACCAGTTATATGGGATTTCACTTGCACTGACACTTGGGCTCCGTCCCATGTCCGATCCACATCTACTTCCACAGGCGCTTCAGCTTTACAAGGCGAAACTTTTAAAATCAATAAATACAAAAATTTGGAGAACATTTACATTTTTATTCCTGTAGCAATTGAAACCTCTGGTGTTTTCGGTCATGAAGCTTTAAAATTCAATAAAGAAATCGGTAAAAAAATATCAGTAGAAACCAATGATTCAAGAGTAACTTTGTTCTTTATACAACAAATAAGTATTGGAATTCAAAGAAGAAACGCTTCATCTTTTCTCGGTACGTTTCCCCGTTCTAAGCCTCTAGAAGAACTTTTTATAAAACTAATCATAAGAAACCAAATTTTTCTACCACTTTCAAACTTTCTCACATTACCGACCCTAAAACATGTGATCTTTCCTTTTTCCGAAATTCTTATTTAACATCTTCATTCTCTTCTTCAGAATGTGTGCCTTCTGATAATACATGCGTTGACAATTTTATAAATTATACCTCCAAAAAGCTTTTGGTCATCAGTGTACTAAAAAATATAGATACCACCAGCCAGATGATGTCCCATTCATTGGAATACTGAAGTAGACTACTGTACTAGAGAATGATGCGATTCCTATACGCAATAAATTATCTGTGACCAAAACAAAATATAGAACTGGTTTACTCCAATAGAGTTGACGAAATCAAATAAAAAGGTAAACGACCAAATGGAAGGTATTTATATTAACAGTGTGAAATGGAAGGTATTTATATTAACAGTGTGGCATACTCTAACAATAATAATACAGACAATTTGTCTGATGAAGATGATAACGGAAATCACGTATCAGTAGACGATTTGAGTAAAAATTTTAATGACAAACTCTCCAGAACAGTAAAAAATGGTACTAACCTCGCCAATAAGACAACTGAGGTTAGATCCAAAATATCTGATGTGACCAATGGAGTGAAACCACAAGTACAAAAGCAATATCAACCAGAGTTAAAAAATCTAGTAATAATGTTTCGGTGACCAACAAAATTACATTGCCTCCAACAAGTGTCAAAATAACCCCGATGTTTTGCAGTCAAATTCAAAATTGAAAGAGAATGAAGACGTAGAAAAAAATAATGGTTCAGAAGTCGATAGGGTCGTAGTAACTGAGGAATCAATAAACATCAATTCCCTTTCTAAAAATAATCCTACAGTTAACAACTTCTGTTCATACATTTCATTTTCGATTAGAGATTTTCAGAAAGGGGGTGAAACTCAACAAGAACAAAAGGACACGTCTAAAAATGATGTAGAAAACAAGGAATATATTATCAAAGTGAGCCAGACCAATGATCTATCGACATCAACCAAACTTTCCAAAACCGCAATATCTACATCCAATTCAGTAGCAAACAACATCAATTTAAATTCCTTATCACGCCGATCAAGTGAGAATGACAATAATAGAATCCGAGATTATTCGGACAATGATAGTAGTTGCGAAAGAGCTCTTAACAATATCTCCACAATCAGATCCATAAAGGGTATTCCCCAAAAATCTATGGGTCTCAAAGGCCTCAAAAATATTGGTAACACATGTTTCATGAATAGTATTACCCAATGCCCATCAAACACAAGGTGGCTATTAGAATATCTAAAGAAAGACGCATACATAAGAAATATTAACGTAAACATATCTAGCATGAAAGGAGCATTAATTAAAGCATTTGCTGAAGTTTTTCAAGAATTTTGGTCTGAAGACAGTTCAGACAGAGTGGTTAATACAGTATCATTGAAAAGTCAGATTGAGCGATTTACTTCAAGGTTCATGGGATACACTCAACATGATGCACAGGAGTTTCTTCGTTACCTATTATCAGGACTTCACGAAGATGTCAACAAGTTATAAGAAAAACCAAAGCCCATATTAACAGAAATTGATGACAAACTTAGTGACATTGATTAAGCACAAGAATCTTGGTTGAGATATCCGAGAATGGACAACTCCAAGATTGTGGATAACTTTGTCGGTCAATTAAAATCAACAATCAAGTGCACACACTGTGGTCACTGTTCAGTTACATACGATCCCTTTTGGGATTTATCCCTTTCGATACCCAAAAAAAAAACAGGTCAATTACGACTTTCACAATGTTTAGATTCGTTTACAAGAGAAGAAACACTCGACGGTGATGAGAAACCAATATGTTCGAAATGTAAGGAACGAAGACGATGCACTAAATCATTCTCAATTCATAAATTTCCGAAAATATTGGTTATTCACCTGAAACGCTTTTCGCAAGGCTTTTCGGCTGATAATGTGGCACCTTGTATGTACAACCTCTACGCTATATCAAATCACAGTGGAACCACTTACAATGGTCACTACACAGCATATTGCCGACATCCCTACACAGAACAGTGGCACGAATATAACGATTCAAGGGTGCTATTAATATCGTGGAAATCTTTAGCCAGTGGAGAAGCATATTGTTACGAACTCGCACACCGAAGCAGATACTAAGTACGGCCCTGTAACCTTATGTTAACGGAGTTAAAAAAATGGCGAGCGCGCCGAATTCTGAGAAGGTCTATTGGGATTTATTGTGACAGTTTTCATAGACATGTTCTTGGAAGGTCTTTTAAAGATTGAGCCGGCAATCGAGAAATATCGCGAAAGACATTTGTTTTGTGTAAGCCGCAGTCCAGAATTCTCTAGTAAAAAGGCACTAGTATAAAAAAAGGACCGATCAGCGGACCAGGGCAGTTGATAAAGTGATCTTGACAAATAAACAGTAAATAAGTGAATATAAAAGTGTTGATATAAATTAATAAGTAAGTTTGTGTGCATATAAATTAAATTTAAGTGATTAGTTAAGTACATGTAAACTAAGTGTTAGTGAGTTAGTGTTTAAATAAATTAGTAAGTAGCCATATCGTGTGTTTAAAATTTATCCCACCCGTTTATTTTTTAAATAAATAACAAAAACATTACAAATCAAATAAATAAACATTTTGTACTTAAAAATTTAATAATTAAATGTACGCCTCTGGTTTGTTTACGCTTTAACGGAAGTAGGCCATATTCAGAAGCCACTTTGGTCTCTGATGTTTTATATTGGTACAATCCCTCCTCTTTTACCTCGTTGGACGGTCGGTATCTCCGGAATGCGATGGAGTGGTACATTCTTTATTTTTTTCCTCGTAAACTATACTTTTTGCGAGTACTCTTCTATAATATGAGCTCAATGCAACTGGGTAGTACACGCTCAATTTTTTTCTTCATAAATTATATCTTTGTCTATGTTAGAATTTTTTATATGAATGCCATAAAGTTTTTTGGGGTCGATATAATCTCTAAATAGATCTATATTTTATTTTTGAATGCTATTTAAATCATCAGTTAAGTAAGCTAAAATCTGTGATTTATTTGTAAATATTTTACTGTTTGTTGTATGAAAATATTTTGATTTACCCTGTATTATTATTATTTGTCTTTTATATGAATTTATTACATTTTCGGAAAGCCGTATTTCTAAAATAAGATTTTCGATTACTGTATGTATTGTTGCATTGTCATCATTATGAATATCATATTATCATCAACGTTTTTAGTTTGTATAGTGTATATTTGTGTTGAATTTAGCAAATCATCTAATTCATTAACAATATCTATATAATAAGTTGCGTCATCAACTGGTTGGATAAGTTTTTATAAGAAATGATCTGTTACTTGATTTATATCGCCTGGTTCTCCAATCAAAGAATTATTCTCGTCGGATTATTTTTAGTCCGGGAGTTAACGACAGATTTCAATACACCATTTCCGCATGCTTCATTTTTTTTGTATAAGTTATCTGTGTAATATACAATAGTGATATGAACGTCTGACAGCGCACCCCCACGACAGGGGGTTACAGGAGGGTTACAATTACAGCTGAAAATAAACAAAAAAAAATTATAGCCGCATACGCGAAACTTATTGTACTTATCAAATGAAACATAAGAAGCTTAGAAAATATCGTCTGCCACCTAAATTCGACAACCAACATCGTCTGCCACCCACATAAGTAAGCGCAAATTTGATATAGAAAAAATTTATACCCGCAAGGATGAAATTAATAAAAATGCTTCTTTTTATAGTAACAAACACAAAAATTATAGTCTGCCACAAATAAGATACAACGAAGGTCGTCTGCCAAGCCCATGAAGTTGCGCTCGGCATGCACCGCGCGAGCACCGCGGCGACGACGCTGCATCTTTATCGGCTTGAAAGACGATAGTCGTTTGTTCTAAATTGTTGAACGACTCTCATGAAGTTGTTTTTTATGCTATAAATTCACTCAGTGAATTAATTTAAACTCTAGTTTTAATCTTTTCCATGATAATAGAAACTTAAATATAATGATGAAATTCGCAAAAATCTTTTTTCGGTGCGGCGATTTTTAGAATCGTAGCAGTGTCCTCGCAAATTTTGGTTACCTGGAGAAAGAATCAGTATTACACCTCTCTACCCATCTCTGGACGTCAATTTTAAAAAGGCATTAGTCAATTTTTTATTTCAGTTATGGAAACGCATATGGTAATAGGACACCGCTAGACTGCTGAATTGCAATCTCACGGATTGTTTTCTTTATAACGTTTTTCATTATCACATTCAGATTTTATATAGCTTCCTAGTTGTAAAGTCTCATTTTAGTTTGTAGAAATAAAAGTTATTTTTTAAAAAGTAGTTTATATTAACTACGAATTTAATTGGCGCAGTCAGTAGGATTGCAAATCGGTTCAACAAAAATCGTGACACCGGTCCGTATCTACGGTTTATTTGCAATCTCGAACTTTGTGTGATTTTTGTGGTTTTACGTTAAGTTCAAGAATCCAGTCCAGGTAAGAGGGACCACATCGCCCAGATCCTAGTGGAGAAGAATGAACATTTTCTTCATAGTACTGTAAGTCGAAAAACATTCCATTTTTTCCTTTTTCATATAAACTTTCGCTTTTATTTACGTTTTATATACTTTTAAAAAGTAAAATATTTTTTAAACATAAGTAATATAATTTAGATTAGTTGATGAATGACTCAATTGTAGAAGAATTAGCAGATTTATTTAATTCTAGTATAACTTTGGAAGAAAAAAGTAATATACCAGAAATTGAAGCAATGGCTAATCCAAACTATCAATTATTAAAATTATATATTGATACTATCCCACAATACGAGGGTAATCCTCATACTTTAAATATTTTTCTAGATAACTGTGACACACTAATTTCTCAATTTTTCGATGCAACAAATCCACAATTAAATAGTTTTTTATTACGCGCATTGTTAAGTAAATTAGTAGGTAGAGCTTTAATGCTTATAGGTTCAAGAACTGAATTACGAACATGGGCAGAAATAAAACAAGCTCTTCAATTATGTTTCGGAGACCAGAGTAATATAGATTGCTTAGTGCAAGATTTAATTGTTTTGAGACCATTAAAAAATGAAGCACCATACAATTTCGGTATGCGGTGTCAGGAAGCACGTAGCTTAGTAATTTCGAAATTAAATGCTTCAAATGATCCAATAGCAGAAAAAACTATTAAAATTAAAAATTATAACGATTTAGCACTTAAAACTTTTATTAGAGGTTTAACTGGTCAATTGCAAAATAATATACGCTTGCGAAACCCAGATAGTTTAGAAGTTGCTATGTCCTTAGTTATAGAAGAAGAGAATTTTATGTATAGTCAGAATAGAAATAATACTCTAAATAATCAATCTTACAAACCAATACCGTTAATCACTCCATCCAGTCAAACTAATCATCATCCCAATTTTTTCCAGAATAGCAATGCTAATTACCAACATTTCAATTCGCCACTTTCTCAACCCATTATTCCAATTAATCGAAATTCAAATCCAGGTGTATTTAATAATCAATTCTCGCAACCACAACAGAATTTTAATAATTTCAATCGTCCTTTCATCCAAAATCCACAACCCCAGTGGAGGAACAATAATAATTTTCAAACTCAGGGACAACCATTTTCCAATCAACCCAGGCAAAGCCAGATATTGAGAGCACCCTCAAATCAAAGCAGAAATCAATCAAATCCCAACAAACCATACAAAACTACTCCAATGGACACATCATCAGGTAATACAATGTTAGTACCTCAGAGGAAATTTACGTCCACAGAACTGTTTGCATATGATGTAAATCATCAAAATTATGAATTCGATAACCCGTTTGAGAATCAAATACAAGGTGAATGCTCATACCAAACCCATGATGTCCAAAATTCTAATTATTTTAATCCACATGAAACCGATGAAACATATCCAGAATATGACAATTTCAATCAATAACAATTCGATGATCCTTATCAAATTTCTCAAGACCCAAATGAAAATTTTCAACAAGAAGCCTCACAGAACAATCCCCCCTAATAACTTTAAATATATCCAGAGCGAATTTACCACATATTTACATCCCCGAACTAAAAGCAAATGTTTTAATCGATACAGGTAGTACTCGTCGTATAATTAAACCTGATTTAGCTTATCAATTTTATCCAAATGAAACTTTTAAAGAAGATTTTCAAATACAAAGTGCTCATAATATAATATATCATGACGAAGTAATCGAAATACCAATTTTCAAAATTTTTAGAGTCTCAGAATATCACAAATTCTATCTCTTTAAATTTAGCGATAAATATGACGGATTAATAGGCGCTGATTTATTGAAACAATTAAAAGCTTCAATAGATATGAACTCAACATTTATCGTAACTCCATTTGCAAAAATTCCAATAATATACGAAATTGAAAATGAAATATCGAATATTCAAAATCCTAAATATCAAACATATCACTTGATAATACCGCCTAGAACTCAACAAAAAGTTAAAATACCAGTAAAAATGAAACAAGGCACCGGACTTTTAGAATATAAAAAGTTTGCACCTCATATTGAGATGCCGGTCGCTGTAGTAAATGTAGAAAATTACTTTGCTCTTACTACGATAATAAACTCTAACACTAAATCTGAAAAAATCGAATTTTTCGAACCAATCGATATTGAAATTTTAAATATAAACGAAATTAATTTCATTGAAAAAATGGAAACTGATCATGAAATTAGTGAAGAACATGACCTTATTTTAAAGAAAAATTTAAAAAATATTGATCTAAATCATTGCAATCCAGAAGAAAAAGACGTTATCAAAAAATTATGTTATGACTATCGTGACATTTTTTATTGTGAAGAGATACCGCTCTCTTTTACTAATCAAATAAAACACAAAATAAATTTAACAGACGATACCCCAATATTTACTAAGACATATCGTTACCCCGAAATTTATAAAGAAGAAGTCAAAACACAAATAAACAAAATGCTTGATCAAGGTATTATTCAACCTTCCAATTCTCCGTATTCTTAGCCAATTTGGATTGTGCCGAAGAAAACAGACAAATCAAACAAAAAGAAATTCCGTTTAGTAATAGACTACCGCAAATTGAACGAAAAAACCATACCAGATAAATACTCATTACTAAACATTACCGAAATTTTAGACAAATTAGGCAAAAGTCAATATTTTAGTACTCTAGACCTAGCTAGCGGATTCTACCAAATCCAAATGCACGAACAGGACATTCCGAAAACAGCATTTTCAACTCAAAGCGGACATTGGGAATTTAAACGTATGCCAATGGGACTACGTTCATCCCCTTCTACATTTCAAAGAGTTATGGATAACATTTTACGAGGTTTGCATAACGAAATATGGTTAGTATACTTAGACGACATTGTAATCTACTCTACATCCTTGCAAGAACACGTAGAGAGACTTAAAACAGTATTTGACCGATTACGACGATCGAATTTTAAAATCCAACTTGATAAATCTGATTTTCTAAGAAAAGAAGTCGCGTACTTAGGGCATGTTATTACACCAGACGGAGTAAAGCCAAATCCTGACAAGATAAGTGCAATAAAAAATTATCCAATACCAAAAACTCAAAAGGAAATCAAAAGCTTTTTAGGACTATTAGGCTATTATAGACGTTACATTAAAGATTTCGCTAAAATAACCAAACCGTTAACCTTATGTCTGAAAAAGAATGCTAAAGTCAAACACGATCAAAATTTTATCTCAGCTTTTAACACTTGTAAAAATCTATTAATCAATTCACCTATACTTCAGTATCCAGACTTTTCTAAGCCCTTTGTTTTAACCACGGACGCTTCAAACGTAGCATTAGGCGCAGTATTATCTCAAGGTCCAATTGTTTCGGATAGACCAATTGCATACGCTTCAAGAACCTTAAATAACTCTGAACAAAAATATAGTACTAATGAAAGAGAATTACTTGCCATAGTATGGGCTTGTAAATACTTTAGACCATATCTGTACGGTAAACGATTTAAAATATATTCTGACCATCATCCTTTAATTTGGCTATTTAGTCTCAGAGAACCGAATTCAAAATTAATACGCTGGAGATTACGTTTGGAAGAATTTGACTATGAAATAATTTACAAAAAAGGTACTTTAAATTCTAATTGCGATGCACTTTCTAGAGTAGTTATTAACGCACTCGAAAATGATTCAATGATTAATAATCCTGACGAAATTACAGATCCTGATGAATTAGACCAATTTTTAAATGACCTTATAGACGAACAAATAAATGACAATTTAACCGATGCCAATTTGCAAAGAGCTGACACAATTGATACCGACTCAAATACACAACACACCACTTTTAATGAAACAACAAATGACGGTATACGAATATATGACGAAATAATTAATAATAAAGTTAATCAAATTATAGTCACACCGCATCCATATCCTAAATTAATAGTTGAACAGGAATCTTACGAAAATCATAAAATAATAAATGTTAAAATTCCGACCCAAAATAATGAAAATCTTATACTCGAATTTTTAAAAGACTACACAATTATGAAACGTTGTTACTGCATGTATTTTCACAAATCCAGTTAATTCAGATAAATCCAGTTTTTAATATAAGAATCAAAAGAGGAATAATAAACGGACTTGGCTCAATAATTAAATCTTTAACGGGCAATCTAGATCAAAACGATACAGAAAAATATGATAAAGCAATTAACACACTTTCTAAGAATCAATCAAAATTAAAAAATATAGTCAATTCACAAATAACAGTTCTTCAAAATTCTGTTAATATTTTTAAAAATATTACAAACACATTAGCACAAAATCAACAAACGTTATTGAAACGAATAGAGGAAATTGAAACTTATTACGAACAAGAAAAAGGAAATTATCACCTTTATGTCACGGATACATTGGTTTCTCAAATCGCTCCAACTTATCAATTAATTTCCAATATTCTAGAGAAAATCGAAGTAGCTATCACATTTTCCAAATTAAATACAGTTCATAATTCAATAATTGAACCTAGAGAACTTTTAAATGAAATAATGATTGTAAATGAACAATTCAAATTCAATAAGCTTCCATTTGAACCAAAAGTAGAGAATATTCTTTTATATGAAAAGGTCACAGAAGTAAAATGTTATACCAAGGGATACAAAATAGTATTATCTTAGAAATTCCTATAGTAGAAAGCGAAACATATAATTATTTCCACATATACTCATTGCCTGTACCCACACAAAACTCCTTCAAAGTAATTCTACCTCAAGCGAAATTCCTTATCCTAAATGACCTTTCCTATATGTTTTTCGACGAGAATTGTCAAGAAGTTTCATCTGAACAATACATTTGCTACCAGAATGGACCCATTATAATCCAAGAAGAAATCCCATGTGAAATCCAGATGCTTCGCTACTTCAAGAACGTCTCATCATGCCAGCAGCTAACTGTTCGAATGCCTAAATTACGAATCCAAAAATTAGAGAAGAATCATTGGATTCTTATATCTCCTGAAATAAGTGTAGTTAATCAAAAGTGCGGATCTAACACAGACAATTTTCCAATTCAGGGAACTTTTATTCTAGAACTTGATTCGGAGTGCGAAGTGGACATTGATGGTATTAAAATTAAACATTTTGAAAATTATCAAACCGAACTGAATCTGATACACCTTCCAAATTTAACATTTTCAAGTGAAATAGCAAATTTTAAAATGGAACCAATCCAATTAAATTCTATCAATTTAGACGACTTTAAATATGTTCAAAGTGCTTTAGACATTCAAAAACAAAAAATCGCTAACATTTCGTCTCCAATAATATCTGCAAATTTTAATATTTGGACTATTTTTATTTATTTCATCATATTAATAATTATTTTGTATTGGACTGTAAAATTCATTCTAACAAGAACCCGAAGAAGAAGCCAAGGCGAAGAAATCCAGAATGGTCCCCAAAATTTGGAACTCTGAAATTCAACAAATTCCTTGAATTTCTGTCTAATGGCGGAGGAGTTATGGGAACGCATATGGTAATAGGACACCGCTAGACTGCTGAATTGCAATCTCACGGATTGTTTTCTTTATAACGTTTTTCATTATCACATTCAGATTTTATATAGCTTCCTAGTTGTAAAGTCTCATTTTAGTTTGTAGAAATAAAAGTTATTTTTTAAAAAGTAGTTTATATTAACTACGAATTTAATTTTTCTGACTGGGAATCTAACCATTACGCAGCGTTTATTGAAAACAAAATTATATCTTTAAACTACGAGTATTGTTATAAATATGAAGTTGTTGATGAGAGAGTACAAAAAACACTTGATGAAACACTTGATGACGTTTTAACATGTCCCCAACATGAAGAAGCTGACACTAAAATCACTTATCACATAAGCAACATCGATTGTGAATCAAATGTAGTTGTACGGTGCTCTGATACGGACATCCTTATCATATTGCTAGGCAATATGGCACACATAAGAAACGACGTTATGCTGTGGATGCATGTAGGCGTTGGAAATTCGCAAAGATATGTCAATGTTAGAGAAATGTACAATCAATTAGGAACAACATTGTGTAATGCGTTACCAGCTTTCCACGCATTGACGGGCTGCGACTATAACCCATCTTTTTATCGAAAAGGCAAAAATCGCCCATTTACTATCTTGAGGAACTGTGATAAGTACATAGATGCCTTTAAAAGCATTAGCGATTTAAATACTGACGACTTATCAGCAGTGTATACAGTTATCGAAGAATTTGTTTGCCGCATGTATGGGTTGAAAAGGATAGCTGCGTCAATGAGGCTCGTGTAGCTGTTTTTATGAAAACATATAAAGTAAATGAAAGTGACGGAATCTTCCGGACCATTGTAAAAAATGTCGATGGAGCAGTATTACCACCTTGCAAAGCAGAGCTGCACAACCACTTACAACGAACCGCATATATTGCACATCTTTGGAGGCATGCATATCTCCTGCAGCCGACGGAATTTTCTCCTACTGACTATGGTTGGGAGGAATCAGATGATAAACTTGTTTTCCGTTGGTTCGAAGGAGATCAATTGCCGAAATCCATCGATGACATAGAGATCAACGCAGAAGAAAATCCAGGTATTATACAAAAAATTATATAAAAATATTTATGTAGCCATTAATAAATTATTATATTTATATAGTTACAGATCAACCAACAAATACAGATCAAAACCAAGATCAGTCAGATGAAGAAGACGATGCTGAAATCAACAACTCTGATATTGAGGATTTGAATATAATATTGGATGAAACAGATTATTCTATTGATCAATGTGATATGGATGAATGGTCATAAAATTACGGTTGTCAAACAAGATCAGCACATATATAGAACTCATTTAAACGAAAATCAATAAATAATTATGTCTTAAAAAATAATCTCTTAATGTCATTGCAAAACAGTAATATTTTATCGAAATTCATCAATATATTTATTCAAAATAAATTTTGAAAATCGAGTAGGCGTACGCGATGACTTATTTTATGCTCTAAGCTTGAACAAATTTAAATCCAATGAATAAATGTATGATAAAAAACATCTTCATGAGAGTCGTTCAATACATTAGAACAACGACGATCGTCTTTCAAGCCGATAAAGATGCAGCGTCGTCGCCGCGGTGCTCGCGCGGTGCATGCCGAGCGCAACTTCATAGGCTTGGCAGACGACCTTCGTTATATCTTATTTGTGGCAGACTATTATTTTTGTGTTTGTTACTACAAAAAGAAGCATTTTTATTAATTTCATCTTTGCGGGTATACATTTTTTCTATATTAAATTTGCGCTTACTTATGTGGGTGGCAGACGATGTTGGTTGTCGAATTTAGGTGGCAGACGATATTTTCTACGCTTCTTATGTTTCAGTTGATAAGTACAATAAGTTTCGCGTATGCGGCTATACATTTTTTTGTTTTTTTTCAGCTGTAATTGTAACCCTCCTGTAACCCCCTGTCGTGGGGGTGCGCCGGCAGACGTTCATATTACTATTACTATTGTATATTACACACATAAATCATACAAAAAAATGAAGCTTGCGAAAATGACCCGGAAATTTCTGTCGTTAACTCCCGGACTATTTGTTTTTTTGCTGATTCATGTGTCTCTGCTAAGAGTATCGGCATTTTTATTTTGAATTCCCGGTTTATAGTGAATTTCGCAATCAAATTCAGAAATTAATAGGCGCCACCATACAAACTTTGCGTTCGGTCGTTTCATATTAAAGAGGTATTTTAAATGATCTGTTATTATATTTATTTTGTGTCCGAAAAGATAACACCTAAATGTTTTTAAAGCTAAAACTATTTTGCTAGTAACTCCTCTATGGTGCTATAGTTTATTTCAGCATTGTTTAACGTTCTAGCCGCATATGCAATTGGTAAGTCACTACCAGTTTTGCCTTGTCCCCAATTGCAAAATAATTAGAAGCATCAGTAGTAACATTGAAAGGTTTCGTATAATCGGGATATTGTAAAATAGGTGCGTTTGTCAGAATAGCTTTACAGGTATTGAAACAATTTATAATTTCTGCATTATTAATTCTGTTGATCAAATATACTTGTAATCTACAAGCAAAATTTATTGGTCGTTCGTTTTTATATACAGGGTGTTCATTTCAGGACTTCCCACCCAAATTTTCTCGAAATGTGTGTATTTTAAAAAAAATCCTGGGACACGTCAACAAATATATCGAAGGGGACAACTTTTTATCATAAAGGCAACGCGCCCCCTTTCATCCCCCGCCAGGGGGAGTTGCCAACTTCAAAATCTTAAATAGGAAGGGGTATCGAGTTATACCTCATTTTAAAGGTCTTTTTAATCTCTACACGTCGGTTTTTGTTTTTTTAAATTGATCGATTCGTTGTCGAGATATTTAGGAAAATCTATTTGCTGCTTCGTACCATTAAAATAAAAACTGCAACTGTTTATTCTCATTCCTTTTATCAAAACTAAATTACAATATTGTATACAGATTTTCAATTTAATAATTGCTCAAAATGTTGCCCATTGTTGGCCAAACAATGGTATAGCCGCTGTTCAAATTCGTGACGCACATTTTCAAACACTTCTGTTCGAATTGCTCGACATTCTGCAGTAATCCTTTGTCGAAGGTCTTCTATATTTTGTGGCGGGGGTGTGTAAACAACTGATTTTAAATGTCACCATAGAAAAAAATCACATGGTGCTAGATCTGGGGACCTAGCTGGCCACTCTATAGGTCCTCTTCGCTCTATCCATTTACCGGGAAATACATTGTTTAACCATTGACGGACCGGAAGCACATAATGGGGGGAGCTCCATCTTGCTGAAAATATAACTCATTTTCGTCTAGAAAGTTGTTGCCATCTCTATCCAGTTGATTTTCAATTCCTTCGGTAATTAACGGATTGATCGTATTTTCTAGAATATTCAAGTACATCTCACCATTTAGATTTCCATTTATAAACAATGGACCAATTACTTGATTTCCTAGTATATCGGCCCATACATTAATTTTTTGGGGATGCTGGGTATGCCCTTCGACAAATACATGATCATTTTCATTGCTCCAATATCTGCAATTATGTTAAATAAAAAGTACACTCATCAGTGAAGCAGATATTTTTTAAAAATTAGTTATTGTTATTAATAATTGTAGTAATTTGTTCACAAAACTCAATTCTTCTGTCAAAATTGTCTTCACTTAACTCTTGACATACTTTCATTTTATAGGGATGGAATTTATTAATTTTTGTAATTTTGTGGACAGAGCCTAAGGAAATTCCAGTTGCAGCAGAAATGGTACGTAACGAAGTATTAGGATTCATAACAAAATAACCTATCACTTCAACTTGAGTGGCTTCATTCAAAACTCTTGGCTGACCATGTTTTAAATTTGCAGCAGATCCTGTTTGAGTAAATTTGGCGATTAGATTTAGGACATACCTATGAGAGGTGTTCTTATCTGGGTGCCTTTCGTTAAATATTGCAGCAGTTTGTCGAGCACATTGGTTTTCGGCGCCGTAAATTAACACTATTTCAACTTTTTCAGCTGAAGTGTAAACCATTTTTAATAAATTGCTTTTTCACACAACTGGTAAGTATGGTAAACAATTCAATAGGTATCATGTCTTTAATTTTTTCTTTCAAAAACATTTTTTTGCATTTTTTCATACAAAAAAGATGAAAGGAATAACAAAACAAACAATTGCAGTTTTTATTTTAATGGTACGAAGCAGCAAATAGATTTTCCTAAATATTTCGACAACGAATCGATCAATTAAAAAAAACAAAAGCCGACGTGTAGAGATTAAAAAGACCTTTAAAGTGAGGTATAACTCGATACCCCTTCCCATTTAAGATTTTGAAGTTGACAACTCCCCCTGGCGGGGGGTGAAAGGGGGCGCGTTGCCTTTATGATAAAGAGTTGTCCCCTTCGATATATTTGTTGACGTGTCCCAGAATTTTTTTTAAATACACACATTTTGAGAAAATTAGGGTGGGAAGTCCTGAAATGAACACCCTGTATATTAGCCATTAATAAATCTTGTTCTAAGTATTCTAACGACCTCCTATCACCAAAACATTGTTGTAAAGTTGTTCTTATGTATCTAATTCAGTTCTAGAACCAACCAATACATTTGCTTTATCAACTAATTTAGCCTTTATTGCTCTTATAATATAATTTCGAACTCCAATATCTTGTACGACGGCGTAATTATTTACTACGAAATCGCAACTGTTAATAAATTTCGTTAAAGTACTGTAATGTTTTCTAACTTATTTAAACAGTAAACGGGTGGGATAAACTCAAACACACGGTAGGTTCACTTACTTAATTTATTTAGTCACTACACTATTCACTAATTATATACACATTATATTCACTTAAACTAATTTATATAAACACTTAACTAATTTATATTCACTTATTTACTGTTTGCTATTTCGGTGTATTCTTGTTTCGGTCCCTTATATATTAGTGCTTTTTTCACTAGATAATTCTAGATTGCGGCTTACACAAAAACAATTGGCTTTCTGGCATTTTCTAGATAAGACAGGTCATAAAAACAATGTCTAGATAAGATAGTCACAATCGTAAACAATTCTAAGAAATCCCTGCGCTTCCGCCATAATTTTAACTTTCATACCTGGCTTAGACAGAGTCGGATTTAGGGACTATACCAGTGTGCTGTTTCGCAACATTACCCCCTCCTAGATGGAAGTTCCTTTCCGATCTTATGGAAATAGGAGGTCACCGTCTTCATCGGATACTGATAACGAGGGTTGTAGCTGCAAATTAATATCTGGACACCGGTATCTTGAAAGATAATCTCTACCATGTTCCTGATGATTCGCCAATCCAACTGGTTACTCGCTATCTTAGGCATAGCCAGTTTCTTCACGCTGGATTCCAACACATGGTCTCGCAGGTTTCGAAGTGCTTCCCACACATCGCGGTAGGTAGATCGATCTTGAAATTCATTTTTAGTTACCAAGTAGAAGACGTACCGCGAATTATGTTTCAGTTTCAGTGTCTTGCCAGAGGCTGGAATCTGGTCTTCAAGTTTTTCTAATTTCCCGAACTTCTTTCGAAAGACGGATGCCAGCCCTCGCGCGTTCTTGAGACGGGCGCGGATGTTGTATGCCAGTGAATAATCTTCCGGGAGAGTGAACAAATCTTGTCGTTGTTCTGAAATGACTCCATATCTAGCTTTCCCGGTACCTCTATACGCTCCCATAAATTCATCGAAGGTAGGGTCAGACACATCTCGAATATGGTTTACCCCTTTCTCTAAGTCATGGTCTCCTTCGAATGGCGCTAGTCGGTTTTGGTGAACTACTTTTGGTTTTCCGTTGCGGATCTTGCCGATGCGATATATAACATCATGGATCCTTTTCTTGATTAAGTATGGACCTTCCCAGGATTTTTGTAATTTTGGAGAAAATCCTTTTCTCCTCGTCGGGTTGTGTAGCCATACTTTGTCCCCTCTTTTAAAACCGCCGTCTGTGGCCTGCGTGTCGTACCGACTTTTCATTCTGTCACTGGCAACTTGAAGATTTGTTCGAACTAATTCATGAATATCGTCCAGCCTTCTTCTCAATTTGATCACGTATTCTTCGCCTGCTAGATATTCTCCAGGCCGGCAGCCAAATTCCAGGTCACAAGGAAGCCTCATTTCACGTCCAAACAGGATTTTCGCAGGTGTTTTACCCGTGGACTCATTGATGGCAGATCGATAAGCCAATGCGAATAGGGAAAGATACTGGTCCCAATCTCTCTGATGGCTGGAAACCACTTTGGACAGGTATTTTTCAATAGTCCTGTTCATTCTCTCGACCATTCCATCTGACTATGGATGTAATGCTGTTGTCCTGGTCTTCTTCATTCCCAGCTTCTCGCAAAACTCCTGAAATAGATGGCTGGTCACTGTGGACTTCCAATGGCACTCCATATCGGCTGATAAATTCTTTCACCAATACATCCGCGACAGTTGTGGCCTCTTGGTTCGGGATCGCGTAAATTTCCACCCACTTTGTGAAATAATCCATTACAACCAGGATGTTTTTATCACCATTTTCTGTCGTCGGAAATGGTCCAGCGATGTCAAAAGCAATCCTTTCGAAAGGGCTTCCAACATTATACTGTTTCATAGGTGCCTTTCTCTTTTGTTATGTGGTCCATTACTCGTAACACAAGTCGTACATTTCTTACACCAGTCCTTCACATCATCGGTGCTGTTTATCCAATAGAACCTCTCACGGATTCGCTGGAGGGTTTTTTTCACTCCCAGATGACCTCCCGATGGACTGTCGTGTAACTTCTTTAGTACTTCAGCTACTCTTGTTCTCGGGATAACTAGCTGGAGGACTCTTTTCAACAGCCCTTCTTCCAGGACAAGGGAGTCCCACTGAGCCCAATACGCATTGAGTTTCGGTGACAATCTTGACACTTCTTGCCTGGTAGGTCGCCGATTTTCTTCCTTCCATTGCCGGATCATCTTCAGGTGAGGATCATTCCCCTAATCTTCTCTGATCCTGGTGGGTGACCTGATCTTCTTCGACTTCACGTCTACCATACCTTTCAATAAGTTGACGATCTGGTCAAGTCTGTCATCGTCACCTTCTTCCTGTATGGTCTTACCTTTGTTGTATCCGGAAGCCATCGTTGCTGCTTTATATTCAAGAGCAGCTGTCAATGCGCCGACTAATGTTTTCAGATGGGCTAAACGAAGCTTCCTCTGCATATCGGGGTCACGTAAGCCATCAATAAAGGCCTGTATGCCCAGACATTCCATCATGTTCTCTGGTGCTGATGGATAAGCGAATCGAACTAATCGGGCAATGTCCACTTCATACTCTTGAAGGGCTTCATCACGTTTCTGCCTTCGGTTCTTCTGCTGGGATTGGTACAAGTGCTCTAGATGTTCGTGGCCATATCGCATGTTCCACCTCTTCTTCAGCTGCTCGAATTCATCCGTTTCTTCCAGAGGTATCGTCTGAAGTACATCTAAGGCATCTCCCCGAAACGCGATAGTTAAGTTCACTGCCTTTTCCATATCGGACCAATTATTCACTTTAGCGGCTGCTTCAAACTGTTTCACATAATTGGTCTACGACATTTTTCCATCGAACGTTGGGGCCTTGACTCAGGTAAAACTGCCATTGTCTTCTAACTTAGAGTGTGTTTCTATTTTGCAAGGTTTCGTTTGCTTGGTCTTCTTTACTTCCGCTGGCGTGTCTTGAGTTCTTATATCTGTCATCTTTTCTTTCTAACTCCTTGATTTTCTCGTCCATCGTTGCCATCTTATTCTCAATCTTCTCGTCCATCGTTGACATCTTATTCTCGATTTCAGATTTTAGAGACGAAATTTCATTTTCAACGTCAGCGGCAATGTCGTTTTTCATTAATAAGATATCGGCAGATATATCGTTCTTCATAGCAGAAATATCGTTCTTTATAGCCGAAATATCGCTTTTCACATTCGTAGAAAGTTTCTCTTCCATGGCAGAAATCTTCTCGTCCATGTTAGCAGAAATGTAATTTTTCATAGCAGAAATGTCGTTCTTCATAGCAGAAATCTTCTCGTCCATGTTCTCTTCCATGGCAGAAATCTTCTCGTCCAGGTTAGCAGAAATATTAGCAGAAATTGACGAGATTAAGGTGGAAGCCTCGTCATTAAATAAAACTGTTTCTGGATCAATGCCGTCGTTTTCCAGTGCCACTTTAAGTCTTTCTACTAATTCACTTTTCTTACCGGACGTTTCCAACTCACGATCTTCCAATTCTGCTCTTAACTCAGTCACTTTCAAGTCACACAGTCTCTTGGCCAGTTTTACGTAGCAATTTATTTATATTACCCCACACCTGACACCAATGTAATGATTCTCTTATTTATTTAAACAGTAAACGGGTGGGATAAACTTTAAATACACGGTAGGTTCACTTACTTCATTTATTTATTCACTACACTATTCACTAATTATATACACAGTATATTCACTTAAACTAATTTATATAAACAGTTAACTAATTTATGTTCACTTAATTACTGTTCGCTATTTCGGTGTATTCTTGTTTATTTCACGATATCACTTTATCAACTAAACTAACTCTTCTTCGTCGGTCCCTTATATATTAGTGCCTTTTTCACTAGATAATTCTAGATTGCGGCTTACACAAAAACAATTGGCCTTCTGGCATTTTCTAGATAAGACTGGTCACAAAAACAGTGTCTAGATAAGATAATCACAATCGTAAACAATTCTAAGAAATCCCTGTGCGTCCGCCATAATTTTAACTTTCATACCTGGCTTAGAGAGAGTCGGATTTAGGGACTATACCAGTGTGCTGTTTCGTAACAGTACTTCCGTCTCCATCATAATATAGAATCGTATCGATTTGCATTTTAGAATTGAAATATTTATATATTTGTTATTGTTTGCCATTTCTCTGAAATTGACTAGCCTATTAAAATCTGTAGTTAAGCTTTCTATGTCAATGACAGTACTCATAAAACTAGAATATTACACTTATTATCTTCAATTCACTTATATTTATTTCTTTAATTCATTTAAAATATTTATTTATGTGATAACTACTATAAACAAATGAAAGGAAATGTAAGTAAATAAAGGAATTGTAAAAAGGAGTACTTGGTTCTCACCCAATTCCTGATTTCAATTCAGCTGATAATGTAGGCTCTTGACACCAAAGTGTTGGAACTCAGGAAACTTTCGAAAATCGGACACTATGCCGTGGCTTTTCGATATTCTTCGTCAAATCCTACTGACTGCGCCATTTAAATAACTTTTTACTCGAAGTTATTTAAAAAAATATTTTGTTAAGTGTACTTTATAATTTAAAGTTGTTAACTCAATGTCTGAACATGGAATGAAATACAAAATAATAAAAGGTAACAAAGAAAGCTCACAAATACTGACTCCACTTTATAACTGATATACAATTTCGTACGTCATCTATTACAGTTACATAACTCGCTCGGTATCTCAGGAATGCGAATTGGTAGTACATTCTCAATTTTTTTCCTCATTAATTATACCATTGAGAGAACTTTTCCATAATATGAGCTCAATATTTCCATTATTTTGGTCTGTGCGATTTATAAAGTGAACGTGTTTCTTTATTTTCCATTAATTATACTTTGACTGTCGGTATTTGGGGAATGCAAACGTGTGGTATATCCTCATAAATTATATGATATGAGCTCCACATTTCCGTTATTTTGGTCAGTGCGATTTTTTAAGTGAAAACGTTTCTTACTTTTCCAATAACCAGACTATGACACTCGGTATCTCAGGAATGCTAATGGGTGATACATTCTCATTGTTTCCTCATAAATTATACGTTTGAGAGTACTGCTCTATAATATGAGCTCAATATTTCCATTATTTTGATCTGTGCGATTTTCCAATAACTGGACTCGCTCGGTATCTCAGGAATGCGAATGGGTAGTTCATTCTCAATTTTTTCCTGACAAATTATACCTTTGAGAATACTTCTTCATAGTATGAGTTCAATATTTCCATTATTTTGGTCTGTGCGATTTATTAAGTGAACGTGTTTCTTTATTTTCCATTAATTAGATTTTGACGCGCGGTATCTCGAAAATACGAACGTGTGGTACATTCTCGATTTTTGTTCTTGTAAATCATACCTTTCAGAGTACTCCTTTATAATATAAGCTCAATATTTCCATCATTCTGGTCTGTGCGATTTATTCAATAAAGGTGTTTATTTATTTTCCATTAATTAGACTTTGTCGCTCGATATTTGGAGAATGCGAACATGTGGTATATTCTCAATTTTTTTACTATTAAATCATACCATTGAGAGTATTCTTCTATAACATGAGCTCAATATTTCCATTATTTTCGCCTGTGCGATTTTTCAAGTGAAAACGTTTCTTAATTTTCCGATTACTAGATTATGACGCTCGGTATCTCTGAAATGCGAATGGGTAGTTCATTCTCAATTTTTTTCCTCACAAATTATATGTTTGTAAGTACTTCTGCATAATATGAGCTCAATATTTCCATTATTTTGATCTGTGTGATTTATTAAGTGAACGTGTTTCTTTATTTTCCATTAATTAGACTTTGACGCTCGATATCTCGAAAATACGAACATGTGGTACAGTCATGATTTTTTTTCTCGTGAATCATACTTTTGAGAGCACTCCTTTATAAAATGAGCTCAATATTTCCATGATATCGAAAAAAAAAACTTATTCTGGATAAACCATGTATCCGATATATCAAACTCATATAAATTTATTTATTGAACGCTTATTTTTGATAAACACTGTATACGATACATCAAATTCATATAAACGTATTTATTTAACACTTACTTTGGATATGATATAGCAAACTCAGATATATTTACTTATCGAACAATTGAAGAGTGGAAGTAACAAAGGTGACAAGTGCCAAAATTTATATTTTGAGATAATTAAGAAAATTATAATAAAACAACAAATAAATGATTCATTTTTTATTTGTTAAAAATTTAGCTTAAGAGCAACACGGAAAACTAGTTTACAACAAAAAAAACAGTTATATAAGAACATTTTGAACAAATAGTGACTTTTTCCACAAAAAAAAATAGAAACTTGATAAGTGCCAATACAAAATAATATACGAAAATACTAAAAAAGCGTCTTATTTACTTATTTGCTACTTCCAGCACCATTTTGAGCCACTTCTTTTACTCCCAGTAGGTTATTGTAAAAGTTTTTGTGCAATGGATTTGTTAAATAAGGTATCATAGACATAAGACTTTTTCTTTTGTTTTCTGGCGAAATTACATGTAGCTCGGCTTTTCTAATGTCATTCAGAGTTTTTCCTTTTTATAAAACATTGACTTCGTTCCATGGAACAAAATCTGCAAAGGAGGTCTTTGTTTTCACAATCGCCAGGTTTGTTTTATCAATGCGTATTGCTGTTGCTTGGCTGATTTGCAGTTTAGTAGTATTAATATAAAAATCAGCTGCTTCCTTAATATTCCAAAAACAAAATTGGGTCATATCTATTACCTTGAACGGTGGGTTGTACCTTGCTGAATGAATAACTTCAATCAGATCTTTTGGTATGTACCTATGCTTTCATTAATCTTTTTCTCTTCTCGATTAAGGCAAAATCCCTATCGCAAGGCATAAAGCTATGGCCGCTCACAAGTAATCGCTGTTCTATTGAGTCAAACAAGCCAATGGAAACCAAAAATATTAATGTAAACAGAACAAATTTATTTTTATTTTGGCCGCCACAGTTGTCGCACCAAAGAATTAGCGACTTTTTGTTTGTGAAACCGCTATTTAAAAAACAAAGAAGGCAAGAAGCGATCTCGTTTGCCCCTCTTCCAGAAAATCCTTCGTGTCAGAGAAACATGCTGGCATGATTTGTATCCCCGACGTGAATCCCAAAGTTAAAACAGGAAAGTTGGGATAGATAGAACATGTCAGAATGTACCAGTGTTGGCACAAATATCACCGGCTCAAGATCCATAGATAAGCAACACACATCACTACCTGGTTGTTGAAAGCGAATGGTATTTTTTTTCAAAATAGCTCTAGCACTCTCAGCTTTAGTATGGTGGACATCTAATTTAATTTGAGTTTCTTTACTTGTCGCAGTATTCGCACGAATTTCACATTGAAGCCTATCGCAGGTATGACATGTGTCCATTCTGGGCCTTCGAAATGAAAGTTTCGGAAAGTCTTTCTTGAAAACTGATGAATAAAACTTATACGTTACCTCACTTTCTGGATAGCGTGTTTTAAATGCTTTGAAAAGTCTGTTTATATTTAGGTCGGGGCTCAGATATTCCTTATCGGACTTCGCGCGAGTATAATGTCCAATATCTCGAGGTATTAAGTTAATGTGAGCTCTTTAAGCTTTGCGATCATTTTCAGAAAATTTAGATTTTTTATGGCATGTTCTCTTATCAATAAAAAAGTATAACCAGCTTTCTTTTTAGAAATTAAGCTATCGATTTTTTTTCTTGATACAGCAAAAGTGTCCATAATAGTTTTTTGCACACTTGAACGAAATTTCCTCTTTCGTCTGGAATAGTGTAGCTCACTGTTGTTTGACGCTTGCTGTCTTGAGGATTTTCATAACTACCATGTCGACGTCTTTTAACAGGTGTTAGATGTATAAGATTTAATAGATACGTACCCTGAACTTTTGAAGTTTCTTTATAAAATTTTTCGTATAAGGACTTCCGCCAGAAGAGACTGAGGCTTTTACAGGAAAACTGGCATTTAGAACAAACCTAATAACAAACATTTTATTTAATAAAGATTTTAATAAACAGTTTATTCTAACCTAACCTGTTGACTTGGCGCCACTTTCTCCTGCATTTGCTTAAGTTTCCTTGATTTGTAGGCTTTGCCAGATTCTTTCAGTACCCTCTGTTCTTCACCAAAACGTCCACTACCTCTACTTCTTCGAGTTTTTACATTAAGGTCGCTCATTATTATATTTAAAAAAACAACAAACAACAATAATAACACTAAAGCGCGAATTATTGTAAACTGACAGCAGAAAGGCGAATGGCACTTGTCTCCTTTGTTAGGAAATAGATCATGTACTTAACGGTGGCTCCATCTTTGAAGGAATATATAAAGTGTACTATGAAAATTGGCACCTATCACCTTTGTGAGGACATAAACAGTGGCATGTAACACCGTTCTATGGGTCTAACGCAAAATGAAAATTTTTGGCACTTACCCCCTTTGTTACTTCCACTCTTCAATTGTCAAAAACCAAAATTTTATGAATGATACTTTATAGAAAATATTTCACATATTTATCTATAGCTAGGTTAAGTGTAGAAAGGTGACAATGGTGTATAAACAGAGAAAATATTTAAACGGAGTAATACCAAGTAAAACGAACGTAAACATGGATAGAGGGATTTGTAACAAATTATTATTTTTGAAAAACAAATCATTTCGCAATACTTATAGGAGGGGAGGCGTGACGTCATGTGTGGTGGCGATGTGTCATCTGACGCGTGAGATATGTCATATGTTTTGTGTCGTCAATACATACATTACCGTCTACACTCTCTGTCGTCATTACCGTTAACGTTACGATATATCTCAATACTGCAGACATATGACACACTTGGCACAAGAAGGACGACACCGAACACATGACAGATGACACATATGACGGCTCTGATAGGTGACACAGAACACACACGTTAGATGACACATGCGCACCACACATGACATCACGCTCCCCTCCCAAAAGTGTTGCGAATTGACCCACCTTTTACTTCCACCAATACCGACTAGCGCCATTCGAAGGAGACCATGACAAAGAGGAAGGAGTGAAACATATCCGAGAAGAACCTGGTATATATATAATGAGAATTTTCCACTCATTTAAAAAAAAATTATAACAATTTACTTACTACAAGAACTGAATTCCAAATGTTAAATTTGATGTATAAATTCATAGCCAACTCTTGACTTTTTTTATGTTTTTAAATAACATTGTTGAAAACATGTCTTTGGTTATTCGATTTTTCCTTGAAAATGACAAAGTTTTGTGCCAAATTACAAGAGTAAAAAAAGTTTAAGAATCAAGTTATCCATAGTATGAAAATGAAAATTTTCAAATCGAAAAACAGATAAAAAAATTTTAAGGTTAGGTCACCCCTAATTAACTCCCCAGAATGGTTCGATCGCCTTCTACTTACCATTACTTAATGCTCTTAACAGTCTCATACAGTGTACCAAATTTGGTATTTTTAAGTTAAAGGGTTGCAAAGAAATTAATTTTTTTCGAAATTTTGGGCCCCACTCTGAGGCCCTATAACTCCTCAGGGATGCAGCTTGGTATAAAGGTAAATTGCCCCCAATCGTCATATACGCCTCTGCTTTGTGTCGGTTCTTATGCGGGACACCCTGTATATATAACCTTTGGAACGGGGGGGTGATTTTGGCATCTAGGAACACCAAAACGAAAAACTGCATTGACATTTTTCCGAAGTCGCGTCATGCTACTCTCTAGAATAGCCCTATTTCATTCTGAAATAAGCCTAAAATGTATTGACTCTGTTGATATACCAGTTAATTATAAAATAATATCATTGGATGTAATATCAATGTATACTAATATACCTAACGAATTAATAATTAAGACTGTACAAACAAAATGGGATATTATAAAAGAACACACTACACTCAAATACAATGAATTCATTGAAGCCATCTTATTAATTCAAAACAATAATTACTTTCAATATAATAATGAATTTTTCCAACAACTTAATGGATGCACCATGGCCTATCCTATATCTCCTACACTTGCTCAGTTAGTAATGGAACATCTAGAAGAAGTAGTATTGAAAGATTTGAATCAGAATATTCTGTTTTTTAAACGTTATGTGGACGACTGTTTAGCAGCAGTACCCAATGATAGTATTAATGACGTACTGTCCGCTTTCAACAATTTTCATGAAAAAATCAAATTCACTGTAGAAACAGAAAAAATAAAACAATACATTTTTTAGATATGACATTGATAAGAACTAACCATAATACTATCAAAATTAAACTGTATAATAAAGTAACCTCATCAGGCCGATACTTTAACTACAATTCCAACCATCCAAAGTCCCATAAAAAGAGCGTAATTACTGGATTAGTTGACAGAGCCATTAAATTAACTTCGCCTGAATACAGACCAGGTGTTATAAAACAAGTTAGAACGACTTTAATAAGCAATCACTATCCAATACATACCATAAACCGTATTTGCAAACAAAGAGTCTATAAAATATATAACAACCCAACAAAAAAATATTCTAAAAACAACGTGTCAAACAATAATAAAAATGTAGCAATGCCATACACAGAGCAGCTTTCTGAAAAACTCAGTCACATATTTTCTAAACATGGTATCACAATATGTCACAAAGCGCAAAACACCCTATCACCATTATTCACCAAAATAAAAAGTAAAATAAAAACCACAAAAAAATCAAACGTTACATATTCCATACCCTGCCTAAACTGTCCAAAAAAATACATAGGAATGACCACACAGACTTTAGAAAATAGATTAAATGGCCATAAATATACCAAAAAGGCTTCCACAGCTCTCCACAAACATGAAAACAATGAAAAACATGAGTTTGATTTTAAAAACACAGAAATTCTAGCTCAAGACTCAAACTACAAAAAATTAACAATTAAAGAAATGGTGCACATTAAAAAGGAACAAAATACAGTTAACGATAAGCAAAATGTTACAAACTTAAGTCAGATTTATCATAATTTAATAAAATAATATACCTGAAATCTTTCCGTACCCCCCCTGTATAATGCCGTAGAATTTGTATCGATGGTACTTGTTTTAAATGTCTGTTTTATGAATGTTTTTTATCTATTGTACATGTGTTTTTTGATTTTAAACTATAAACGATGAAACTTACTTCAGTCAATAATAAACTTTGAGAAAGTTCCTAACCCAGGGACGAAACGTCAGTAACAATAAAATGTTTTAATTAATTACACAACCTGACACCCAAGAAATTGAAAAATAAATTATTTAAGAAGGTTGAAGAAAAAAATAATACTTTTATTATATATACATATATATATAGGTAAAGTAAACTAAATTTTTCAAAAAAAAATCGAAAATGGAGTAGTTTAACTGCTTAACTCTAAAAAAAGAGTTGGCCCTAATTCCAAAAATCTGGTCGATTTTATACGAAAAATCTGGCACGGAATTTTCAGAGTATGTGGCAACAATGGTTGTGCATCGTTCTTAATTAATTGAATTTGAAGTATGGTGGTTGTTTAGAACTAATCTTGTGATCACTCATAGATCAAGGTTGTCATTTATCATTTATCATAAAATTGGAACCACTGATTTTTGAAGTCATTATATCAGTTTAACTACCTAGGTGTTAGCAGTGCAGTGATATTAAGAATTATATAAAACAAACATGACTACACAATATTCTTTAGCTGAAGTTAAAGAACACAATGATAAGAATAGTTTATGGATTGTAGTAAACAATGAAGTTTACGATCTAACGCCGTTTTTATTCGAGGTATGTCGTTTATATTTTGAAAATAATATATTGATAACTTTAGTGAACTATAATAACTGCGTTTAAGATAATTTTAAATTGTTTTTTTAAGAAATAACGAACGCAAATATAAAAATGTTTTTTCGATTTAACTATACTAAAATTAAGTCTTCAGGTATTACTTAACACATTTTAAAATAGTAATTGAGCGTTGAGATTAGATATAATGGTAATCTAAAAAGTATTTGTTTATATTATATCTTTTGTCTATTTATAAACTTGCAGTTGCCGTTACCGTTCCCGCTCCCGTTGCTGTTTGACGTTGCAGTTGCCGTTGTTAGTGTCAATTTATAAACCTTACGTTTGATGTTCGCCGCCGTTGTGTTCAGAGTAGATAATCTTTTAATCTTTATCTTTATTACCTCTTTCTACTTCTACAATGATATCTTGAGATGTCATGAAGAACATTATTGTGATCCATATCGAAATTCATTCTTCACAAAGCACAAATTATCAAATCAATAAAAATAAATTTTAATCAACGTGAATCAGCTACCCAGGTTTTAATAACATATTTAAGGTTATGTTAAACCCACTAAACTCGATTCTTGCCTTTAACGACCAGGCTTTTGATTGTTTAATATGCGAACGGACGAACAACGAACTGCAAAACTTAAAACTTCGTTATGTCTGAACGTCAGGGAACGTCACGCTCAACGGCGAACGGTAACAGCAACGGAGAATATAAATGCGTAAATGTGAAAGTAGCTTTTTAACTTTCAACGGAAACGGCAACTGCGAACGGAAACGGCAACTGCAAGTTTATAAATCGGCCTTTTTAAAGTTAAGTGTTTTATCTGAATAATGTTGCGCGGCGTAATTATTTAGTTTAGAATACAAATTAAATGTGTTTTACTCGTCTTTTCGCTCTTCCTCTTTAAGGGGGTTCTCCACTAATAAACTGTCTTCTTAAGTGATAATTGTAAAGATCAGCAGATATAGTTTTCCTGGTTTTCTATATCATTGCACAGTTATACTGATCTTAATTGGAAAAATGATATCCAGGATATCACCATAGGGCTAATAATATCTAAGCTTCAATAATTGTAATATCACATCTTCTTCTTTTTTCTATAAACATATATTAAGTCAATCACAAGTTAGGTCACTTCTTGGTCTAACCAAAAATAACTACTAAACATCAGGTAGGCATCAAATGAAATGTAACTTCTGTCATTCTGACGATGACATTGATTTATCGAAACAATTGTCAATTTTTTAGAATTTTCAACAGTTTTTATTATATTGTGATATTAACTAGAAACCGTGAGTTTCATTTAAAACACTATCATTAGATATATTATCGGTAGAATCGTTCTGGATAGGGGTAGTTCTGGAGAGGGAAGAAGTGTCAAGAGGATTTTGGCAGGTATCAGCAGTATGTCCAGATTGTTTGCATAGGAAACACTCCCATTTATCTGAGGTAACGAAGATCCGGAAAGCAGTATTTTCGAATTGAATTAAAACAGAAGTTTCTATTTCAAAGTTATCTTTGTCTGGTATGACATAGATGGACCGACGAAAGCTTAGAATATGGGAATAATCTTCTTCAGGTGAGCCAGTACGAATATAGGTGATCCAAGTTGAATTCCGAGATCGTTTTTTAGTGCCTGTTCGATGAGTAGATTAGGAATTGAGGGAGATAAGTTAGATATTAGTAATCTTTTAGATGGGCTGATAAGTCTGCGTATGGGGACGATTTCTTCTTTAACAGTAACTGAAGAGTGGTTTTTAAGGAGGTTATCAACGACTGAAGTAGAAGCGAGAACGATGCAAATACGTTGATTAGATATACGGGAAGCATGGGTGATTCCTTTTGGTGTCACAATTTCACCTATTGCCTTGATGTAATCAAAGAGAACTGTATCCGGAAACGCATTTATTACGATAGCTTGATTCCTACTAGGATATGTTGTAGGTGTCAAAGTTGATTTTCTTGAATTGAATTTGGTAACAGTAGCAAAGCTTCGTGCAGTGGGTTGGGTTGACATGTTAAAAATATTTTGGATGCCAAAATATTTAATAAACTATATAGACCAAGCAACTGGCCTATAGAAGAATTAATTTTATGTATCAAACAGTGTAATTAGTGTAAGTAAACACAAACCAATATGGGCCAGCAAATATTTGACACAAAAAAACTAATCACTTGATAAGGTTAATGAGCACTCGAACGAAAAATAATACCTTCACGTTCGGAGGCCACACGTGGAAAACAAAATGAAGTTTTAAACAAATTATATTGTTTTATTCCATCGTTTATAAAATTTTACAATTTCAACTTCATCTTAACACACAGCCTCGACAAATAGACATTTTATCAGTAAATATTTAACTTTCGATTGACATACTTTAATTAAGTAAATATATGTCTCGATTATGGCGTTAATCAATAATTATGAAAAAAATTAGTGTATTATGATGACGAATATATGGTAATAAATATTTTTTATCTCCCAAAGCACCCTGGTGGTGAAGAAGTTCTTCAGGACCGAGCTGGTAAAGAATCTAGTGAAGCTTTCGAAGAAGTAGGCCATTCGCATGACGCAAGAGAATTAATGGTAAAATATAAAATAGGTGAAATTATACCGTCAGAACGTACCAAAGAAGTACCCAAGAATACGGGTTGGGGATTAACTAAGGAAAACAAAGACAACAGCTCTTCTCAAAAGTAAGTGCAATTATATGTTGTTTAACACTTTCACTGTGACTTTTAGAACGCGTTCCGCCCCAGGAGCGGCAACTCTTTTTTGCTAAATTATTATTAGGGCACAGCATATTGTGTTTATTAGGCTGTGATTAGGGTGTAGCTCAGGATGAGCAGTGAACATATATGGTGGTCCTAGATGTCTGAGTCTCATAGTTAAAAAGTTACGGGCCTTCAAAGTTACCATAGACTCCCATTGAAAATTAATGAATTAAAATGAATATATGGATAATAAGACTATCTTTAGGTTAGGTTGGGTTACGTTAAGATACAAAACGTTGTAAATGTGTTTAAAATATATTTATCAAAATAATAATTCAACACTATAAATTTACAATTAGAAAGAAAAATAATATAAGAATCCTAAAAGAAAAGAAAATGGTAACAATATTATTATGAAGCGTTTAATCACTTAGCCGTGGCGCTGAGTCCACGTAGGCTGAAATGTGTTTGCTTGATGTTCATCTACTGTGGCCGGATGGTATAGAATCCAGTCAGGTCTCCGTTCAGAGTATGCTTCGTACGCCATCTACGCGCGGGGCTCCTAAGTTTTTTCCGGGTCGATCGTAATGCCATCCTCAGTTATCATATGTCCAAGATACCTTACTGTGGAACAGCCAAAATTGCATTTTTTTCTCTTTACTCTCAGTCGGTACGTCCGTAGATGTTCAAAGGTTCTTCCCAAATCACGGAGATGTTGGTCGAATGTCGGTGACCTGATAATGAGGTCATCGAGATAAACTAAGACGGTGACTTCTTTTAGGGTAGATTTGAATATGTCCATTAGGCGCTGAAAACTACTGGGGGCGTTTCGTAATCCAAAGGCCATCCTATTAAATCTATAGATTCCAAAAGGCGTTATAAATCCTGTTTTATCTTTGTCACTGTCGTGAATTTATATTTGCCAATAGCCCGACTGGAGGTCGAGGCACGACATGAACGGGCAGCCCTTAGCGGCGTGAAGCAAATCGTCGATCCGTGGTAGTGGATATTTATCGGGTACTGTGATGGCATTAAGCTTACGGTAGTCGACACATACTCGTAGGTCGTTGTCCTTTTTGGGTACGAGGACCACGGGGGATAACTATGGCGTATCACTTTCCTCAATTACGCCTTTCTCTAGCATGTCATCGAGCTTTTGCCTTAATATGTTTTGACGGGCAGGACTCATCCGATATGGGGCGTTAGCTACGGGCGCGTGTTCACCTGTGGATATACGATGTTCAGCATACGGAGTAGGTGGTCCATCCTCGGCGAAGACATCGGAGTATGCCTGGAGGGTTTTATTGAAGGTGTCTCGTTGTTGATTGCTAAGCCCAGGAGTTTCGTCGGGTCTCAGACAAACATCTATTTGGTTTAATTCCAGTCTGCCTCGTTTTCTGGGATCCCGCTTCTTCGGTGGTGGCCAAGTAGCTGGTAGAGAGTCTTTGAAAATATCGTAGATCGCGCCAGGTGAATATTGGTCGTCGTCGTCGTCAAGTGTATAAGTCGGTCGCGGTGGCGTGAGGATCTTTATGAGTGGGCCAGCGTCATCAGGCTGGGTGCCAAGGGCTTCGTCATCCATTGGCAATGGTGAAGCAAAGAATTCCAAAAATGGCGATTCTTGCCCCTCCCCGACATTCACTGCAAGCATTATATTTCTGGCACTATCGGACTGTGTTTCTCGTTGTGGATGGTCATTTCGGATATATTCGGGTATTTTACCCTGTTGAATATTGAGGAAGTTGAATATCTTCTCGGGTTCATCTGCGAAGTACCATGCACGCTGAGGAAGGTTCAGAACTAGGGCGGCTTTTTCGAGGAAGTCGATGCCTAACAAGGTGCGGTTGTCCTCTGCGTCGGGTAGTATTACAAAGTCTATCGGGAATGTGCGATCACCGACTTCTATTTGGGTCGTAGTAGACAGCACTTCTTTGGTTGTACAACGCCCGTCTGCGAGTGTGACGTCTACTAACTGTGTCTGCCGTTGTTTTAAGTACTCGTACAATGATGCGCTAGCTATGCTCGTTCTAGCAGCTGTGTCTATAGGTGCGTTCTTTCTGACTGAGATCTCAGTTAATCTCAGCTCACATCAGTAATGTGAGCGTTCTTTTTGTATTACTCACTTTAAGTGAGCTGAGATTTTTCCTCCCCCTTCACCGATGCTGAATGTGTTGTAAGGGGGTATCAGTTGGAATTGAGTCGGAAATAAAGTGGAGGGGATGAAGAAATATTTGATTTGCTTGATTTATATGTAGTTTTAACCAAGGTTATCTAAGGTTTTAACCATTGACATATAAATAATAAACACACATAATCTATTTTTCTTTTGTTACAAATTGTGGATACATTAACTAACATTATTAGATGCTGATACGAATCTGTCGTATAGTTTAAATCTATCGACAGATCGCGCGCTTCAATTGAGATGTCGTTCTTTTTGGTGCTTACTCACATCACTTTATCTCAGATCACCTTAACTGAAGTGATCTGAGATCTCAGTCAAAAAGAACGCACCATATATGAGCAAGGCCGTTAACCCCATTTATTTTTACTTGTATAGTGGGCACTTGGGTTGTGAGCTCGGTTAACGTACTTAGACTGTAGAAGTGGGCCGAATGGGCTGATATGTCGGGACGAGGTTTTTTTGAACAATCCGGGCAGTTGTTTCGGAAATATCCTTGTTTGCCGCACCTGTAACAGGAGATTTTTCCCGGTTCCGATTTGCGATGGGTTTCTGTGCTAATTTCTTTAGCGGCTTGGCGTTTTCGGCATTCGTTTATTGAATGCCCTCTAAAATGGGAGTAGGCGCATCTTGGCTTCTTGCTCGCATCTGGTCTCGGTATACTGGGAGGTCCTGTAGTCATTGTTTCCTCCAGTCGAATCTGTTCAATTTTCCTGGCTACTTCCAGTAAATTGTCGAAAGAGCGTATCGACTCTCTTGGGATTTGTTTGCGTATATAGATTGAAAGCAATCCGTAAACCATGTCGAGTTTTGAACTCTCGTCGTGACGGTTTGGCGGTAATTGTGCCAATAGTGCTCTCTCTCTGCATATGAAATCGTCGATTGGGACGTTAGGCTCTTGGCGTTGGTCAAATATGTCGAGATACACTTGATAGGCTGGTTTAGCGAGCGAGAATGCATTTCGGATTAGTCGCGTGGCGTCATCCCAGTTGGTCGCTTGGTTTTCTACCCCGCGCCACCATAGTGAAGCGTCGTTGGTGAGGAGTAGCGGTAAACCTCTAATTGCGTCGGCGTCATTTATTTTCTCAATCTCCTTGTATATTGAGATGGTGGTTATGAACGAATTAAGGGTTACTGCCCGAAAAGTCACTTTTTAAAAAGATACTTTATTGACAATACAACTACACAACTTAAACACAAAATACACTATATTCAATACATTGAATTAATCGAACTTATATACTAAAATAAATGCAGCTATAGACTAAAAATATGCAATTCTGCAGAATCATCATTTGTTGTACAAACATGGATCAGCGGTCGTGAGTTATACCGGAAGCTCGAAGGTTAATACCATGCATGAACCATGGGTCAGCGAACTGTAGCTTCTCCATCCCCTGAAGAAGTTTTGTAAGGGACGAACAAAACTGATGGTGATGATGGCACATCCTGATGAACCTCTGGTTCTTCTGGAGTTTTACGTTGACGTCCTCGAAGTTTATATAATCCCAGTATTATACAAATGGTTATGATGATGTAGATTGGAGTCATCCAGAAGTGTGTGAGGTCTGTCTTTTGCTGATTGGTAGATATTGATTGTAGTCGTTCTTCCCTGGTAAGGAGGTGGAGTTGGTCCAACGGGATTTTCTTGATTGTCAACGGTTTGGTCTTGGCTATCTGAGTCTGTGGGGAGGTTTTGATTCTTGGCAGGGTTAAAGCTTCTTCTCGTATTACCGATTTTGTGTTTTCAAATGCTTCCGTATTTGTTCTGAAGCGACATCCTGGAGGAAGTTTGATGAGGTATGTTCCTTGAAGCACCATAATTTTTGAAGTGGAACACTGTGTAGAAATCTTTGTAGCCTGGGGAAAAACTGCTATGTAATGGGCTTCTGACATCTCTTGAATGAATGTGGAGTTAATTGAGATAGGTAGATGTTCGCATCGGGCTTCTTCGTTGGTGAGCTTCAGGATTTTGTTAACACAATCATAGCTTTCTTGAAGTAGCTGTTCTACACATAGGTATTCTATGCCCATTGGTTCACAGGGTGTTTCCATATATTGGTAAAGGTTTTCATTAGAGGCTAGGTAAGGACCAGGTGGAATGATTATTGTTTGGTTATGTGTGGGAGTTGAAAATAGATGAAAATATGACAACGGATCGGGATAGAAGACTGGAAAGTGGATGACAAATACCAACGTGTGATTGGTGTAATAACCGTCAACTCTTAGAATGTTGAAGTATTTCGTGAAATCTTCTTGAACGTATGCCAATTGTTCGGACGAGTGATGTTCATGCATTTTCTCTACTGCCCATTTCAATTCTTCTGGGTTGAGTAGGCTGCTATGAATGATATTTAATCTTGCAAATGTAATGGCCGTTTCTAAGTCCGTGAGAAGCTGTAAGATAGTCTGAAGAGTTAGGTTGAGCTGGTCTAATATGTTTCGTACTTCCATGTAGTTATTGAAGTCAAATACAAATTTGTTCATATCAGTGCTGATTTTGTTTATCTCAAAAGCAATGTTTTCTTCGTTGTATGTAATGAGTGTCACTGTAGTATTATAGTTTGCCATGATTAGTTTGTTTAGACTCGTATGTCTGTCAATTTCTGATATAATGTTGTTTTGGTTTTTCTCAAGTGAGGCGATGGCCTTGTCGTATCTTTCGGCATCTTCTTGATCCAAATTACCTGATATTACTTTGATTATGCTTCCCAAACCATTAATTAATCCTCTCTTCAGTTTGTATTCTGGATATATGCTGTGGAGTTTCTGCTTAGCAGCGATTAGTAGGTATTGCAGACTCTGGTCGAAATTTTGGAGCTGATCGATGTAAGGTTGTGTTAATCCTTCTTGAACTTCTGATGTTACTGTTCGATATTGTTCTTCAAGTGCATTTATTTCTTCAGCTAATGGTCTCAGGTGAAAATAGTGGATGAAGTCGTGTTTACTAGTTCGAATTCTTGCTAGTCCCAACTTGAGGGGTAGAATTCCCGGGTTGTCCTTGAGATCCTGGATCAGGACTTCTTGGGCCATTACGTATGTACATCTGTAATATAGGGTTCACATTAGATTTGTTTGGCTGGTGTTTGATATTTTTCTTGTGTATAGTTGTATTTTGAGTATCAACAGTGACCTCGTTGTCTTTTGTAACGATTTTAGGAGAAAATCTTGGAAGTAATTTATTTCTTTTGACCATCTTTTTGGTATAAATTTTGGTAGAAGGTTTGTAGGATATAGGAGTTTGTCGTTTCTCATTCCTTTTTTCTATGGCTTTTTCTTTGATGTCTTGGATTCTCTTGTTGATTTCTTTATATATTTCTTTGGTTTTTTCCCGATGGCCTTGTGTATAGTTGTTTAACAAAGCTCTATCGATGTCTATGTCAAAAGGGTCTTGAGCGCCGAAATGACCATTCAGAACATCTATTGGTTTTTGTTTAGTTACAGAGTGAACAGAACTGTTGTAACCCAAGATGGCATATAGCATTTGTTCCTTAATGCTTAAAGTTTTCTTCTTTGTTCTGATGATTCTGAGATGTTCGAGTATTGTGGAGTGGAAGCGTTCAACTATTCCATTCGACTGTAGGCTATCCGCAGTTGTGTAATGAATTATAATCTTATGGGTGTCTACAAACTCTTGCATAAGTCCATTCTTGAACTCGGTACCGCTGTCAGCTACCATCATGTGTGGTATTCCATGATGTGTTACATAGATGAGGAGAGCATTTAGAACGTTGATAGAATCAGATTCTTCTATCGGATAGGCTTGTCCATACTTGGAAAATGCATCGACGATAGTCAGAAACTTTTGACCATTTGCTTGGAAGGTATCGAGATGAATGATTTCCAAAGGTTCTGTTGGCGTTGGTGTTATCATGAATTTTGGTTTTGGAGGTTTTCTGTCGTATTTGCTGGCTAGACAAGTATCACACAAATTGATAATTTCTTCAACATCTTTCTTTAAGGTAGGCCAATAGTATAGTTTCCGAATTTGGTTTTCGGTTTCAATTATACCTCTGTGGTTGGTCTTTCCTTCAAGGTATTGATTTATAATGTCTTTTTGTCTTTAGGGGCTATTAATATCTTCTAGAACTTGATTGCATTTTACTAAATCATAGGCCGTGTTCTTGAATGTTTCTCGTACTATGTTACAGAGAAGTGGATAAAGATCATCATTTTCGAAGTACAGAGCATATTTTTTCTTGGGATCGAGATAGTCTTTGAAGAATTTGAAAAAATCTCCTTTTAGATTGTCTTTGCCAACTTGAACATAAATCCTTTTCTTATTAACAAAAGTTACTTCGGTAACTGGTGGAGCTGGACTATGGTTAACTAGTTTGAATATCACTTGATTATTGTAGTGATTTAGTGGTCTCTCGCTTATGGGAATTCCTAAGAGAGGGTTTTGTTGGGCTGTATGTCTTGTTGCATTTGAATCAGAATCGTCTTCTCCTTGAAGTAAGTCTTCTATAGTTGGAAGTTGTTCCATGTTTAGATTGTTTGACGAAGAGTGTTGCTTCTCTCCTTCTTCTAGTAATTCTTTAATTATTTGGAGCTCTTTGGGATTTAGATGGTCTGTCGTGCGAAAAATTTCTGTTTCGATATCTTCTAAAGGATCGAGGATAGATCCTGGGTGATTGTACATTGATGCCGTGTCTTCGTTATCTAATTTACCTATTTCTTCTTGAAGGTGTTTGTCAAGTTCATGTGCGTTGATCTCAACTCTAGAGAGGGCGTCGGCGTTAGTATTAGATTTACCTTTTTTATATGCAACTTCATAGTCGAACTCTTCCAATTTCAGTCGCCATCTTACTAATTTAGAATTTGGGTCCTTCAGTGAGAACAACCATTTGAGGGGTTGATGGTCTGATAGAATCTTGAATTTCCTTCCAAAAAGATACGGGCGGAAGTATTTAGTAGCCCATATTATTGCTAGCATTTCTTTTTCTATAGTTGAGTATTTAATTTCTGTTTCGTTCAGAGTTCTGGACGCGTATGCAATTGGCTTGTCGTTGCCAATGGGACCTTGAGAAAGTACGGCACCAATGGCGAAGTTGCTAGCATCTGTGGTGAGGTTGAATGGCTTCGTGAAGTCTGGATATTGAAGCAGTGATTCATTGGTTAAGAGGTTCTTACAGGTCTTGATACATTCTAGGAATACTGGTGTGTGTTCTATTTTAGCATCTTTCTTCAAGCATGAAGTTAAAGGTTTCGTTATTCGAGCAAAGTCTTTGATGAATTTTCTATAGTAGCCCATTAATCCCAGAAATCCTCTGATTTCTTTGGTTGTTTTCGGAATTGGGTAGTCGACAATAGCTTTGATTTTGTCTGGATTCGGCTTAGTTCCTTCTGGAGTCACAATGTGACCTAAGAAGCTAATTTCCTTTTTCAGAAATTCACATTTGTCTACCTGTATCTTAAATCCCGTTTCTCTAAGTCTTTTGAAGATTCTCGTGAGATTGACAAGATGTTCATGTAGGGACGTAGAAAAAACGATTATGTCATCCATATATACAAGACATATTTCTCCTTGCAATCCTTTGAGAACATTGTCCATTACTCTTTGAAATGTTGCAGGGGCGTTCTTGAGTCCAAATGGCATTCTGAGGTATTCATATTGACCATTCTGGACGTTAAATGCAGTTTTAGGGATGTCATTTCAATCTGGTGGAATCCACTAGCTAGGTCGAGGGTAGAGAAATACTGACATCTTCCTAGTTTGTCTAAGATATCTGTGATGTTTGGGATTGGATACCTATCATCTATTGTCTTCTCGTTAACTTTACGGTAGTCTACCACTATTCGCCATTTAATCCTTCCCGAGGCGTCGGGTTTCTTGGAGACGATCCATATGGTGATTGGCTTGGTCGAATGATTCCTTGGTCTAACATTGATGCTATTTGTTTTTGGACCTCTTCTTTATGAATGTGAGGATAGTGGTATGATTTGGTGTAAGTGGGAACTTCATCTCTTGTTCTGATGTTATGCTTAATTTGATTTGTGAAGGCGAGAGGTGACTCTGGATGATGGAAGACATTTGAAAACTTTTTTGCACAATCGTTTAATGTGCTCTTCTTCTTCTGAATTGAGATGATCGGTTCTAAGTAGATGTTCGACATCTATCTTCTGGTATTCCTGAGGTATAATGTCGGCTGTGTAAAGATGGTAATCGGGTAAGTGGATCCCCGAACTTCTTACTGGATCTGTTAGTGCTATCTGTATTGGTTCGTCTGTGGCATTGATGAGTTCTGTCCATGCTAGACCATTGGCTGCTGTAGTTAGACTTTCGTTAAGGAAAGCTCCTTGTATCTCTTGTTTCGGAAGTATGTGTTGTGTTTCTTTAACGGGTACTCGGATTTGAGTAATTGTCTGTGGTTCGAGTTGGATGGAGTAAAATTGGGTTTTGATACTTTCATAATATTGAATAGGTAGAACAGAATTTTCTGTGACGAGTTCAGAATCAGGAAAATTGAGTTTTGCTTCTAGAAGCTTGATATTATCAAGGCCTATTAGGCCATCAAAGGTTTTGTGGAATTTGAAGAGGTAGAATTTGAAATTTCTTTTGGAATTCGGAAAATATGGGAATGTCAGCACAATAATCTTGGGAATGATTTTGGAAAATGGAGGTTACTATGAAAGGTTCATGTTTGATTTTATCATGGAAATATTTCGAGGCGATGTCGGGATTGAGGAAAGATTTGGTAGCACCAGTGTCGATAAGTAGTTTAAGAGGAGGGTTGGAGATGGTTATATATGGTAGTTCCCTTTTATCTTGGTAAGAATTAAGCTCTATTACGTCGCGTTGTTGTTTTCGGCATTTTCCCGAAAATTTGTCGTTTGTTCTTCGTAGTCATTTTGAAAATTTTCTTCATACGGTTCTGTTGTTTCGCAAAACTGATTTTCTTGGTGGTAATTATCGTAAGCTGTTTCATCTTCAAATTTGTTGGTATCATAACCATATGCTTCGTTAGCATATTCAATGTTAAATAATTCTTCAGATGTGAATCTTGGGGGATTTTGCTGTTGTTGAGATCTCCAGTTTCGGTTCTGAGTCGTAGCTCTAGTGCTAATTCTTATCGGTGTTGGTTTATGTGGCTGATATATTCCAGGTTTATTACTCCAGGTGTTCTGTTGTTGAGGCCTACTGAACTGTTGAAGCCTTGACAGTCCAGGGAATACTTTCTGGCCTTGTGGAATGAAATTGTTTTGTTGCGCCGGTGGTCTAAATCCAGACTGTTGAGGTTGTGGCTGCTATTGCGGTCGGGGATGTGGTGGTTGCTATTGTGGTCTGAAAGTTGATGGTTGCCATTATGGTCTAAACGTTGATGGTTGCCATTGTGAAGACATAAGAGGAGATGGTGATTTATGTTGTTGGTTTGCGCTGATATGCCTGCTGATTGTTGGTTGAGGGTTTACTGCTTTCTGGAGATACCTTATATTGTTTTCTTCCTGGATGTACTGCATTGCCGTAGATAGATTGCTTGGTCTCATTGCTCTGATAGTGGAACCTAAGGGTTCCCGAAGTCCTGCTAGGAAAGTTGTTAGGGATTGTTTCTGGAAAAAGCTCTTCTTACTTGCCTTTATGTTGATATCACCGTTGTGAAGTTCTACGTAGTTAGATATTGTATTAAGCAGACCCATGACTTTCTCGTAATACTGCTGTGGAGATTCATTGGGTCCTTGACGTAAATTTACTAAGTCTCTTGTGAGAGAATTCTCATTACGTTGGTCGGCGAAGTTTTGGATCAAAGTTTCTTTGGTATGTTCCCAATCTGTACATCCGTAGTCTGAGATGACTTCCTTAGCTCTTCCTGTCAGTTTACTTAGGATTCCTTGGAATAGGATGTGGTTTTGAAAACTTTGGATGTTGTTATTGTCCCAGAAATGGCTTAAGAGTAGAGTAGCGGTATTAATGAAGTTGTACAGCTCGTTGGGATTTCCATCGTATGGGGATAGGATGTCTAGATGTTTTGGATTAAATTCAGGCATGATGTTGATTTGAGGTGGGGTAATTATGAGTCTAGGTGTGTTTAAATTTAGAATTGATGGACGCAATACTGATAGAGAGGTATGAGGAGTGTTTGCTTGAGGTGTTTCTGACATATAGGTAATAAAAAGGAAAAATTATAGTTGCTTACAGGCTAACGATGATGCTGAGGTGCATTCCGGTTACTAGTGTCGTTTTCTTCTCGTTTCTTTACTTCTATAGCTTTTGGATGAACTTCACTCGGTTTTTCAATGGTTTTTCTTCTTAACTTAAATCGATTTTTTTTTCTTTCTTCTAATAATTATGGATAACTTCACTTACTTTTATTTTTCTTCTGGCACTTTTGGACGAACTTTAACGTTTTCCAAAGGTTCTTGAAGTGGATAAACGTTAAAAAACGAAGAGGATCACTAAGGGCTCTTCCACTATACTACTGACTGCGCCAATTAAGGGTTACTGCCCGAAAAGTCACTTTTTAAAAAGATACTTTATTGACAATACAACTACACAACTTAAACACAAAATACACTATATTCAATGCATTGAATTAATCGAACTTACATACTAAAATAAATGCAGCTATAGACTAAAAATATGCAATTCTGCAGAATCATCATTTGTTGTACAAACATGGATCAGCGGTCGTGAGTTATACCGGAAGCTCGAAGGTTAATACCATGCATGAACAATGGGTCAGCGAACTGTAACTAACGTGTCGACGGTGTCGTGACATCTTTTGCCATCGAATCTTGCGGTGCAGCGGCTGAAACTGCCTCTGCTGGACGTCGTCGGCATGGCGTTCGAGGAAGAGATTTTCTCCAGCAGTTGTCGAAACTGCTCCTCATTGAAATCAATGGCCATATTGCCCTGTAGTCTTTGAGTCCTACGAGGAATGATTATGTAGTGAAAGACGGACTGAACAAAGCCGAATGAGCGAGTGCTGCGAGTGTTTATCGTTGTCTGATTTTAATAGACGAGACAAAACAGCAAGCCAGAAGCCGGCGAAAGTTCTATCGCAATCTTTCAAAAATCCAGGTGGTATCGTAGAAATTTTCTGAAAATTGACAAAACAAAGCAGGAGTTGCGAAAGTTTTATCGAATTTTCTAGGGATTAAATTTCCAATTCTTCTCGTTTGGTTTCTCGTGCTTTACGTTGAGCGCCAGTTTGGTAAATGTGTTTAAAATATATTTATTAGAATAATAATTCAACACTATAAATTTACAATTAGAAAGAAAAATAATATTAAGAATCCTAAAAGAAAAGAAAATGGTAACAATAATATTATGAAGCGTTCAATCACTTAGCCTTGGCGCTGAGTCCAGGTAGGCTGAAATGTGTTTGCTTGATGTTCATCTACTGTGGCCGGATGATATAGAATCCAGTCAGGTCTCCGTTCAGAGTATGCTTCGTACGCCATCTACGCGCGGGGCTCCTAAGTATCTTCCATGTAATGCTGGTCGCTGACTAGACTGGGGTACAGGTATTGTAATGTTCGACCGCTACAACGTTTATTTTTATTTCAATATTCATTTATTTACAATACAGGGGTCTCGGGAGTGATGTTTGTAACAAATATATGCTTGAATAGATGAGGCTTTTACTTGATGAATATTCTACTGAACTATGAAATAAAACAATTTAATTTGTTTAAAACTTCGTTTATTTGAACTAATGTTCAATTTAAACTGGTTGACACGTTTCACTAACATAGTAGCTTTCTCAAAACGAATAAAGGTATAATACGCGTCAACCAGTTTAAATTGAACATTAGTTCAAATAAATGAAGTTTTAAACAAATTATTGTAATGTTTTTCTAATTTATTTAAACAGGAAACGTTTTATTACGGGCGGGACACACTTTAAACACACGGTATGCGTACTTTACAGAATAGAACTTCACTATACTACTGCTAGAAACAGTAATTCAAACAGTCCTGTCGAAAGATTTCATTCTACCCTAATCGAACATGTTCGTTTTTTAAGGGACCAAAATGGAAATCTCACCTCGGACCAATTATTAAAACGGGCTATACTCGGATATAACAACTCAATCCATAGTGTTATGTAATGTTTTTGTTATTTATTTAAACAATAAACGGGCGGGATAAATTTTAAACACACGGTATGGCTACTTACTAATTTATTTAAACACTAAACTACTCACTAACACTTAATTTATATACACTTAACTACTCAATTAAATTTAATTTATATGCACACACATTTAATTATTAATTTATATCAACACTTTACTGTTCGCTATTTCGGTGTATTCTTGTTTATTCGTCGAGATCACTTTATCAACTATATTGAACTTTCTCGGGTCGGTTCCTTATATATTAGTACCTTTTTTACTAGATAATTCTAGATAACAAAAAAATTGGCTTTCTGGCATTTTCTAGATAAGACTGGTCACAAAAACAATGTCTATATAAGATAGTCACAATCGTAAACAATCCCTGCGCGTCCGCCATAATTTTAACTTTAATACATGGCTTAGACAGAGTCGGATTCAGGGACTATACCAGTGTGCTGTTTCGTAACACTACCCCCTCCTTAAATGGCAGTTCCACCTGGAACTTTTTTGTAGCCGAGACTGGATGTTTGAATCGGCAACTGGCCCCATTTCTACACTTTCCGATCTTATGGAAATAGCAGGGCACCGTCTTCATCGGATACTGATAACGGGGATTGTAGCTGCAAATTAATATCTGAACACCGGTATCTCGAAATATAATCTCTACCATGTTCCTGATAAGTCGCCAATCCAACTGGTTACTCACTATCCTAGGCATAGCCAGCTTCTTCACGCTGGATTCTAACACATGGTCTCGGAGGTTTCGAAGTGCTTCCCAGCACTTCGAAACCTCCGAACTTCTTTCGAAAGACGGGTGCCAACCCTCGTGCGTTCTTGAGACGGGCGGGAATGTTTTATGCCAGTGAATAATCTTCCGGGAGAGTGATCAAATCTTGTCGTTGTTCTGAAGTGACTCCATATCTAGCTTTCCCGGTACCCCCATACGCGCCCATAAATTCATCGAAGGTAGGGTCAGACACATCTCGAATACGGTTTACCTCTTTCTCTAAGTCATGGTCTCCTTCGAATGGCGCTAGTCGGTTTTGGTGAACTACTTTTGGTTTTCCGTTGCGGATCTTGCCTATGCGATATATAACATCATGGATCCTTTCATTGATTAAGTAAGGACCTTCCCAGGATTTTTGTAATTTTGGAGAAAATCCTTTTCTCCTCGTCGGGTTGTGTAACCATACTTAGTCTCCTCCTTTAAAACCGCCGTCTGTGGCCTGCGTGTCGCACCGACTTTTCATTCTGTCGCTGGCAACTTGAAAATTTGTCGAGCTAATTCATGAATATCGTCCAGCCTTCTTCCCAGTTGGATCACGTAGTGATCGCCTCCTAGATCTTTTCCAGGCCGACAGCCAAATTCCAGGTCACAAGGAAGCCTCATTTCACGTCCAAACAGGATTTTCGCAGGTGTTTCACCCGTGGACTCATTGATGGCAGATCGATAAGCTAATGCGAATAGGGAAAGATACTGGTCCCAATCTCTCTGATGGCTGGAAACCACTTTGGACAGGTGTTTTCCAATAGTCCTGTTCATTCTCTAGACCATTCCATCTGATTGTGGATGTAATGCTGTTGTCCTGGTCTTCTTCATTCCCTGCTTGTCACTAATCTCCTGGAATAGATGGCTTTCGAAATTTCTTCCCTGGTCACTGTGGACTTCCAAGGGCAGTCCATATCGACTGATAAATTCTTTCACCAATACATCCGCGACAGTTGTGGCCTCTTGGTTCAGGATAACATATATTTCTACCGACTTTGTGAAATAATCCATTACAACCAGTATGTATTTGCCACCATTTTCTGTTGTAGGAAATGGTCCAGCGATATCTAAAGCAATCCTTTCGAAAGGACTTTCAACATTATACTGGTTCATAGATGCCTTTCTCTTGCGATGTGGTCCATTACTCGTAGCACAAGTCGTGTATTTCTTACACCAGTCCTTCACATCGTCGGAGCCGTTCATCCAATAAAACCTTACACGGACTCGCTGAAGGGTTTTCTTCACTCCCAGATGACCTCCCGATGGACTGTCGTGTAACTTCTTCAGTACCTCAGATACTCTCGTTCTAGGGATAACCAGCTGTCTCCTCATCTTGGAACCATCATCGTTTTCAAGGACTCTCTTCAACAGCCTTTCTTCCAGGACAAGGGAGTCCTACTGAGCCCAATATGCTTTGAGTGTCGGTGAAAATCTTGACACTTCTTGCCATGTAGGTCGCTGATTTTCTTCCTTCCATTGCCGGCTCATCTTCAGGTAAGGATCATTCTCCTGATCTTCTCTTATGCTGGTGGGTGACCATTTCTCGTTAACTACTGTAATTCTTGAAACTGCAACTTCCTTAGATTTCGACTTGTTGCATTGAGAATAGTCGACAGGGCATGACCGTCTAGGCAAAGAGTTGGCTTTTCGATGATTCACATCAGCTGGATGTTCACCCCTGTCTAATTTTCCCTGTGACTGGAGTTCTTGGGTTACAGAAGTCTTGGGGCGCTTAGACGGACTGTGTACGTTGTCTAGCTCGCCACACTTCCGGCGTTTGATCTTCTTCGGCTTCTTGTCTGCCTTACCTTTCAACAAGTTGACGATCTGGTCAAGTCTGTCATCGTCACCTTTTTCCTGCATGGTCCTATCTTTGCTGTGTCCCGAAGCCATCGTGGCTGCTCCATATTCAAGAGCAGCAGTCAATGCGTCATCTAATGTTTTCGGATGAGCTAAACGAAGCGTTATCTGGTGCTGATGGATAAGGAAATCGAACTAGTCGGGCAATATCCAGTTCATACTCTTGAAGGGTTTCGTCACGTTTCCGCCTTCGGCTCTTCAGCTGGAATCTGTACAAATGTTCCAAATGTTCGTGACCATATCGCATGTCCAACCTCTTCTTCAGCTGCTCGAAATCATCCGTTTCTTCCAGAGGTATCGTCTGAAGTACATCTAAGGCATCTCCCCGAAGCGCGATAGTTAAGTTCACTGCTTTCCCCTTGTCGGACCAATTATTCACTCTAGCGGCTGCTTCAAACTGTTTCACATAATTGGTCCACGACATTTTTCCATCGAACGTTGGGGCCTTGACTCGGGTAAAACTGCCAATGTCTTCAAACTTAGGTAGTGTTTCTGGCTTGCAAGGATTCGTTTGCTCGGTCTTCTTTTCTTCCTCTGGCGTGCCTCGCGTTCTTGAATCGGCAATCTTTTCCTCTAACTCCCTGATTTTCTCGTCTATCGTTGTAATCTCATTCTCGATTTCAGATTTTAGAAACGAAATTTCATTTTCAATGTCAGCGACAATGTCGTTTTTCATTAATAAGATATCGGCAGATATATCTTTCTTCAAAGTAGAAATCTTCTCGTCCATGTTCTCTTCCATGGCAGAAATCTTCTCGTCCATGTTAGCAGAAATATTAGCAGAAATATTAGCTGAAATGTCGTTCTTCATAGCAGAAATTTTCTCGTCTATGTTCTCTTCCATGGCAGAAATCTTCTCATCCATGTTCTCTTCCATGGCAGAAATCTGCTCGTCCATGTTAGCAGAAATATTAGCAGAAATAGACGAGATTAAGGTGGAAGCCTCTTCAGTAAATAAAACGGTTTCTGGATCAAAGCCGTCATTTTCCAGTGCCACTTTAATTATTTCTACTAATTCACTTTTCTTACCGGACGTTTCCAACTCACGATCGTCCAATTCTGCTCTTAACTCAACCACTTTCAAGTCACATAGTCTCTTGGCTATTTTTACGTAGCAATTTATTTATATTACCCCACACCTGACACTAATGTAATGATTTTCTTATTTATTTAAACAGTAAACGGGCGGGATAAATTTTAAACATACGGTAGGCTCACTTACTTAATTTATTAATTCACTACACTATTCACTATTTATATACACAGTATATTCACTTAAACTAATTTAGTTCACTAATTTATGTTCACTTGTTTATTTCTCGATGTCAAATTATCAACTAACTAACTCTTCCTGGTCGGTCCCTTATATATTAATGCCTTTTTCACTAAATAATTCTAGATTGCGGCTTACTCAAAAACAATTGGCTTTTTGGCATTTTCAAGACAAGACTGGTCACAAAAACAATGTCTAGATAAGATAGTCACAATCGTAAACAATCCCTGGGCGTCCGCCATAATTTTAACTTTCATACAAGGCTTAGACTGACTCGGATTCAGGGACTATACCAGTGTGCTGTTTCGTAACATTATATTGTTTTATTTCATAATTTTTATATGCTATTTAAGATGACAGAAACAGATATTATTAATAGATCTGCGTCAAGGGTCAATGAGCAATGTTTGGAAGGAACACTACTTCCACCCCCTTTCCCCTCCTAAATTCAGCCAAAGGCATACTAAATTCAAATTCATTTTAGTGAAGTGAGGTTACAATTTAAAAAAATTCATATCTCCGAAAGGGGGGTTTCCATAGTCCTCTCCATAGAGAAAGTAATAAGAGAGTGTTCGTTCACGTACAAGCAGCTGGCATCGCGTCGATCTGAGCGCACCCCTTGCGGGGGGCTGAACTAATTCTTACAGGCGGGATATTTAAATTTGGTAGTTTGGATTATTGGTAGGTAAATTTTATAGTTTGTCTTAAAATTGTTTATTATATAATTATTTCATTTCAAAAAATTATATTTCATTTTTTGTAATGAAATAATTATAATAAACAAGTTTGAGACAAATAATTTAGATAAATAAGAAAACAGCAAACATTTAAATTTTTTATTAACCTGCACATAATATAAAAAAATTATTAATCACAATTACATATTTCTACTAAAATTACATTACATTATATTTAGGAAAATTAATCCAATATCACATCAAATTGCACATTGTTATTTTAAAATTATTGACAACAAACCATCAAACGTTTTAATAAAAGGAAGTTAAAAACTAGATTCTCCATATCCATGAAGACAGGAACAGGTCTGAAACAAAAAGTAAATTAAAAGTAGTACGTTTTAAGTAACAAAAAAATATTTTTGTTTGTTAGTCCTCTTACCATCATTATATTTTTCAAATAATAAAGAAACACAAACTTTTATGAGTTGAGAAAATACGTATGATTTATGTTCTAGACAGATGAATAAATCAAAATTTATATGACCTTTTGCAAAGTGTTCTTTTTTTCAGTAATATTTTCTACATGAACGAAAAGTGGTGAAATATGATAACAAAGTCATGCAGTATTAAAAGAAATTTAACAACATCTCTGTACACAAATCAGACGTATTTTATCATCATTTTCTTTGAAGGAAGTGAAACCACGGTGGTGAACAACTAACGTATCTCTCTGCAAATTAGCCTTACATTCTTCGCAATTAAAAGTTGTACGAAACTAGAAACATAGCTTTTGATGAAAATTTGAAAAATGTTTTGTTCTTAAACCCAAATTGCGAAGTGGCCAAAAATATTTACTATTAACAATTTTTTACAATACAACTATGACGAATTATACCTGGTAATTACATTTTAAAGGTTCACTTACTTTTATTTACTTTATTAAAACGGAAAACCTAAATAAATTTAACAAAACTATACTAATTTTACTCATCCTTAGAACTTGTAACCATAACCAATATAACCATATTTTTAGTTTTGACACTTCACTTTGACAAACACAAGCCGTATTCACACAAACCAATGTAAGATTGATTTTGTATATTTTCATTCTTAATGACTTAAAAGTTAATATACTAGGATATTTTATAATATTTATTCACAATAAAGCCAATATGTTGAAATTAATTGTCATTTATAATATTTTAAATTGTTTTATTCTATTTTGTTTATGTAAAACAGTCTTGTAGCTCGCGCGACTGTAGAGACCCATGCGCGGGTGGCGGCGCAGAAACGTTGTGCCACTTGCCGCCTATGCATCAAACTGTCTCTTATATTATTTGTCTATGGTCCTCTCTTTCGAGAAACGAATCTTCCATCCCCTCTCCAAAAATTCGATCAGTAGCATACCAAATTCGATCCAATTTTAGTGAAGTGTGGTTACAATATAAAAAAAACCCATTTCTCCGAAAAGGAGGTTTCCGCAGTCCCCCCTTTGGAAGGAGGCTTCTACTGCCTCCCTTCGGAGGGGGGCTTCTTATGTCACTCCTCCCTTTCCCCCCAAAAATCGGCCAGCAGCATTCCGAAGTTTAACCTTAATCTATACTAAGTCTAAACTTAATACTAACCTTATTCAGGTTAGGTTGGATTTTTTTAGGAATCTATTTGAGTTTTTAATTAATTTTAATTGTTTCTCATTAAAATTTAATACGTTTTCATTGGGAGTCTATGGGAACTTTGAAAGCCAATAACTTTTGAAACAGGAGGATCAGAAATCTGGGACCTCTAAATATGTTCACTACACATAATAAGCTACATTGGGCGTGACCCATATATCAAAGGGCAGCTAAGCGCTATTTTTTACAGTTTGCTTAAAACCTATTTTTGGTCCATTTTTCGTAGAAATATTCTCACGAAATTCGTTCCTCTAGGTAAAATTTCGTCCCAAATCTATTGGTAACATTTTCATTGTACTAACTTTTTTACAATTTGAGTTACGAGGGGTATATGATTTTACCCCTCTTTTCCGATATTTTTACTTTGACATACTGTACCTCAGAAATGCACCATTGTGGTACGTTTCTGATTTGTTTCTTCGTACATTGGACCTTTAACAGTACTTGTTTAAAATATTGAATACATATTTTATTATTTTGCTCTGTGCGATTTTTTAAGCGAAGGCATGTTTCTTTTTTTTAATTTTAATCATGTACTATAATTTATTTTATCGAAAAATGGAATACACCCATCGCTTTTCCTCACCTAAAAACCCCATTTCTCAACATTTCATTATTTTTTTTTAGAGAGAAAGTTTGTTGCTACCAATTTCATCCTGAGCTGTACGGAAAAAAACTTTTTTGTCCATTTTTGTATAGAAATATTCTCACGACATTCGTTCAAATAGGTCAAATTTTCTTTCGAATCGATTGATGACATTTTTATTATCCTAACTTTGTAATTTTTTGAGTTACGAGGGTTGTTCGTTATTCTTTTATCAGTTGGTTCTACTTTGACGCACTGTGTCTCAGAAACGCACGATTGGGGTACTTTCCAGATTTTTTTCTTCATACATTAGATCTTTTTCAGTACTTGTCTAGAATATTAAATTAATATTTTCATTATTTTGGTCTGTGCGATTTTTAAATAAAGGCATGTTTTTTTATTTAAACTTCAGTTCTATACTAAAATGTGAAATGTTTATTTTATCGATTGCTCTCATCAAAAACCCCATTTCTCATTGAGAAGGAAAAGAAATGGTAAAATTATTTGTAATTGAAGGATATTAGAGATTATGAAAGGTTCAAAGAAAAACAATTACATACCGATTTACAACGAATCAACAATATGAAAGATATACTAATATATTTAGAAAGAAAGATATAATGGCAAAGTGGCAAGAATGTTATGCTTTAATGCAACTAGAACGAATTTATGAGGAAGCACAAGAAGAAAAGATAAAGGGGGATGGAAAAATGAAGAAAATAACTTAAATTGAAGTAAAGGAGGCTGAAAAATAGGAAAAGTGCCAGGAAAGGACGAAGTTACTTAATATGACTTACTGTAATAGGAAAATTTGAAACAATGACAAAAAGGAACAGCATAATGGAGTAGAATCAGTGGTTAAAGAGAAGGAAAAGAAATTGGAATAGTATATTGTGTGTCTAGGGATGAGCAGACAGCAGACAAGAAAGATATTAAGGCAAAAGTGCAAGAATATTTTGATTAAATGCAATTTGAACGAATTGATGAAGAGGCACAAGAAGAAGATATAAAGATGGATGGAAAATGAAGAAAAAAGTTAAAATTGAAGTACAGGACACTGGAAAATGGGAATAGAAACTTACTGTAAATATTGTTCCAAACAAGTTCTATGTCTATATCGTTATATTTATTCTATTAAGTCCGTTGGTTCATTAGAATAAATTAATTATTTTCAAATGAATATTTTCGTTAACTTAAATCAGTGGTTCCCAAACTTTTCTGGACCACCGCCCCCTATAGAAGAGAACAAAGATTTCACCGCCCCCTCCCCAAGTCGCTGGTTAGTCCAAAGTAGATAATTTTATTTGAATATCATCTGTACCGTCCTAATTGATCTGTATTCAGCTTTAATTTCAGTTAATGTCTAAATTTTATTTTAGAGGAATGATGAAGTAGAAATTTATTAAACAACTACCAAATGTACAATAAAATTGTTTATTAAACTTTTAAATATAAACACAGAATCAATAAGAAATACAAAATTAATAATAAAGAAAAAATCAATGAGACAGTTGAGGCTGGTGGAGTGTTACCAGTTTGTTAATATCGGGTTCCAATTTCGTCAACATCAATCGCAGATCGCCACGCTCAGTGATGTGTAGTATGTTCCTCTTCTTTGACAGCAAATCAGTTACTGCACTGAATGCACGCTCAGCCATATAGAACGAAGGAAATGCAATTAACAACTTCTGTACTATTGTCCACAATCCAGGATAGAGAACTGGTATTGGTTTTTGAAGCCAGAACTCTTGATATCCACGTTTGAATTTTACTTTCAGTTCTTCGTTATCGTTAGTTGTGAGTTCTAATAGCTCCTCTTCCAAATTTGATGAGCCTTCAGTATATGTTTTTGCGAAAGGATCTATAACCCAACTATTTCCATGTTTAAAATATTTTGGAAACGCTCTGTAAAACCAACATGAAGAACTTCCAAGTGGTGGCAGTAAGTAAGTAAATCTTCCGGTTTTGCAGACTGTTGATAATGTGGGGAAATGGTTGTACTTACCTCTACCAAGACTTCTTTTGAATATAAGAAGTTTTCCTGCAAAAGCAGCTATGACGTTTTTAGTTTTAATTAAATTTAAATCATCACCTTGCAATTGTAGATTAACTTGATTAAATACTTTAAACAGGTCCGTCAAATAAGCGATGTCATTTTTTGACGTAATCAGATTTTTGCGCAATTGTTCGTTTTCTTCAAGAAATTCCAACACTGAGTCAAATAGATTGAAAAAACGATTCAGACAAACACCTTTAGAGAGCCAACGTACTTCTGTGTGCTGCAGCAAGCGATTGTAGTCTTCATCATTTTCATTGCAAAGCTTATGAAACAAACGGTCATTCAATTAATTGCTTCTAATGATATTGATTGCTTTAATAACGTTATTGGGGGACGCATGCAGACGTTCATTTAATTTTTTTGCAACCAAATGCTGACGATGAATAATATAATGTACAGCGATTACATTTGGCACTGCTTTTCTCAAATGTGCTATAAAACCCTTATGACGCCCGGTCATTGCTGGAGCACCATCAGTAGCAGCAGACAAAATATTGCTAATAGGAATTTCTTTCTCTTAAAAAAATTCTTGCATGATATTAAATATAAAATGTCCCTTTGTATCAGATTCCAAATTCTTAGCAAATAATAACTCTTGATGAATTTTTTCTTCTTTTATAAATCGTACGTATGATAAGAGTAGAGCTTCGTTACTTGGTAGAGTTGATACATCGAGTTGAATGGAAAATTTGCAAGTCTTTAGGTAATCGCATAATGATATTTCAACGTCATTTGCCATTTCATCTATTCTTCTTTGCACTGAATTATTACTGAGAGGAATTTTTTTAATGATATGGTGTCTTATGATGGAGAACAGTTTTTAATATCTCTTCGACTGCCGGCAAAATTAATTCCTCGCCAATGGTGTGTGGTTTTCCTGACTTTGCGATTAACAATGAAACGTTATATGAGGCTCGTAGCCCATCATCGTCTCGTTTAGAAGACGATGCAAAAAGGTTTGATATAGTTGGCTGTTTTAAATATTGTTTTACGAGTTCTTGAAAATAGAATATATCTTTGTTCTTCTTATCAGGATGCATTTTATGTAAATGCTCTTGTACCCTAGAAGATTTCATAGCTTCATTTGAAAAAACTTTTCGGCAAATTAAACACATAGGTAATGATTTGTTTGTAGAAGATTCCGCAAATCCTTATTTTAAGTGTTCAATACTGTATTGCCGGCATTTCTTTTTTAATTTAGAAGTAGATTCAGCCATTTTCATACAAAAATTAAATTCTCAATAGATTTATAGATAGTAATGTTTATAAAATGACACACCACTCACAATTATTTACTACGGCAGAGCTTATGATTCACGACTAGATATCGCGGCCAAGCACATACAACTAACTAACAAAAAATTCGTAGAGCTGTTGCTTTTATACGTTTCATTTCGTGCATGATTCAACTTGTCTGTGTGCGAACATGTCGAAACATGTTATTTTGTATGAACATCGCGCGTTCGCTTATCAACGTGCGAGGACAAGTCATATACTTCTATTCTGAACTAAAAGAAATTATTATAATTATTAGTATTATTATTAATGCTAATTTAAAACTGCTTATTAACCCTTATTAAATCATTTTTATTTCACCATTCCTCTTGACTGCTTATTATTTGCTTCTGAATCCGCTACCGCCCCCCTAAAAGGCTGCAGCGCCCACAGGGGGCGGTATCGCCCCCGTTGGGAACCAATGACTTAAATAATTAACTGCTTATAATTGTTGTTAGTGTTGGTATAATTTAGTAAATATTTTAATCGATAATGCTACTATTTTGTACAGTTATATGAAATTTAAATAGCTATTTGTATTACTAGGGAGGAAAGTGCCACTTTTCCTCCCGCAGGATGTAAAGCGGAGGGCAGTAAACATCTAAGGGAGGAAAAGGCACTTTACTCCCATGTGATACATATGATTTTTTCTCCTACCCACCTTTTTTTGAAAATTTATTTCCTTGTAGTGAAAAATAGACCAGTAAAACATTCTCTGAATATTTATGTATCTTGTTGTCTTCAGCCCGTTGCTTATATTGTGCATATTGTTTTTCATACCTAGATTTTTGTGGTAGTAAGGTTAATGACGCTATGTTGGCTTGTTTTTTACTAATAGGTGGTGTATTTGGAAATTCAAATCACTTGAATCGCTCTCCATTTTTCAAAAATTCAACTAAGTTTAATGAATGTAGCGACTTTGCACCTCAAAAGTCAATCGCCGTGTTTACTGTCAGTGAGCCACAGCATACTATGCTTTTCTTATTCTGAACTCAAAAAACGTATATCTAAGATTCCTGAAGTTGAAATTTGTATTGAAGAACTACGTTGAAGTAACATTAATGTTTGATTTTTACCAAAAAACAGGATATACAGGATGTTCTAGAAATTATGGAAACAATATGAATATAATGAATTCACAAGTTTCATCGTTTACAACTTACTTGAAATGAGGGGGAGGAAAAATACTTTCCTCCCTAGGGAGGAAAGTATGAGTTTCCTTCCTGATTTGAGGGAGGAAAGTGTGTACTTTCTAAAGGGGTAGGAGGAAAAAATTATATCATAACATGTTAATGTATTTAATCTATATAAGAAAAAACGCATTTTTCTGCAAAACTTAGATCACTTCGACTTTTCTCAGCAATGAAATCAAGTGGGGAGATCAAAAAATACATTTTACATTTGTTTAATTATTACTTTATTACTCAAAGTACGGAAAATGTGGAGGGTATGCCGCAATTCGTGTCATTTGAAATTAATTGAAGTATTACTGACTTTAACAATGTACAAAAATAATTGATTGAAGTTGTGTCGACATAAAATAGATTCGAATTGGTATATAAAACAAAAATGTACAAATTAATTGATAGAGAACATTCATAAGGTTGAATTAGACAAGGTGGTTGTCAATTGTGAATACAGTAATTAGTTCATTTTAAGCAAATAGATCTTTAATTTATTTTTTGTTTTAGCTCATTTAATTCGTGGTTAATTCCCATTGTTTTGGGAATCCTCGCCACCATCGTCTTCCGTGGTTACATTCTAACTTCCTGAGGAGAGGCATAAGGGAACTTATAGGACATCCACTTCCTACGAACTGCATTTAACTATTAAGAACTATAGTAATTATTTTTTATTTAAATGTAACATCTAGATTATTATTATTAAACATAATATGTAGTAGAAAATTCGTTTTTGAATATTACAATTTAAGTAAATTTCTTTTGTTATTTTTATTAACCTCGGCGTAGATTCATGAAATCTTCTTACCAGGCAGCATAGAGACATCCATAGATTAAAAATAAAATATGATGGAGTGCCTTTTGATATCCCGAACGATCTTTTTGGTCTGGGATGGTATGTATGATAAACTATATTTTCATCTCTCACATGGTTTACAAATTTTCTATAAGTGTATGAAAATAATGCACTTATTTTGACTACATTGTCAACAAGGGTTGTATCAACGTTTTCTTTTTGTTTTCTAGAACGCGGGAAATTTCATTAGGGATATTACCAAAGCTCGACATAGAATTAATTAAAATAAAAATGTTATAAAAATAGAATAAGACGCAATTCAGTAAAACTGTCAAAATTTTACATTCTTTTGATTTTTAATTATATCGATTCTTATTGTTTTGTTTAATTTTTGCTTATTTTATGTTTTTTAGTAAAAAAAAAATTTAATAACAATTGAAGGGTAGGTACAGATCAAAAATGAAAAAAAATGGAATTAATACTGCAACACATTCGTATCAGCGTGCATTTTATTGTGGCAAATCGTCAAGGGGAACAACCAAAGGAGTCGTGAGACATTCAAGATTATAAATATGTGGGACACCACATACGGCACGGAATCTAGTGCCCAAAACATAACATTTTTTTAAAAAATTATGATAAGTAGATAAGGCTACATTTTAATATATATATATGATATATATTTATAAATATACAGAGTGGGTCAAAAAATAATGGCATATCAAAGTTATATTTTTCTCAATGCAATACCCTGTATAGTATCACATTTTCGAATATAACGATTAAAAATAATGTCTATTTCTTAGAGATTCCCTATACCTATCTTTTATGGTTTTGGAAATATCTCGTTTATTCTCGAAATACAGTATGTCACAAAAAAAGGATAACACGTTAGAACGGGTAGGAATAACTAAAATTGCCTTGGATCAGGTGATTTGAAGCCTTTGGGCTACTATTTGAGATATTTAGGATTATGTATAAATGTTCCAAAAAATGCGAAATATGATGGACTCCTGCAACTTGAAAAACATGCTTATCTTAAATAGAACACCCGCTATTTTTTTATCCTATCCGATACAGTAAAGAATTCTCTTTCAAACGGTATTAGGGTTCCCTATAACCAACTTTGATATTTTCCACGTAATCAATAGAAAACATATTTAAAATCAGCTTCAAATTGTGACGTCACACTAATCTCGCATATAGTGGCCTGTGGATGTGATGGTCGATTTTTATGACATTGAAGTATGACAACTGACATTTTTACTCCACAAATATAAGAAAGTCATAGATAACTCACCGAATGCGGTTACATTCATAGTGTAGAGTAAAGGAGTACATAGAACATATGTCAGGAACAGTGTATAATTTTTATTTTATAAAAATTTTCTCATTAATATTTAATAACATAATCCACAAATGTTGGATTATTTTATTCTGTTTTTCAACATTAATAGAAAGAGATGTCGATTATGTAATCAAATATTAATGACACATAGGTAGAGAAAATATTCATGTACAAAGTGTAAGGTCGTTTTTTGAATTTGCCGCGTCTGACACTGATGGCTGAACGCACCTTAAGAACGACAGTTACTTTTCAATTGTATGAATTGTCGCCTGTCATTGTTGTTATTACTGTTTTTTATGTTTGAAAACTAATTAAATATATTAACAAGAATACATTTTACTGTTCTGCGGTCACCCTATTACAGATCAGAAGTGGGATTCTGGCCGTTTAAGCCCATATAAGATACGTTTTAATTGCATTAAGATGAGTGACCATGAGGCAGAGAGTCCTCCATCCACCTCAACAGCAAGCAACTATGTCAATTCAAGAAGTTGTGACCATAGCGATGGAAGCGGTAAGAGTTAGGGATCAAAAGAGATTTTCGGTGCAAGAAGTAGCTTCTCTAATCCCCGAATTCAATGGCACCGGTGATGTGGAAGCTGTTTAATACTGTAATGCTTTATTTAATACTTAATAAAACAATTATACTTTTAATCTGTAACTTTAATATTTGAAAAGACATTTTACATGTTATGTGTTACACACTAGGATGGATAATGGACTCGTCTGACAATCTTGACAAACGACATATGACAATAGGTCTGTTCGATTGTCAGCACTACATAATTGTTAAACAGAAGCCTGAGCGCGTATTCTGTATCGTCATAGAGAGGAAATTTATTTCTATAAATTCTCTATACCACTTTACCTTATTCTGTAAGCAACATCGGCAGTGGTCGTGCTTCACGAACGATTCGTTCGGTAGAAAGGTATAGAAAGACCATTTTAGGTATTTCTATGATACCTGTCTCTTTTTAACACACAATCATTTAGATTTATCTTTGTTGGCAGGTTTACATTTTTCAAAGGAAAGGTGCATATCGTTATGTTATGATTATGGTGTTTTGTGGTTTATATATACAAGTTTATATATGCTGGAAAAATAATTTTTGGAAAATTACGTATTATTAATATTATTGCAATTTAATATGTAAACAACTGCAAACGGTACCTAAATAATACGTGTTTATGGCCATTTACGGTGTTACCTGTAAATGTGAAATATTTCTGTGTTGAACGTTGTGTTAAATTAATTACTAAACTTCTTAATTAATCCAATTCTTAAGAAGTTCAATATATTTAACATTGGCGATTTTAAGGATTAATAAATTCTTCTCTCTAAACGTAATTGGTTTTGTCGTACCTACTTCATCTTCTACTTGTAGCAAATGAATTGTTACCAAACTTTATAATGTACTCGCAATAAAGATTAAAAAACGAAAACTAACAACAGATAATATGCTATGCTATAGTTTATAATATTTACACCACACACTATAATAACAGTTATAATAATAATTGACTCCCACAATGAAATATGAAATAATTCTCGTAACTATTATTATCCTCCTGAGAAATAAACAAACAAATGCTGCTATTGTTGCCGACTTAATCAAGAGATATCCCAAATTCCCCTAAAAACAGGTCAATGTTTTTACATCCAATAATTATCAGTTCTCTATAGCCGAGCATTACCGAATAGATATAGAAAGAATCGTACAGAATAGGTTCACGAAATAGAAAGAAATTTCCTCTCTATATTCGTAGAAAGAAATTTCTTTCTACGAGACGATACAGAATACGCACTCTGGTTTATTAGAATCGAGTCAGTCAAAGCCACCTATACAGTGTCAGACGATATTAGGTTAGCCCTAATAGGAAAATTAACAGGCAGTGCGCAACGGTGGTTTCACTCTTCTCCAACGCATGTTGCCCTAAGCTTAGAAGACTTAAAAACAGAAATGGTACGAATGTTCAAGTGTAAAGAGGATAAGCTAACCCTGATGAGAAGATTTGAGAGCCGACGATGGAGAAAGACTGAGAGGTTTAGTGACTATTATTATGACAAAGTGTTCATGGGGAAAAAGCTAGGGTTTTCTGAGGAAGACTTAATTTCCTATCTTATTGATGGTTTCGATGACACCAATTCACAAATACAAGCAAAAATGAAAGAGTTCACTAGTTTGAACAAGTTGCTAGAGATTATGAATGATATTATGTGTACCGAACGAAAAGTGCCACCAAATAAGAAGTATTTTACTGCAGCACCTGTACAAAGCAATACGTGCAGTCAACCAATGTCTCAGAAAAAATGTTTCAATTGTTTTGAGATTTCTCACTTGGCTGACAGATGTCCTAAGCCGCGAAGAGAACGAGGTACTTGTTTTGGATGTGGTAAGAATGACCATCAAATCAGAGAATGTCCTGACAGAAACTTAAGACAACGGAGGCAAAATGAGCAAATGTTACCTGATTCAACAACAATGTATGTACAAGAAAGATGCGATGTGATCCCAGCATATTTAGTAGAAGTTACTCTAGAAAAGTATCCTTTTTATAAAAACAATGCAATTGTAGACACTGGTAGTCCTATTTCTCTTATTAGTAAAGATTTAATTTCACAAAATGATATCATGCCATATGAAAACAGTAATCATTATTGCGGAATAAACAAGGCTCCTTTAGTAATTTTAGGTGTTTATACAGACACAGTATTTGTTCAGAATACTAAAATAGAAATTATGTTTCACGTTATATCTAATGAATGTATGAACTATAGTATTTTGCTAGGTAGAGATTTTATTTCTAGTCAGAGAGTCAAGGTTTCATTTGAGAATGACAAAATTCAAATTAAAAATGTTGCAGATAGTGATGTCCTCAATAGCCACTGGAATGAAATTTTATCTATAGATTTTTGTCATGAAAATGATAATGAACTAGATATAGAGCCATCCATGGATAATAACAAAAAGTGTGAGTTAATAAATTGCTTTTCAGAATGTTATGAAAATGCTGAGAGAGGGTTAGAACCTAAAACTCATTTTGAAATGGAAATCAAAGTAAAACCAGGTAGTACACCTTTTTATTTCAAACCCAAAAGACTTTCTATACTTGAGCAGCAACAGGTAAGGAAAACAGTAGATGAGTTGTTAGACAAAGGCATTATAAAACGTTCAAATTCTGAATATAGTTCAAGAATAGTGTTAGTCCCCAAAAGGAATGGTGAGACTATAATGTGTGTAAATTTGATGGAACTAAATAAACAGGTACAGCGAGATAATTTATTATAGAGGAACAAATTGAGAAATTAAAAAATAAATGTTGGTATACAAAGTTAGATTTAAAAAACGCTTTTTTCAATATTAGAGTTAAGAAAGACAGCACCAAATATCTTTCGTTACATCATTTGGTCAATTTGAATACTTACGAGCCCCATTTGGATTTTGCAACGTTCCAAATGTTTTTGTCCGATTTGTTACTCAAATTTTTGATCATTTAATAAGAAATAATGAGATCACTATGTATATGGATGATTTGCTAATTGCCACAGAAACGTTCGATGAACATATAAGAATTTTGAAAAATGATTTCTCGTTACTTATTGACAACTTACTTAAGCTTCGCTTAGATAAATGTTCTTTCGCAAAAAAGCAGGTTCAGTATTTAGGTTATATTGTTAGTCAAGATGGTATTACTATCAACCCAGATAATGTTATTGCAGTTAAAGAGTTTCCTGTACCAAAAAATAAAAATGAACTACAAAGTTTTTTAGGACTTGTTTCATACTTTAGGAAATTTATTGATTATAACTAAACCTTTATATGATCTGCTGAAAGGCAAAACAAATAATTTAGAGTTTAATTTTGGTGTAACAGAGCATGAAGTATTTGAAAAGCTTAAAAACATTTTATTGAGTAAACCAGTTTTAAGTTTGTATTCTCCTACAGCGGAAACTCTGCTACATTGTGACGTTTCATCTAAGGGTTATGGCTCAATGATTTTACAAAAACAATCAGATGGACGTTTTCATCCTATCTTTTATTATAGTAGAAGAACTACAGATGCAGAATCTCGATACCATAGCTATGAACTAGAATGTCTTAGTATTGTTAACAGTATTAAAAGGTTTCACGTTTACTTACATGGAATAAAATTTAAAATTTTTACTGATTGTGATAGCATTCGCCTAACGTTGCAAAAAAAGAATATAATTCCAAAAATTACTAGATGGGCAAGCATATGATTATGAACTTGAACATAGGTCAAACTCTCAAATGCGTCGCGTTGATGCCCTTAGCAGATGTCACAATATTTTGGTTTTAGAGGGTAACACATTCGAACAAGTTCTTTCTATTAAACAGTTATTAGATCCTACTATTTTAGAATTAAGCAAACGTTTAGAGAAAACTCAGTTGCCTTTGTTTGAATTGCACGAGGGATTAGTTTATAGGAAACACAAAAATGGAAAAATGTTGTTGTTTTATGTGCCACATAGTATGATTAATAACGTTATTAGGAACGTTCATGAAAACTATGCTCATGTAGGGGTTGAAAAAACATGTGAAGTAATCCTACGAACTTACTGGTTCCCTAATATGAAATTTTTGCTTAAAGATTTTATATCAAATTGCCTCAAGTGTATAGAGTTTGCACCTAAACATGGTAAAACTGAAGGGTCACTTCATTCGATTCCAAAAGGAACTGTTCCCTTTGATACATACCATATAGATCATTATGGACCATTAGAGAAGTGTAAAAATGGTGATAAATATATATCTTTAGTTGTTGATGCTTTTACTAAATTTATTAAGTTATATCCTTGTCGAGATACATCTTCTTCTCAAGTTATTAAACATCTAAAAAATCATTTTAAGTTATATAGTGTGCCTAATAGAATAATTTCAGATAGAGGATCCTGTTTTACCTCAGAAGTTTTCCAAAATTTCTTACTCAGTGAAAATGTTAAACACATTCAAATCGCAGTCGGGTGCCCTAGGGCAAGTGGAGCGATTTAATAGTGTAGTAGTTCTGATGTTGGCAAAGTTGAATGAAACCCCAGATAGGTGGAATGAGGTATTAGGTGATATAGAATTTTCCATAAATAATACAGTTAGTAGTAGTACGGGAAAAACCCCCAGTATGTTATTGTATGTAGTTAATCAGAAGTGTAGGGATGGTGATAAAATTAGATCACATTTGGAGTTGTTGAATGAGATTGAGAGAGTGGATTTGGTAGAAATGAGAGAGAAAGCAGAAGAGAGAATAGAGAAGGCTCAAGAATGTAACAAAAAATACTATGACAGTGTACCCAAAAGGCCAATGGTTTATGGCGTAGGCAATAAAGTTGAAATCACAAATTATGTTACTGAGCCTGGAGTAAATAGAAAGTTATTACCCAAGTTTAAGGGACCATATATAGTTAAAGAGGTTTTACCACATGACTGATATTGAAGTACATCAAGTCACTCGGCTTCATTATAAAGGAACTGTTGATGCTTCTCACATGAAACTATGGCTCTCTGATCAAACATTTTAAATTAATATACCAATTGTGACATTTACCCGATTATGACATTTATTTACCTAAGGAGACTATGTATGCTCCTCCATATGACCATTATGACTAAAATCATTTTGTGAACCTTATGCGATTATGTTTTAAAAGGAAATTAATATTATGTATTCGCTTATGCTTTAGTTGAATTATGTTAAAAGATTATGTTCTTACGAATATTATGATTTGTTTATGATGAACAATTATGTTATCTCCTTATGTTCGAGATCTTATTATTATGTATTACACTAATGTTGAGATATGTATTATCCTTATGTGTTAAAATAACTATTCTTTAGGTGTATTCATTTCCATTAGCATTATTATACACCTGTTTTGAAATTTTCTTTTGTATGATCGAGGACGATCAATGTCAGAATGGCCGAACTGTAAGGTCGTTTTTTGAATTTGTCGCGTCTGACACATGATGGCTGAACGCACCTTAAGAGGGGCCTCACGTTTTAGGAACCTGAAAACGGTTGGCACCCGTGATTTGCAACAAAATTTAGGTCATTTTGTAAACAACAAATCTAAAGAACGCAAAGAAAATAAGTGTTGAAATTTTAACACAATATAACTTGGACCTTTGTCTTGGGGATCAGGTATTTTGGTTGAGTTTTATATTGTTATAAAAAAGATATAAGCCATTAAGTGATGGTGTGATTTTGACAGTTTTGACAATTTGTGGTCACCAATCTGGACACCAAAACCTGATCCCCAAAAGGAAACCTAGAGAATTCGATTCTGAAAATATGAAATCTCAAATCATTGTATTTTTTGAGATTTGTTGCACGGAAAATTTTGCAAACGAACATCTTTTTACTTTAGTTCAACCGCTCCACCGTCGTGATGCATGGCGCTGTATAGAACAATATAGAACTATGACAGAAGACGAAAGTCAATTCAAAGACAAATAATATTATAACTTTCTCTATGGGTCAAATGCTGTTGTCATATGTTTTGTGTTCATAAAAATATCCCAAATTTATAGTTTAGTGTGTATTGTATTTGTAAGTGATTATAATTAAATAATTTTCATGCTAAATAAGTGAATTTGTGCTTCGTAAATACTATTTATATTTACTCTAAAAGATTGTGTTCACTGTAGCCCAGACAAAAAATAATCCACACATATTTTTAGCTGTTGCTAGTGATTCGGCAAGTGCATTATATTTATTGATCCGCATACCAGGGCCTTTTGGTTCCTCCAAGAACCGTACACTGCCACAGCCTTCTGAGTTAGTGAAAAAAACTACATTGGTAATAGTACTCATTTAACAAAATAGACATTTCTTATTCTCTTCAAAAAGTAACACAATATGTAATCTCTTATTTTCGAAATGCAGGAATAAAAATGTTATATATTTTTTATCTTCAATTTTTCCAGGTTATGTATTGAAATGTTAATACTTTTTGCATTTTCCGCCAGTTTGTAATAAACGGACATGCCTGTTTTTCCATTGACTCTTCTCAATTATTCAAGTAAATGATAGCAAAAGTGTTTTCTTTTATTGAAAACAAAATCAAATCAATTATGCAATATGTTTGTTTAATACCCCTCTTAATAATTCAAATGAATAATAGCAAAGAAATGCCAATTAATTAGGTAAACTATAAAAATGTTTATTATAGCAATAAACAGACATGTCCGCTTTTTCATTGACCCTTATTAATTATTCAAAAAAATTAAAGGACAAATTGGTGTATGTTTTTATTGAAAAGAAACAAATAAAAAACATTTTATAAAAATATCAATAAAATTATTATTACAAATTTAGTGTATTTGTCTTCATATTAATTAATACATGGCAACTGAAGTTCATCTTCTTCTCTACCATTTCTCCTCATAACAAAAAGAAAATAAAAAGTTTATAAAAATATCCATTTTTTACGATTCTATACTCACAAAGGGGTGGTGACCCCTCATCCACATTATTGAAGTCTGGATCCACTTAGTTACAAAGACTGAAAAAGTATACTTTAAATATTTTCTTTAAATAAATAATATTTTTACTTACAAAATTATTTTTCCCCCAATTCAGCAGAAGTATACAAGTAATCCATTTTATCTTGGAATCCATATTACAAATTTTGATATACGTAAGTACTGAATACATTTTCTTTATTTTTATGCATACATGGCAACTGAGCTGCATCTTCTATTTTCTTAATCCTCAGACAAAAAAAAAACAAAAAGTTTATAAACTATCCCTTACAATTACATCAGGCTACATTTTAGTTTTTACTTACTGATTAGCTATAGCGAGTATGTTATATGAAAATTATTTGGACCTGTGCGGGCTGTTACATCAGGTTCCTTTTTAGTGAAATTGTCAGTTCTGAAAATGAATAGAAATTTGATTTTTGTAAAGGAGTCTTGTTAGTGTTTTTACTTACAGAATGGTATAAGGAAACTCTGTTTTATGAAATATTAATGGATCTGCGGGGCAGTTACATCGGGATTAGTTTTAGTTACATAATCAGAACTGTAAATGAAATAAGAAAATTAGATGATTCTTCTAAGTAGGTTTTGCCATTTTTTTACTTACAGTATAGTTGTAGCGAAAACTGCTATATGAAAATTATTTGGACCTGTGCGGGCTGTTACATCAGGTTCCGTTTTAATGAAATTGTCAGTTCTGAAAATGAATAGAAATTTGATTTTTGTAAAGAAGTCTTGTTAGTGTTTTTACTTACAGAATGGTATAAGGAAACTCTGTTTTATGAAATATTAATGGATCTGCGGGGCAGTTACATCGGGATTAGTTTTAGTTACATAATCAGAACTGTAAATGAAATAAGAAAATTAGATGATTCTTCTAAGTAGGTTTTGCCATTTTTTTACTTACAGTATAGTTGTAGCGAAAACTGCTATATTAAAATTATTTGGACCTGTGCAGACAGTTACATCAGGTTCCGTTTTAATGAAATTGTCAGTTCTGAAAATGAATAGAAATTTGATTTTTGTAAAGAAATCTTGTTAGTGTTTTTACTTACAGAATGGTATAAGGAAACTCTGTTTTATGAAATATTAATGGATCTGCAGGGCAGTTACATCGGGATTAGTTTTAGTTACATAATCAGAACTGTAAATGAAATAAGAAAATTAGATGATTCTTCTAAGTAGGTTTTGCCATTTTTTTACTTACAGTATAGTTGTAGCGAAAACTGCTATATTAAAATTATTTGGACCTGTGCAGACAGTTACATCAGGTTCCTTTTTAGTGAAATTGTCAGTTCTGAAAATGAATAGAAATTTGATTTTTGTAAATAAGTCTTGTTAGTGTTTTTACTTACAGAATGGTATAAGGAAACTCTGTTTTATGAAATATTAATGGATCTGCGGGGCAGTTACATCGGGATTAGTTTTAGTTACATAATCATTCCAACTTTTTTTTGGGTAAACCAATACTTTTCTCGCATATTAGATGGGTTGGATGGAAAAGTAATAATACCAATATAATGTATTATATAAAAACAAAAAAAATATTTACCATTCAGGTGATCACACATATGTGTATCTGTCGTGGAAAAAAGAAAATGAACCAACTATTTTTTTGTGTAATGAAGGAAAAATGTTTCATTTCCAATCTCCACAACACATATGATCAATCTTTGCAAACAAGGTAGAAGCAAACGTGTACATGTTGATTGTATGTTTGATTTTGTACTGTATATATCGATCTCCCCACAATATATACTATAATTTGTCATTACAGATCTTTCGCTTTAAATTTTTTATTAGTTGTTATAGTTGCTTTGTAAGTTTTTTAAAAGTTTGCTATTTTAAATTGAAATTCCTCAGTGTACCTTATTTTCCTCTTTCTATTAAATGTTAAGCATTGTATTACAAGTAAATATTTCTTTGTATAATAAATTTGGAAACTCTTTGTTTATATTATTTGTTTCTAGATAAAATTGAATATATTTACACATGTAGTTGAAAAAAGAGCCTACATGTCAAATAAAATTTGAAAGCAACCAACAGAAACTCTGAATATGATTAGATTGAGGTAAAGTTGTGACACGACGCTCTGTGTTTTCAGACATTATGTAAATTTGCAACTTTTCCGCAGTTTAATTTTCTTAGCATGAAACAAACAGAAATGTATAATTATGAAAACATTTTATTATGTTAATATAAATGGTACAAATTTTGAAAGATAGAATGTTTTTAAATATGTATTACATTTATGAAACTCTTAAATAATCAAAAAGCTACACTCAAATTGAAATTTTGTTTGGATCCGTGTATATATTATAATATTCTCTTATCTATGCACAGCTGGGCTGGCAACATAAAAAACAGAGATAAGCATAAATCACCCATGGAGATAAGGTTTCTGCGCTCGCAACCAGTCGAAATATTTAAAATCAAAACATTCGAACAGAGATGCGTTTCTTTGAACCATCAAGAGTGGAAAGACAGAGAGAGAAAATATGTTGAATAAGTAAAAGCCGATTCAGTACTAGTATCGACATCTATCGTAAATATTTTGAACCAAATAATCACTAAATTAGTAACTAGTATTGTGTAGGTTTTTAGGTTTATATACCTGTGAGGAGGCCCCTCTTAAGAACGACAGTTACTTTTCAATTGTATGAACTGTCGCCTGTCATTGTCATTACTGTTTTTTAGTTTAATATACAAAAATTTAAATTTTTGAGATAAAGCGTTATTTTTGTAAAAATCTATATTTTGTTAATACATAAAGGAAATTAATTAAAACTAAAAATACTCTTGAATTATTTTATTTACAAATAAAACAAGTTTTTTGCATTATTTTTATAACAATACAAATGTAATTATCTATTTCTCATCACCAGGTTTTGAAAACACCAAAGTGTAACCGCACTTTCCGCAATAATGTCTATCTTCCATTGCAGCCATGAACACACCAGCTCCGCATTGTTCAGCAGGGCATTCACGTCTTAATCGGTGAATTTTACCATTTTCGTCAACCTGTAAATCAAATATTCATCAATAAACATTAAACTTGTCATACTGACACAAATAATTAATCTTTTCGCTTCCTGTATGTACTCACTTTATAAAATTTCAATACAGCTAACTTGACCTTCTTCTTCTTGTGTTTAATTTTTTTGGGGGTAGAGTAATTCTTCTTCTTACGTTTCTTGGCACCTCCTCTCAACCTCAACACCAAATGAAGTGTAGATTCCTTTTGGATATTGTAGTCGGATAGAGTACGACCATCTTCGAGTTGTTTACCAGCGAAGATCAATCGTTGCTGGTCAGGAGGGATTCCTTCTTTATCTTGAATTTTAGCTTTGACATTTTCGATGGTATCTGAGGGTTCGACTTCAAGGGTGATAGTCTTACCCGTTAGAGTCTTAACGAATATCTGCATTTTGTGGAGTCACCTGAAAATAATTTTTTTTATTAATTACCGAGACATGCTGATGGCTCCTGGCAGGATTAATCAGTGAGCAACTGTATCATTTCTAGTACAAATTATTCACAAAAATACAAAATATGAAATGTTAAAATCAATAACGAAATTTCACATTTTGACTATTTTTCATAATAGAGATCCGATTAAGACGTTATGTAGAAGCAAAATTAGAAGAGGAACAAGCAGCTTTTAGACCAGGACGACAAGCAAATGATAATATATACATTTTAAGAAGGCTAATTGATAATACAATAGAAGCGGAAGAAGAAATGTATTTAACATTTATTGACTTGAAAGAAGCTTTTGACACAGGGGAAAGAGAATAAATTTGGGAGGTATTGGAAGATTTAGAAGTGCCGAAAGCTGTAATTAATATAATTAAAAGCACATACAAGACAGTCAAATTAAGAGTGCAGAGAGGTCAAAGATCGGTAGAGTTTCTAATGAAAAAAGGTATAAAAAAACAAAGCGATAGCTTAAGCCCACTGTTGTTTGTCATTATAATGGACAAAATAGTGAAGGAAATAAAAAGACAAGGAGGGAAATCTGGAAATGATAATAGGGTACAGAAACATTGTGCCGGTCAGATTAAGTAATTTACTGTACACAGACGATATTGTAGTTATAGCAAAATCAAAAAATAAAATGCAGAAACTAATCAACTTACTGGCAAGAGAAATAGAAAATATGAAAATGACAATAAATACAGAAAAAACCAAAGTAATGATAGTAAATGAAAAACAGCGAGAGGCGAGTAACAGCAAAGAATTGAAATGTAATTACAAAACATTAGAAAGAGTAACAACTTATAATTACCTAGGAAGTATCATAACAGAAGAAGGGAAAATAGATGCAGAACTTAATAACAGAGCAAATAAACCAACAGGATTATATTATTCCTTAAATCGAACAATATTAAGCCATAAACACATTGATATGGACACAAAGCTTGAAATATACAACAAAATTACAGTCCCAACTATAACTTATGCTAGTGAGAACTGGGTAATGCATAAAAAACAGGAAACAAAAATAAATCCAATGGAAATGAAATATTTAAGGAAAATAGCAGGTAAAACAAAATGGGATAAAGTAAGAAATGAAGAAATCAGAAGCATAACTAATCAAGAACCAATAATATCAAAGATTAAAAAGAAACAATTAAACTGGTATGGCCACCTAGTAAGAATGAAGCAAGATAGAATAGCGAGAAAAGTTAAGGAAATAGGAATACCAAGAAAAAGACAAAGAGGAAGACCCAGGAGGAAATGGATAGATCAGATTGAAGAAATTTGAAAAAAACAAGGGAAAAGCATTAGGAGATGAAGGCATTGGCCAGGGACAGAAAAGAATGGAAAAAATGGATACATGAAGAACTCCAATCCAACGCCTGAGAAGATATAAGGAAAAGAGAAAGAGAGACTATTTTTCATATTCTTTTCAATGTTTAAAAAAAACAAAGTTTCAGTAACGTTTGTACTGAGGCGAGCAGATGTTCCTGGCAGAATAAACCAGGGAATTGCTGTATCATTTCTAGTACACATTATTTATAAAAATACAAAAAATGTCAAAATCAATAATGAAATTTCACATTTTATGATAATTTTTAATATTCTTTTCAATATTTTCAACAATTATAGAAATTTCAAAAATTTGACAATTGTTTCTGTTGTGATAATTTCGATTGCTTGTTGGAGGACCACCCTGTGCTCAGGGAAAACAGTAGACTGTAGTATTGAGTTTCAATGGTTTATTTCTTAAGTTATATTACAAAATAGCGTGACGGCGAACTTATATATCAATTCTTTTTTAACAAAACCTTTTTTGAAAGAATGAAAACGACGAATACTCAGTGTGTATTAGTTTATTACTTTCAGGCTAAGCGCTTTCGGCTGTTAAGCCATTATCAAAGCCGTCGTCATTTAAAAAAGTAGTTGTCAAAGCCATCAAGTTGATCAAAAACAATACTCAAGATGGAATCATCGTTATGATTGAGTCATTCGAATAAAAACATTAAAATACCCTATTGTAAGGGTGTAAAATTATATTCACATGATGTAAATTCACTCAAAATTAAAAAAACTTCAGCTAAGCGCTTTCGGCTTAACAGCCGAAAGCGCTTAGCCTGAAAGTAATAAACTAATACACACTGAGTATTCGTAGTTTTCATTCACTCAATTTGCATCTAGTGTGTACACCATATCCACAGGCATTTCTAAAACCTTTTTTGTTTTAAACTTGTCACTTCTGTTCTTGTTGCTACGTTACACTAAAATCCAATCTGGTTGTTTGGTAACTTCTCAAATCCAGATATTTTAATGACTATATCTGAACAGTTTCGATATAATAAAATATCATCATCAAAATGACAGAAGTTACATATTGTAATTGACAATATATATTAATAGATAAAAGAGGATTATATTACAAATATTAAGTTTATACATTATTAGCCCTATGGGGATATATTGTTCCCATTTAGGATCAATAATATAGGAAACCAAGGAAAACTATTAACTGTTAATCTTTACAATTATTCTTAAGAAGACAATTTAATAGTAAAGAGCTCCCTAAAGTTATCTGTTCATCAACGACTTCATATTGTATCTCTAGTGCCTTCTAAATCTTCAAGTAAATCTAGTTCTTGTTTCTCATCTCAAATATGTAATATTTCTAGTTGTTAGGTGTTAGTGAATATTTGATGTCATGTAGATGTTTTTCGTAATGACATTTACCAGGTCATTTTAATCTGTATGTTGTAAAATTTCGAATTGTTTGACCTATATAAACAGCATTACATTCTGGACATTGAAGTTTATATATACCAAACTTTTTTAAGATATTTTTGTTGCTACATTTAACAAGGAATGATCACTTGCTGGTCGAATTTCGGACAGGTTGGCGTATAACGTCACCACAAGACAAAAATTGATATCGCACAAAATGATGAAGCATGGGTTTTAAATGTATTTTCACTCAATTTTGGATGATTTTTCTGTAAGAGCGATTTCCTCAATAATTTATTAAAACACTCAGACTTATTCAAAGACAATATACTCGTGGCAAACATACTGTTACGTTTTGGAATGTTAGTAAGTTCTGACCTTAAACTATTAGCAATAAGGATGTAGGCAGATTGATTAAAACCAAAAATCTTGTATCAACTTATAATTCAACGACAAGAGCCTCTCACCCAGTCTGTCTGCAAATAAATGATAACTGTAGCAAAAGTCATGGTCAATTTGTACATTTTAATAGGAATAAGTCTAATTATGATCAAAAGCATCAGCCTAACAGTACTTGTAGTAGCTGTGGTCAAAGTCATAGGAACAAACGTCCTGCAATTGATATTATATGTTGTTCTTTTAATGAAAGAGGTCATTTTCAAAATAATGTCAAAGTTAACAAGCCAGAATGGTTAATTCTAATAAAGATGATGGTAATTATGTAACCCGTTTTTCAATAAAGTCAATTAACCAGATTGATAGTAACAATGTATAGTCAGTCGATTTATCAATAAATGGGTTTGAAATAAAATGCATCTTGCATACTGGTGTAGGGGTCAATGTTTTGTCATTTATATTGTTTAAGAATTTTAAGGTTAACAGTAAAAATTTTCCTACAAATGTGAAACTTAAAAGTAATTTTCTGATAATGTGTTACTGGTAATAGATCAAGTTACTTTAAACTGTATCATTGAAATAAAAGAAATTGAGTTTATATTAGTGGAAATGTCTTGTCAAACTATTTTATGTCAAAATATATGTCAGACATTACAATTAATTAAAAGTTTCAGTAATTGGTCATAAATCGGTAGTGGTTTTTGTAGTATAGATGTATCTCTAAAATTTATTAAAAATAATTCAATCAATAAAGAAGCGTTTCTCAACCGGTGCAAACAAGTAATTATAAATATTATGTTAGTAATACTCTGCAAAATTGATAAAGTTTCACTTCTCCCTGAATTCTTAGTTCATCCTTATTTCTCTGCTCCTCTATTAAACAGTCATCATCATTATTACTTTGAACTTCATTCTCTTCCCATTAATCATTTACAACATAAATTGCAGAGTACACAACAACTGACTATAAAATCTGCTATGCGCTCTGGATTGTAGCCAAATCGATATGAATAAGTTGTCTCCATTGGGACTTCAATAATCTGAAAGAATTCTCAATTTTTAATCTCGTACCAGAGAATATTTTATAAACATTCTTTTGGATATCTGTTAAATTCCCATAATCGTGAAAAGTCAGTGATATTCTCAGCAGAGAAAATACGTGGAAGAAGAATATAAAAAGAACGAAATGGTGGACTGAAGAAATGAGAAAGCTTGTGAAAAAAAACGGCATGGAAAAAATATCTCCTAACAAAGACGATGGAAGATAAGGAAGACTACAAAAAAAGAAACGCTGTAAAAATAAAAGAAGAAAAAATACAGAGAGAATTTGGAGAGGAGATAATAGAATCACATAGGATAAATAACAGAAAATTTTGGACACAGATAAAAATATGTAGGAGAAGCAGAAAGAAGGAAATAAAAGCAATAAATGACAAAAACAATCGACTAATAACAGGGGTAAAACAAATGCTAGACACATTGTAGATAAATTCCACACAATACCAGAAAACGAAGATACAAATGTTGAAGAAACAAAGATAGATCAGCTAGAAATAACGAGAGAAGTAGAAGAAGCTGTACAGAACGTCAAAACAGGAAACGCACATGGAGAAGACGGAGTAGCACCAGAATGTATCAAATGGCTGGGAGAACAAGGAATAGATTGGTTGTGGATAATGGTCAAAGAAGCATAGGAGAAAAAACAAACACAAACGGAATGGGAAGATAATATAATAATACCTATCTATAAAAAGGGGGAACAAACTCAATGTGAAAATTATAGAGCAATATGCTTAGCATAAACAAGTTACAAACTCTATACAAGAATTTTAGAAAAATGACTGAAACGCTACGCTGCATAGAACTAAACCTAGAAGAACAGGCAGCTTTCAGACCGAAAAGACAAACCAGTGATAATATATACATTATACGAAACATAATAGAAAGAACAACTGAGAAAGAAGAAGAACTGTTCTTAGTATCTATTGATTTGAGATCAGCATTTGACATGGTGGTTAAGAAAGAAATATGAACAATACTAGAGGATTTACACAGGCCATAAGAAGCACGAATAATACAAATTGCAGGGCAGACATCAGAGAAGTTTATAATGGACAGAGGAATAAAACAAGGGCACAGTTTAAGCCCGTTACTGCTTACATTTATGGACAAAATAGTTAAGAACATAAAAAGACAAAGTGAACATCTGAGTAAAATAATTGGCAGAAACATGGAACCCATAAAAATGAGTAGCTTACTATATGACGATGATGTGGTTTTAACCCATTAATGCCCCATATGGAACCGATAAATATGTGTTGATTTGAGAAGGTGGGGATGCGACATTTTGTGGTTTGTTGTTAGTTGATTGTCAAGTCGTTCATCAGTGAGGTTCAACGAGCACGTGACAGCTGCGGTATTGTTTATGTGATATATTTCGTATTTATTGATGCTTGAAAAGTCTATCTGGAAAGTATACCCAAAAATATGGACCTGAACTTGATGTAAGTATCATTATAATAATATTTTTATTTTCATTGCTATATAGTTACGCTTTGTTTTACTAATATATGAGGACAACTTTTGATGACTACAGATTTGCATTATTATATTTGTGTCCTCTACAATTTCAGTGTAAACATAGATGTTCCCATATGGGCTTTACCCCAGCTATGATATGTTGACTAACCAATAATTTTATTTCAGCGGAAAAACACTTCAGAAGCTTTGGAAATCGCGTACGATTATGGGAATGTTACCAATATATACATTGAGCCGCCTCAAAGTAATGTTCTTACTGATGAAGATGAGGGTGGACTGGCAGATAATTTGAATGCCTGGTAACTTTCAGCATCCGCCGAGATTATTTTTATGAATGAAGAGATTGGGATTTGATAATAAGGAAAATAATTAAGAAGTAGAGTCCTGTGAAGATGTGCGAAGGCTCTGCAGCAATAGAATATCATTGAAATCCACACCAACTATACCACGATTCATTCAAGGAGATTTACAACCACCTAGCAATGAATTTGTCTGTGGATTATTCCAAATATAGTTCGATGGGCTGCATTGAAATATTCGAGCTGTTCATAACAGAATCCACAAATTATGCTTAATGGAAAAACAGTTCAAATCCACAGATATTGATTGAAGAATTGACGAGTATTTGTTGGAATACTTATTCTGAGTGGTATCAATGTTCTACAATCGAAAAAAAGCTACTGGGAAAATAGCATAGATATAAAAAATCTGATGGTATCAAATTCTATGAGATGTGACAGGTTTTTTCAAATTTGCTAGCAATAATAACATCGATGCTTCAGACAAGATGTACAAACTTCACCCAGTTACTGATCATCTGAAAAGAAAATACCTTCTGGCAAGCCTGTTCGATTTGGTGCCTGAATACTCCTGGGAGGACATGAGAAAGATGGCAAAAGACAGAGGAATAAATGGGTACAAGAGGGACCAGAACCCCTATCCAAGACCTGAAAGGGTAAAAGGAAATGAGATGAAGAAGATGAATTAATATCTCGGAACACGAATATTTTCCTACAATTTCCAGGTATTCTTGAAGTTTTTGTTTAACTTCCTTAGATTTTATGAACTTATCATCATCACTTTCACTGCTACTTGACGATAATATTTTTGTTAATTTCAAATCTTAAAAAACTAAGAATTCCAAATGTTTAATTTAGTTCACTATCTTATAACTGTAAAAAGACTTGTTTTATGATTATTTTATAAGAAATACAAATCAGTATTCAAATACCTAGAGGATTTGACTTATAGGTATCACATCGAATTTAACTTCTATAATTCTGATGATATTTTAAGAAACAATTGTCAAATGTTTCATTAAATAGTGGAATTATTTAAAAAAAAATCCAATTAAAACAATAACATGAATGGATTCCACAAAGCAAGGGTAGAAACAGTAAATTTAATCAAAATTTCAGTAATAACTAGTAGAACAAAAAAGAAAAGTTTATTTCAAAATATATATTACAGACATAAATCAAACCAACAATACAGCGTTAATACATCCATCATTCTCTGGGTTATTTGTAACTTGGGCATATTTACCCCACACCACTTTACCGGCTTGTGTAACTAAACCCAACTCTGAAATATTAACTTCGATGACTGTACCCTTGGTGATGACTCCCAAGCTTGTGAACATAGGCGAACTGGGATTCTTCTTAACGCCTATAATTGGTAAGCAGAAAGTAGCTTTTAGTTCAGGGTGTGTAACGTGGGCTTTCTTGAATCTAAGAGCCATCGGTCTAATAAATCTCTCAAACTTCGGGGGTTTCCTTGTAAATCCTTCACCGACAAAAGTAACTTTCGTAACCATTCGCTTCCATGCTTTTCTTCTAGATTTTCCGGATTTTACAACTTTGAGGACCTCGGAGTCAGCTTGTGCTCTAACTTTCGGAATTGGTACGTCCCATTTGCCAGCCTTTTCTTTTCGCTTTTGTTTTATCATGTTGGATAAAACTTTAGCTCTTGATTGAACATCTCGATCTAGTAAATAAACAGGTAAGGCACCTTCTGATACTTTTTCAGTGGTCTTTTTAATTTTCTTCTCTTCGTGTGCCTTAATTTTCTTTTTCATCTGTATTTTTTCATTTCTACGTTCTTTGTTGAATATCTTCGCTTTTATACCGCGAAGACTCTGAGCTACTTGCGATCTTTTATGAGGTTCTCTGGCCTCCCTTTTTCTTTTTCTTTCTTCATAATCTAATCTGCGACCGTATAATTTACGGTGGCGTTCAATATACTCGTTTTGCGGCATTTTGGAATTGTACTAGAAACAAAAAAACAACTAATCAACACAATATAGTCATATTCAATACTCTTTGAATATGACTAAAGTATGGATAGAAAACAAATCTCACTTACCTTCGTCAAGAGTAGACTAAATAAGACTAGTCATATTCATAGAGCGATTTCAAAATTCACTACACTATGTCCGAAAAAATAAATACAACGTTATTTTTGTGTAAAGGCACACCATGTGCAAAGTTAATTTATAAAATATCTTCAAAAATTCGAATTTCTACTTATATATCGATAAATAAAATAATAAATCGTTTGAAGAAAGACAAAAAAATATTAAAAACTAATTACTTAACTTGAAATTATAATAAAATTTGTTCAATATTAAAACTTACCAATTACTCCACCATAACACGCTGTAAAAAGAACGTTTGACACTTGACTAAAGGAAGTGACGATGTGACGTTCTCTCAGCTTCCCTTATTGGGGCTGTTTCTCTTGAGTATCATTATTAAGTACGGTTAAATTCGGAATTGTCATAGGGAATTTAGCCTCATTTGTAATTTTATATCAAATTATATGTTTTATACGTCGCAGGCTTATTTTCAAATCACTGCTATTAAAATACGCCTAGGCTTTTTCAATACGACCGGACGTATTATAATACTTCTATAATAATCGAGAATAACACAATATGACTAAGGGCCACTTGCACCGTACTAGTGCAAAGCTTCTGTTAACAAAACCAGGTTTAACTTATTAAATCTTAGATTAACTGTTTGGCTTGCACCGTCATTATTTAAACTAGATTAAAGTTAAGCCACAGTTCTGGTAATTTTTCTATAAGTTGGTACTGTGACTATCTTCACTTGCATAATTCTTAACCTAGATTATACTTGTTTGGCCAACAAATGAGTGTTTTTTTGTGGGAGTATTTAGTATGTGCAGTAATCCTAGGATTCTAAAATCTACTGTCGATAATTTATTATAATTGTATGCCGAGCAATGACATAAATCATGACCCTGTACATGGGAAAACAGAGTTTAGTCAAAAAGACCATTTAAAATTCCGAAATGTGTTAATTAAACACCTGATACATTTTTTAATTATTAACCCTACAGCGGGCGCTTCATGTCTGAGAGACCCACATATGGAGAGACCGACAAAATTTTTAATTTATTGATTTTTGTTTAGGCGCGGTATTACCGCCTACACCCCCCTTCTACCTTCCTAGATCATCAATCCACACACTAGTGCACACCACCTGTGGGTTATCTGTGGTGAACACTTGTGTTAAACGTTTAGCCATACCGGTCGGTCATAGGTGAAATATTGTAAAATCGCGCCTGCTGTTTACGAGTTTGTTAGTGAATATTTTACAGTAGTAAGGTAAGTTAAATTGCACATATTTTTTTATATTATGTTATTGTTGATGTATTTTCATTAAAATATTTAAAAGTAAATAGTAAATTAGAAACAAAACTGTATTTTATGACTTTGAGAGACAGACTTCGCGAAATATCTGGAAACCACGACACTACACACCAACAACATCCTCCACCGGATGGACAGACAGGACGATGCGCTATATCACAGACAAATAATAGAGCGCTAAATGCAGCAAAAAGAAAGGCCGAAAGACACGTTTTTGTTGTCAAAAATGTTTTAAGTTTTTATGCCTAGAACACACGCGGGCATTATTTGTAATGATTGTTATGAAAATAATTAAAAAGTTATACGATTTTTATAAGTAGCCATTTTTAGTTTAAAGGTTTTCTTCAAACATGTTTTTTTATGTTAAAAATAAAACTAATAATTTTAAAACAAAATGTTATTTTATTTTACAGCCCCGAATAAAGATAAATATAAAAATTTCAAAAATTACAGTATGTTATAAAATCGGTCTGTGAGACGGACGCGCCTGCTATTTTCCAAATATATCACGCGCTCGCTCTAGGGTTAATTATTTTTTATTACCACGGTTACTTAACAATTTTTTATTATCTGGTTGGGATAAACTAGAAACAGGTTTAATAAAACAGAAAGCTTGTTATTTTGTTTAAATATTTTTTCTGTGGACAGGTTCTCAAAGGTGACCTAAAATTAAACACAGTTTCTTAAATATTTCTTTATTATATAGTATAGATAAACATTAGTGCGATTAATTTAGAGTTAATAATAAAAATTAAACTCTCGAAATGTTTAAGGATCTCTTTGAACTAAAAATAAAAAGAATCTCACACAAAGTGGGATCCTTTTTTTGTATGTGGGTCTAAATTCCTGAACTTGAAATTTTAGGATGGTTAGGAGATGATTAATTGGTGAAACGGTACATGGTTTCTAAAAAATAAGGAAGTAGTAATCATGTACTTTTATTTTTCCCTTTTTTTTCCTTATCACTAACCAAAAAATAATGATTCTATGATAAACTTACAAATCATGGGGATATTCTCTACTTGATCTTCTATTATTTCCAGAAGTTATAGCTGTCCCTTTTAATAATCTGAGTCTTCTAAATAAACTCAATTCATCGAAGTCATCTAAATAATTTGACCTTTCATAAATACACCTACGAAAGCCGAAATCTAAAAAATCCTGGAAGAAAATTTCTTCTTCCAATTCCAAATAATACATATTTTTATACAAAAAAGTACCACTTGTAGGCAGCGTAGGCCAGAGATAAGTAAGTGGTCTGTAGCGTAGGCGTAGACACACATAAAATGTAGGGTTAAGATTTAAAGTTTAGCCTTAAACGTTGAATAATCCCTCGAATTTGGGAGATTTAATTTAACAGCTAGTTAAGGCAATTGAACTCGGTTTAAGTGACGGTGCAAGATAATCATTTACTTTTAACTTGGTTTAGGTCGTTAACCATAGTTAACAACTACGGTGCAAGTGGCCCTAATAATTTTAGGCGCATACGTCTGCTATTTGTTAGTCTTATTAGACACTTTTAGCTTGTCATAAGTTTTTACACGTATCCGTATCCGTATTGGAGTTACGTTGACGTAAAGAACTTGTCAAGAGAAAACCTTTTTAGCAGATAACGTATCATTTCGTGCTAGAGCCCGGATGGTCAAAGCACTATTGTTTGGTAAAAGAAAAAAAAAGAAAACTAAAAATGAACTTTGTTGTTATAATCAAACCAAACCAATATCAAAGAAGATCTGTAACAAGCACTAATAGCACAGAATACTGATTTTAGTCGAGATACGTATACGGGGAAGGGACGTAACAGTCCGTTCAACGGATAGTATCGGCTGATCCTAAACGGGTCTACACACGCACAGTTCGTTACGGATACGTAAGAAATTTAAGACAAGCTAAAAGTACCTAAATCATGCCTTCAATATATTGTGGAATTATCTAGAAACCGTTAGTTTTATTTAAAACAATAATAATCATTAGTACATTTTGCATGTTACTGTGTCATAAATTACTGATAACATTAATTACATGACAAAAATAGGTTACTCGATCTCAAGGTATGTCGCGAAAAAATTACCTTGTTTGATTACATATCTGTCAAAATTGCGAAAATTTTTTTAAGAGATCAAATAAGAGCGTTTTCGATTTACCTGCACTCTGCAAGTTCAGTTTGACCTGAAATTACGTCACAAAACTCAGCGAGGACATGCTAGTTCACATGATTGCACTAGAAAGTGCGATTTAAATCGAACACCCGTGCAACTGCTAGTGCAGTGTTTCTAACCCAACTTTCGGCCAAAAAGCCGAAAACAAACAGCTGGAAAGCAAGGAGCAAGAACATGAACAGTACTATGAAAAAAAAATGTATTTTATAATACACGAAACATACAAATTAACTCTTCAAGTAGATAGAAAACACTTTAAGAAAAAATTTTCCAACGAAAAACGGTACACTTACTTCTTCATGTGAATATTTCCTTATCACATTAGTAAAATCGAGTATCTTCATCTTTTCTTTAGGATTTATAAGAAATATTTCTTCATCCGAACAACTAACTGAAGATGAAAGTAATGCGGTAGCGATGCTAATTCGAAATTTTTTATATTTGGCGCCATTTAAAACTGAACTGAACGGACTGCACCGTCTTTCGTTTCAGTGCAAATAAAATTGAACTGAGGGCGCACTCGGCCAGTGCCGAATGTAAATCGAACACGTGAAACTGGATGAGTGCAAGTTTGAAAACCATAATCGAACACAACTTTTGAACTGAGTGCGCACTCAGTTCAGCCGGGGCAGGTAAATCGAAAACGCTATAAGTTTTTGCATTTTGCAAATTAGTGCTTTTGCTGATTTTTGAGTAAGTCTTGAAGTTTTTAACTTCTTTGTGTCTGTAGAAAAAAAAATGCATCCGGCACTCGTCGGTAATATAAAACTATTTTGACAAATAACTAAAAATTAACTACTAGAATGACGTCACATGTTATAGTTAACTTCAAAATGGCTGAGTTAACTTTGTCGGGATGAAAGGATATCGGTTAAAAACCTGGTTTTCGAGTTTTGATTTGTTCTGTTCTGTCGGCTCTGTCAACAATTTGGCATTTATAATATATATTAATTATATTGTGAATATGTTGATTGTGTTTTTACATTGTTTTATTTGAATTTTGCAAAGTTAGCAAACGATATCCAAGATGTTTTTGAGGAACTTTTAACCGACGATGAAGAAGATGCTATGATTATTGATAAAAGAGATTCAATTCAATACACCACCAAAAAAAATGTCAAAAGCCCAATTAAAAAATCTAGGTTATGTTTTTCTTTTGCCCGTTTCTTCTTTTTATTTTAAAAATGAGACTTCTATAAAACTGACATTTAACAACCTAAAGTTACCTTGACTGTTAAATTAAACGATAACTTGCCAGGGTATGAGTTAACCTTGCCCCGCCACCTGTCATTTCGCTCGTCTTAACTCTGGAGTGTGGCAGTCACTGTTAAAGGGGGATTATACAGGAAAATAAAAATTAGCATAATCAATAGTTTGATGTTTGTAGAGAGATAAAATAAAAATTAGAATAATTTTTGTGCACGCTAATTAGGAAATGTTACACTTGTCAGTTAGCATAAGAATTTTTCAGCAATGAAAAAGATTCAAGCGTAAATTAAAAATAAAACAGACTCCTATTAATGCGCACAGTTTTTTATACTTATTTTTTTGTTGAGACGCCTGAAAGAGCACAACGCAGAGATAAAATGCTTAGAAACAACACCAAAACCTATTACCGAAACAAAGTCCAAAAAAGGTTATGGGACATGTGACGTGCATAAAAGTTGATCAGCTTTTATTTAATTTTTATATGAGCTATATAAACGCATACATCGGTCAACTTCTAATTTAAATCTTATTTTTATTTGCCTGTTTAAAACCGCTTTTAAGAGTATTTTGAGGCATTCGCGAAAAAATACTCTATTTTCGATTTTGACATATGAAGTACATCATTTGTCTATAAATAATCCGTGCGCTTTGCGTCGTTTGTTAAATTAATTGAATTGTGAATTGAAGTATGGTGGTTGGTTAGAATAAACCTCGTCATCAGTCATAGATCAAGGTTGTAATTTATCATAAAGTTGGAAACATTGATTTTTAAAGGCATTATATTAGTTAATCTATCTAGTTGTTAGCAGTGCAGGAATATTAAGAATTATATAAAAGAAAGAAAACAAACATGACTACACAATATTCTTTGGCTCAAGTTAAAGAACACAATGATAACAAAAGTACATGGATTGTTATACACAACGAAGTTTACGATGTAACGCAGTTTTTAAACGAGGTATGTAGTTAATATTTAAAAAATAATATATTGATAACTTTACCGAACTATAATACAGCGTTTGAGATAATTTAAAATTTATTTTTTAAGAAATAACGAACGCAAATATAAAAATATTTTTTCCATTTATTAATTGTATTAAAATTAAGGCGTAACACATTTTAAAATAGTAATTGAACGTTGAGATTAGATATAATGTTAATCTAAAAATTATCATCTTCAAGTTTTCTTACACTTATTTGTTTTATCTGAATAACGTGTGGCGTAATTATTTTAGTTAAATGTTTCTTGAATTCAAATTAAATGTGTTTTACTTGTCTTTTTGCTCTTCCTTCTTAAGAAATTACATCAACATATTTATATAAACGTATATAATAGCCTTGATAAATAATAAATTACACAAATTTGTTGCCTTGATAAATGAATATATTTAAAATACTATATTTGTTCAAACTTTCTTTAAATATCATTCCAAGTTTAGATTTTGATATTTTTTTTAATGAACTGATAAGAGGGTGGATTTATCTTTATCAATGCCTGCACACACATACTTTTCATGTTTTTAATGTTATCACACTACTTCCTCTAATTTATTGGTAACTTCAAGGAGAACAACTAAGATTTATGAGATAATGTAATACAAAAGAAAGTAATAACTTTATTATACAATATTTTCATCAGTTAGTGCAGTAATAGCCGATAATTTGAATCTTTAGAAAATTGAAATATCCTTTATTATATAGTCATTATATTGAATTACATTCATTTTTGCTTGTTATCTGCTTAATGCAGTGGTTCCCAAATTTTTTTGTCTGGATTTTTTTCATGACACACCTGTTAATTAATATTAATAATGGCTATTAATATTATTATTATCCTGTAGGGTCAATTGGGGTAAGTGGAAACGGTTTTTACACTTTCAAGTGTCAGTTTAACTTTTGAATAAAAATGACGTTTTTATAAACCAAACTTTTAATATAGTCAAGTTAAATCTATTCCTTTAATGCTGCAATGAGTTAATTTTCTTAAGATGGGGATATTTTTAGAAAAAAAAATTATTAAATATATCTGGTTTAGTTACTACTAATATCTAATAAATCTCCTGCACTGGCACAGTTGACAAAAACTGATACATAATTCTTTCATCTTAATTTCGAAGATCTGGGAGTACTCCTACAACCTGATCTAAAGAAATATAGCTAACATCACTTTTATTACGAGCAAACAACATTTTTTATGAATCCCAGGACTTTAAACCTGTGATTTTTATTTCTTCTCAATCAATATCTTTAACCACACAAACATTTTCAGAGAAAACACTTCTTTTCAAAAGTGTTAAATGTTTAATATCTGTGAGCCATACTTTGGGAACCGCTGGTTTAATCTATGTTTAGCTAGGTACATAGTACTTCTACATAATTATATTTTAATCACTTTACTTATTTGAAATTTGTAGTTTTAACACAACTGACTTTTTTTCAAAATCTAATGTTTCAAGGTTATCAAGCGAATTAGGTTAATGTCACGTTTGCAAATAATTAGAGTTTTGATGTATATACTTCTGTAATTCTACTAAACAATTAAATATAATGTGTTTTATTTATATTTTGAAATTTATATAAATCTATTTCTTTACAGTAGGTATTATTATATAAAAGTCTTACAATTTTAACTTCATTTTAACACACTGTTTCCACAAATAGACATTTTATAAGTAAATATTTAACTTTTGATTGACATACTTTAATTAAGTAAATATAGGTCTCGATTATGGCGTTAATCAACAATTATGAAAAAAATTAGTTTATTATTATTATAGAGAGAGAGACATTTTTAAGCAGTATACAGTGTAGATTTGCTGCTCCTTTATTTTGCACATTTTACCTAGTTAAACATGGTGTAAAAATTTCGTTGTTTTCCGTACTAACAGTTCATTAAGTGCCTCAAGATTCATAAATGAATTCATCAAATATAATCAAGTGGTCCATTACTATTCTACCATTAAGATTTTCTCTGTGTTATATATAAATGTGTTTATCATTTTTTTTTCAATATCAGCAAGAAGATACAACTTGATAAGACTAATTGACTTTTAAGTACTACCTTATAGTCTTGGAATTAATACCAATACATATACCATATTCTTTCATAGTTCAGAAATTGTTAGTGCTACATTTTTCATTTCTGATTATTATTACTTAAACATTTCTTTTAAAATGGCCAGCAATTGTTCCGTATGCAGAGATGTACTTTCTGACATATTCGTTGCCTGCGATAGTTGTCATGTTACTGTGCATCCTACTGAAACTTGCACGGGATTGGGAGCATCCGAGCTTCGGGCCGCAGTTGTGCAGAGAAAAACTCTAGTGTATTTTTGCAGCGGCTCGTTTGACTTTTAGGAGTGTGCCCAAGCTACTACAGGAAATTGAGCTTCTTAGGAGCGAAGTTAAACTTTTAAAGCAGGATGTTCTGGTGTTGAAGAACATGAGCGCTGATACATTTTCAATTAATGACATAGTGAATTAGTTGCACGAACGGGAAAAAAGATCTAAAAACCTGTTAATTTTTAATCTTTCTGAATCGGCTGATGCTTTGGAAGATGCTGTACAAATTAAATCTATGTTAACGAATGCCAGTAATTGCATCAACATAGATGATGCTAAAGTTTTCCGATTTGGTAAGAAGAATAAGAACGGACATCGCTCCGTAAAGGCAATTCTTTCTTCAGCTGATGAGGTTCATTCAGTTTTAAAGAACAAACAAATTGTTCGTTGTGACAAGAAAGTTTTTATTCATTTAGATCTAAGTATTCATTTGAGTTTCGTAGTGTAAAGACGTACTTTTACTTCTCTTATCAACCGCGCTACGATAAACATAAACACAAAAACCAACAAAAACAGTGAATCATTAAAAATAAATCAACAGTGAGTGATAAAAACTGAACAACTAATTAATTAATAATATGAACTCAATACCTGCCTTTAATGGGCCAGGAGTAATTAACAGTCAACAAATAATTCCTACAAACAGTGCTATACAGGCTGTCCCATTTTATAACACACAAATACCACAACAAATTCAAACTTTTACTCAACCAAATTCATATGGCACTAGTATGTATGCTTTACAACCCCAGTATCCTAGTAATCAAGCAAATGCTACACAGCACATACCAAGCAGTAGTCAATACCTGTATAGAATGACATCTACTAGCGATGAAGAATTCCCTGGTTTTGAGGAGAGCGAGCAAAATAATATCACAAATGAAAATCCCTGGCAGGAGATAAAGAAAAGAGTTAAAAAAAGAAAAATTAACAAAGACAGTAGACATCCTGAAACTACTACAAATAATAAGTTCAGTCCGTTAGCAAATGAACCCGGTGACGAAACCAGTGACACAATCAATAATGCAGATGGCAGTCGAGACAAAAACACAGAAGAAAACGTAACACCAAGACCTCCTCCAATATTTATCTATGGGGTAATCAACTGCAAAGAAATGGAAGCCAAAATTAATACAGTAGTGGAAAGAAAACAATACATTACAAAAACATTGATAGCAGACAACACAGTTAAAATAATAAGTGACACACCAGATACTTACAGGAAGATAATAAAATTAATGAGAGACAACAACGTCATACATCACACCTACCAGCCCAAGGATGAACGTGCGTATAGAATTGTGATAAAATATTTGCACCACACAACTGACATAGATGAAATCAAAACTGAGTTAGCAGCAAACGGACATACGGTTAGAAATGTGATGAATTGCAAGAGTCGAATAACCAAAGAACCATTAAATCTCTTTTTTGTCGACCTAGAACCGGCGAATAACAACAAAGACATTTACAAACTGAAAAATCTTCAAAACAGAGCAATACTTGTAGAACCACCAAAGAAAACAAAAGGTATCACACAATGTATGAGATGCCAGCAATATGGACATTCTAGATCATACTGTAACAGGCCGTATGTATGTGTCAAATGCGGTGGAAGTCACAATACTACAACCTGCACTAAAAGTAAAGATGTTCCAGCTAGATGTGCCTTATGCGATGGTACTCATCCAGCCAATTATAAGGGATGTGAATTTTATCACAATCTAACAAGATCAAACAACACAAACAACCGAATGAATATCCAACAAAATTCAAGTAACAAAACAAACAGCGCAATTAACCAAATTCCAACAACGGTGCCTCACATCCAACACCCACATCAAAATCACAAGACTTATGCAAATGCATTAAAAAATGGTAGCGAACAACAAACAGATATTAATCAAATAATGAACAAATTCTTAGAAGAATTCAAAAATATGTTTCAACAGCTAATTCAACAAAATAGCATGGTTTTAAACATGCTAACGACCTTAATAAGTAAAATTCAATAGTTCCATCAAGATTGCAGAATGGAATGCCAATGGGCTCCTGCAACATAAAAACGAAGTTGAACTGTTTATGCAACATAACGATATAGATATCCTTTTAATAAGTGAAAGTCATTTCACAGATCGGTCTTACTTTAAAATACCAAGTTATACAACTTACTTCACAAACCATCCAGACAACACTGCCCACGCTGGAACGGCTATTATAATAAAAAATACGATAAAACATGTAGAACTACCAAAATATGTACAACATTCTCTACAAGCTACAATTATAAAAGTATACATGAGAACTTATGACCTAGCAGTTGCAGCAGTTTACTGCCCACCTCGGTACAACCTGAAGAAAGAAAACTTCAAGGACTTCTTTGAAACTCTGGGCAACAAATTCATTGCAGGAGGAGATTACAACAGTAAGCATATATTATACGGATCACGTCTTACTACAACTAAAGGGAAGGAATTAATGAGTCTTATTCAAGAAAACAATTATCACGCTTTGTCAACTGGGACTCCTACCTATTGGCCGACTGACCCAAATAAAATACCCGACCTGTTGGATCTATTCATCACCAATGGAATATCCCCTGCCTATATGGATATTACTCCAAGCCATGATCTCTCGTCTGATCATTCTCCAATCATAGCCACCATAAGTTGCTTTGTAGTCTACAAAAAGGTCACACCAAAGCTGCACAACAACAAAACAAACTGGGAAAAATATCGTACCGAGCTAGAAGAGGAAATAAACCTACACGTAAGCCTCAAATCAACTGATAATATAAATGAAACACTAACAATGCTGAACAATAAACTTAAAACTGCTGCACAAAATGCCACACCAGTGACAAAAGCAGGTAATGAAACGCACAACATTCCAGTTGAAATTAAAAAGCTGATAGCACAGAAAAGAAAAGCCAGAAAAAGATGGCATCAAACTCACGCACCAGCAGACAAGACCACACTAAACAGGTTAAGTAATCAGCTGAAAACCAAGCTAAAAGAGGCACAAGAAAGTTCATTCACACACTATATAACTAATCTCAATCGGTATGATAATTCAATATGGAAACCTATCAAAAATTCCAAAAAACCCAAAACGCATGTACCCCCTATCAGAGACGAACGTGGCATGAATTTACAATGGGCCAGAGACGACGATGAAAAAACTCAATTATTTGCCGAACATCTAGCACAGGTATTTACTCCAAACGATGATCAACCAGATAACGAATTGGAAAGAGACATAAATAACATTCCAATGCATATACCACCAATAAGACCACTAACTGTGAATGAAGTCCAACGAGAAATCAAATACTTAAATACAAGAAAAGCACCGGGTATAGACAAATTAACCCCAACAATGATTAAGGAACTCCCTAGAAAAGGAATTGTGTACATTACTCTCATATTTAATGCCATCATACGCTTAAATTATTGGCCAAAACTGCTAAAAACCGCAGAAATTATACTAATTCCAAAACAAGGGAAAAACCCAAACGAAGTCTCATCATACAGGCCCATAAGCCTGTTACCTGTGGTGTCTAAAATTCTCGAAAGACTATTGTTACAAAGGATCGAATCTGACCCAGAAACAGAAGAATGGATACCACTCCACCAATTTGGTTTCCGCAAAGAGCATTCTACAGTACAGCAAGTGCATAGAGTGGTTCACTGTATTAATCTAGCCATGGAACTCAAACAGTACTGCACTTCGGCTTTCCTGGATGTCAGCCAAGCCTTTGACAAGGTCTGGCACACGGGATTAATTTATAAAATCAAGAAATATATTCCAATCTCCTACTACAAACTATTAAGATCCTACCTGAGTGACAGAGAATTTAGAACAAGAGTCAACGAAAGTACGTCAAACAACTATCCAATAAAATCAGGAGTCCCTCAAGGAAGTGTTCTCGGACCGTTATTGTACGTACTATTCATAGCAGACCTTCCAACAAGCAATGACACTATCACGGGCACCTTTGCCGACGATACCGTCACACTTGCAACTCACGAAAATCCAGTAACAGCGTCCATCATTCTACAAAGGCAACTAAATGACATACAAACATGGGTAAATAAGTGGAAAATTAAAACGAACGAGTCTAAATCCGTCCAAGTGACTTTTACCCTAAGAAGAGACCAGTGTCCTCCAGTTTCTCTCAACAACACTCAAATACCACAAACTTCCAGCACTAAATATCTTGGAATTCATCTCGACTCAAGACTTACATGGAATGAACACATACGTAAGAAGCGTAAGCAGATCGACTTAAGAATAAAAGACTTATATTGGCTAATTGGTAAAAAATCGAAACTGGCTTTGGAAAACAAATTACTTATATACAAAACAATTATAAAACCAATATGGATGTATGGTATTCAACTCTGGGGATGTGCGAGCAAATCAAATATAAACATCATCCAAAGAAGTCAATCTAAAATTTTACGTATAACAAATGCACCCTGGTACGTGACGAATCAAACTCTTCATGAAGACTTAAAAATCCCCTATATACGAGATGAAATTGCAAAACAAAGCACAAAACACTGCAGTAGACTAGAACTACATGTTAATCCAATACTCCATCCACTCCTAGAACCTCAACTTAACCGAAGACTCAAAAGGAACTGGACAACTGACCTGAAAGATGGTTGAAGAGACCCCATCACTGGAGAAGGTCTCACCACGCCAGCAGGAGCCAACCGCCCTCAAGCCAACCAGTTAGCTTATAGAACTTTTCAAGTTTTGATTGCTAATAAAATATATACATAATAAAAAAAAAAAAAAAAAATTTAGATCTAACTGTTAACCAAAGAAAACTATTAGACTCTGTGCGATCCGAACTTTGAGCTCGTCAGCAGGCGGCTGAACAGAACTTGATAATTAAGTATGTCAATAATATTCCTAAAATTTTTCAAAAAAACTAGTGAAGCTTGGTGACTTGGGCAAGCTATCTGTTTATTATCAAAATGTCAGAGGACTTTGAACTAAGCTCACTGAATTAAGCTTGAATGCTACTAACAGTTGTTACAACATAATCATTCTAACTGAAACTTGGCTCAATGATAATATTAGTGATACTGAACTTGGACTATCTAAGTACAATATCTGCAGGCAGGATTGCACTTCTGAATCCAGTGACTCCTTGAGAAGTGGCAGTGTATTGATAGCGATTTAAAAAAAATTCCTTCAGTTTTAATCCAGTCTGGCTCATCTGTTGAGCAGCTCTTTGTCCAGTTACATAATAAATTTATTCTGGGAGATCTATATGTCCCTCCCCAATCTTCAGCTAACATTTATCAGGTTCATTCTGAACAACTTGCGGATTGGAGTGAACCATGTCCAAATTCTACATTTTTGCTGACTACAACCTTCCATCTGCTACATGGGAAATTGAATATTATTGCTCCTCGGCTACTGCACAACCCACTGCACTGCTGGCAGTATGTGAGGCTATTGAAATTGTCTCAAGCATTTGTGCTCTCCACAATCTTTTCCAATGTAATGATATTGTCAACAGTAGAGGAGTTCTCCTTGATCTCATCTTGTCACCCGTGGAGTTAGTGATTTGTGGTGCTGTTGATGTACTAATTTCACCTGATTCTCATCAGCCTCCACTAGAAACAACGTTGAGTTTGCCATTTGGAAATAACACGACTCCTGATACAATTGTATATTATCGTAATTTTTGAAATGCTGATTTTGCAGCTATCAATCATTGTCTAGAAATGATAGATTGGGATTACCTCTTTCAAAGCTTAGAACTTTCCGAGATGATTTGTGTATTCTATAATATATTATACGCTCTTATTGATCGTTTTGTCCCGCTTAAGCGAACTTGTGATCAGAAGTTTCCTTATTGGTATTCTCTAGAACTTAAAAATTTATTGCGGCAGGCAAGTCGTCTGAGCTTAGTTTGTTAACTTAAGTTGACTTTTTGTCTGAGTCACTTGAGAGAGGAGAACAGGTGGATTCCGTGTATACTGATTTTTCCAAGTCTTTTGACAGGGTGAACCATGGTATTCTACTTCAAAAGCTTGATCTGCTTGGTGTTGGAGGTACGGTCTTGCAATGGCTTCGCAGTTACTTAATGAATAGAGCTCAACATGTTCAGATAATTTTATGTGACATCAGGTGTTCCCCAGGGTTCACACTTAGGTCCATTACTCTTCAATATCTTTATCAACGATATTGTTACTTGTTTTCGTCGTACCAATGCACTACTATTTGCGGATGATTTGAAGTGTTTTAAGATTATTAAAAGCCATGAGGACGTTGGAATGTTGTAGTCGGATTTGGACAACCTGTCTGAATGGTGCACTCTTAATGGCATGGATCTTAATACCGGAAAGTGTCACATGATTCGCTTTTGTCATAACCAACACTTACCACTTTCAATTATAACATAAACATTCAATTGCTCGAATCAGTCAACCAGATTAGAGATTTGGGAGTAGTTCTTGACAGTGCACTTACCTTTAACCACCACATCACTACTGTTGTTCAGAAGTCCATGAAAATGTTGGGTTTCGTTAAGAGAACTACTCGTGATTCCTTAGTTAGGTCTCACCTTGATTACTGTTCTTCTGTATCGTCTGCACATTATTTAGTTTACATTAGGAAACTCGAAGATGTTCAGAATAACTTTTTACGCTATATTGCATTTAAGCTACATGTCCATCATGACTATGCTGTGTGGCTGCAGCAGCTGCGAATCACCCTCTTGAGAACCGCAGGAAGCAGAAGGATCTTGCATTACTTTTTAACATCATAAACTGTACATATAACTGTCCTCAGCTTCTAAATAAAATTAGTTTATTTGTTCCATCGTGAACTACGAGGCAGAGTCGAACATTTCACATACATTTTCACAGATATAATTATGCATACTACACGTTTCTTCCTATAACTTTGAGACTCGCAAACTCACTGGGAGACCTTCCACTTTTTGATGCCACAATTACTAAATTTAAGGGCTTTATTCGGGGTTTGAGTTTTCAGTAAATTATAATTTGTAATTTATATTTTGTCAACTCATGATTTTTGTGTATTTTGTTTCAATAACTGTGTTTATTGTATTAATAATAATAATAATAATAATCTTTATTTCAAAATATGTTTACAGATATACAATATAACTGACCACACATAACGAAATGATGTCACACCCATACAATTAGGACGAATGATGATTTAAGTAATCATTTATATTATAAGGTTCTAACTGAACCAAGAATTCTTTTACTTGTTTTTTAAATTTATTAATCAATTGTGAGTTTCTGATATGTTGCGGTAATTTATTAAAAACTTTTATTGCCATATAATAAGGAGACTTTTCAGTGACCCTTAGCTTGTGATGTGGATAATACAGTTCATGTTTCCTTGTGTTGTAATTGTGTGACATTACACTATTGGTAAAATTGATATCTCTATTTTTATAAAAATATAGTAAACACTCAAAAATATATAAACCATACATGGTTAAAATGTTATTAGATTTAAATACAGTTCTGCATGAGTCTTTATATTTCATATAATTTATTATTCTAATTGCTCTTTTCTGTATAACAAATAATTTTTCAGCGGTACTATTGTTGCCCCAGAAAGTTATTGCATACCTTAAGACTGACTCAAAATTGGCAAAATAGAGAGTCTTAGATGCTTCCTTATCCAGATATTTAGTGACAGTTCTTAGCCCATAGATTATACTACTCGTTTTCTTTGAAGTCATTTCTATATGCTGTGACCATTTTAAAACTTCATCTATAAATACTCCTAAGATTTTTGTATTATCTGTCAATTGAAAAGACACATTGGTATTTAACTCAACTACATTGGGTTTTTCATTTAATTTTGTATTATTGAAAAGTATGACATTAGTTTTTGTTTCGTTTAAGACTAATTTGTTTTGTGCAAACTGTTCCTTCGTTGTTTTAAATATATCATTGCAATTCCTTACTGCTTCTGGATATGTTTCTCCACCCACAATAAGACTAGTATCGTCTGCATACACAGTTATAAACTGATAAGAATTGAAGTTATATTGGCATAGATCATTCATATATATATATATATATATATATATATATATATATATATATATATATATATATATATATATATAATAAATAGTAATGGCCCAGCAATACTTTCCTGTGGAACTCCCACATTATTTGTTAGTACATCTGACTTTATATTTTGAAAATTTTTATTCTTAATACATACCCTTTGTTTTTTGTTCTCTATATAAGATTGTATCCATTTTAAGTAGTTTCCTCTGATTCCATAGCGTTCTAGCTTCAATAATAAGAATTCGTGGTCTAGACAGTCATAGGCCTTTGACAGATCAAGAAACATACCCAGTGCTAAATATTTTTCTTCCATTAAATTGAAAATATTTTGTGTAAATTGGAATATTGCAGTTTGTGTAGATCTTTTGCTAAGATAACCATGTTGACTTGAGCTTTTGGAAAAACGCTATAATGTTATTGCAGATAGCTGCCTCAAATAACTTTGAAAAACTTGGCCAGATACTTATTGGTCTATAGTTTTTCAATGCTTCAGTGTATACTGGTTTAATAAGAGCTAATTTTAGTTGCGACGGGAATACACCAAATTTAATAGAATTGTTAATTAAATATGCTAAAATATCACTAATTACATGTACTATTAGTCTTATTTCAGAATGAAATAGGGCTATTGTAGAGAGTAGCATGACGCGACTTCGGAAAAATTTCAATGCAGTTTTTCGTTTTGGTGTTCCTAGATGCCAAAATCACCCTCCGTTCAAAAGGTTATATATATATATATATATATATATATATATATATATATATATACACATATATATAGTTTATTTTGTATTCTTGGGATTGAAGACCATTTGTAAAGACATATAACTAGTAGTTAATACATTTTTATTTAACGTTTCGGTCTTTCCATGACCTTCATCAGAAATAAAATTTTTGTTAAAACTAAAAGAAATGGTACAAGTTACAAAAAGAATCTTAATAGCAAAACAAATAAATCTTACCTTCGACAGAACGTTCATTTAATTATTGAATATATTTTTTATAGCTGTTTAGGACATATCACATAACAGAATATAACTCACACACAAACAAAACGAACATTTTAAAAATATGACAGTCATTGATGAAAATTTGTATTGGAATACGAGTATTTGTTCTATACAATAAAAGCAGGCGTAACGAGGTTTTAATTTGTTTGTCGTTTTTGTGTTGACTGGTATTGCAAAGGATTTTATATTTATATAGGGTGTGGTAATAAATTTATTATATTTGGAATGTGCCACGTGTTTCTCAATATTTCTAAGATTTTATAATGTTATTATAAATTTTACTAAGGTTTTTTGTGTCAGTCTTTAAATTTACGGAACTGGTTTTTCATTGTATTTCTATCATTTCTAGAACTTCGCGTTTTTTTGTGTGGTTTTCACTTCGAAGAATTTTTGTATTTTCGAAATCAAATTCGTGTTGGTTCTCTGAAACATAGATAGTGAGTGCCGTTTTGTTTCGTTTCTCATATTTGTGACTATTTACTCTGTTTTTCAAATACTGACTTGTTTGTCCGATGTAGACCCCTTCACAGTTTTTACATGGTATTTCATAGACTATGTTGCTCTTTTTTTCTTTTGAGATTGAACTTTTTAGATAAGTGTAATTGGTTTTCAGTAGGTTGTACCCTTTATGAGCAACATGTATGTTGTGGTGCGAAAATGTCTTTTTTAGGTTTTCTGATAAATTTGGTATATATGGCAAAGTGAGGAATTGGTTTGTTTTATTGTCTATTTTAGTTTTTGTATTATTATGGTTATAAAATATATGTAAACGTTTTTTAAATATCTTATTTATCAAATTAGTGGGATAGTTGTTGAGTATAAGGGCATCTTTAGCTTTTATTATTGCAATCTCTCTGAATTCGGAGTCGGACAGATTTATTGATCGATCTGCGAGTCCTATAATAACAGATTTTTTTTGTGTTAGAGGGTGTTGTGATTTAAAGTTTAAATATCGGGAAGACCAGGTATCTTTTGTGTGCCATTCCGTTTTTATGGTGTTAGTTGTATGATGGAGGGTAAGGTCCAAAAAGCTAATTTGATTATTTTTTTCTAGTTCAATGGTAAACTGTAGTCTGTCATGGTAACTGTTGAAATCTTGTTAGACCAAATGTTCTGTATTTTTTGGAATTGCTAATATGCAATCGTCAACATACCTGTAAAAAAATAGTGTTTGAATTGGGTTTTTGGTCAGTATTGTTTCTTCAAGATCTTCCATAACTAATTGGGCAATGACGCTAGAAATCGAGGTCCCCATGGCACACCCTTCAATTTGTTGGTAAAATGTCTCTTCATACAAAAAATAGGTGGAATTCAGAGTGAGTTCTATAGCTTCTAAGAAGTCACTCATAGGTATATCAGTGTATGTTTCAATCTGTATTTGAAAAACAGAGTAAATAGTCACAAATATGACAAACGAAACAAAACGGCACTCACTATCCATGTTTCAGAGAACCAACACGAATTTGATTTCGAAAATACAAAAATTCTTCGAAGTGAAAACCACACAAAAAAACGCGAAGTTCTAGAAATGATAGAAATACAAAGAAAAACCAGTTCCGTAAATTTAAAGACTGACACAAAAAACCTTAGTAAAATTTATAATAACATTATAAAATCTTAGAAATATTGAGAAACACGTGGCACATTCCAAATATAATAAATTTATTACCACACCCTATATAAATATAAAATCTTTTGCAATACCAGTCTACACAAAAACGACAAACAAATTAAAACCTCGTTACGCCTGCTTTTATTGTATAGAACAAATACTCGTATTCCAATACAAATTTTCATCAATGACTGTCATATTTTTAAAATGTTCGTTTTGTTTGTGTGTGAGTTATATTCTGTTATGTGATATGTCCTAAACAGCTATAAAAAATATATTCAATAATTAAATGAACGTTCTGTCGAAGGTAAGATTTATTTGTTTTGCTATTAAGATTCTTTTTGTAACTTGTACCATTTCTTTTAGTTTTAACAAAAATTTTATTTCTGATGAAGGTCATGGAAAGACCGAAACGTTAAATAAAAATGTATTTACTACTAGTTATATGTCTTTACAAATGGTCTTCAATCCCAAGAATACAAAATAAACAATATATAATTAAATAAAAAAGACCAAGAACCAAAAAAAAGAAACTATATATATATATATATATATATATATATATATATATATATATATATATAAATATATATGTATGTGTTATAACGGAATTTGCAAGCACGATAGAGGGCGTATTTTTTGACGGATCGAAACCAAACTCGCTACAAAAATCGGTTAGGACAAAATCTTGGACGAGTTCGTTAATGAGCCAAATCGGCCCAGTAAAAACAAAATGGCGGCCTGTCAAAGTTGAAAAAAAATCGTATTTCCTTTGTTTTTCATTTGACGCAAAAAAGTTATTAAGCTTTTTAATAGACCTTAACACGTTCTACAACTTTTGTATTTAACATTTTTTTCTAAATCGTACATTAAAACATTTATTTAAGAAAATTCACAAATTATAACGGAATTTGTAAGCACGATAGAGGGCGTATTTTTTGACGGATCCAAACCAAACTCGCTACAAAATCGGTTAGGCAAAAATCTTCGACGAGTCCGTTAATGAGCCAAATCGGCACAGAAAAAACAAAATGGCGGACTGTCAAAGTTGAAAAAAAATCGTATTTCCTTTGTTTTTCATTTGACGCAAAAAAGTTACTGATCTTTTTTATAGACCTTAACACGTTCTACAACTTTTGTATTTAACATTTTTCTCTAAATCGTACATTAAAACATTTATTTAAGAAAATTCAAATTTACCAAAATTGTTTTTTATTTTTTTGTTTTTGATTTGATGCCAGAATGTTACTTTGGTTTTTTGTACATCTCAGAGCATTCTATTACTTTTGTATCTAATTTTTTATTTTCGGTTTTATGCAAACATGTTACTGAAATAAGACTGTCCAATTGGTCCTGTGCCATTGGGATTTTTTTTTAATCACAACAGTGGGAATTTCATCTTCACCTGAAGTATATTTGTTTTTTAAGTTGCTAGCTATTTCAACTATATTCTTTGAAGAGAACCTAGGAATATACATAGACTCTAAATTATCCAGTGCATTAAAATTGAATGGTACATACTCCATTTTGGAAATTAACTCAGGAACTACCGACATTAGATATGTATTGTAGTCATTAGCAATTTTTTCTGAATTTCCTTTCAAACAAGTATTGTTTTTCCCTTGTCCCGTAATTTCATTACATATACTCCACATACATTTGTTTTTATTATCTGAATTAAATATTCTATGTTTATAATATTCTTTTTTTGTATTTACTACCAGATTATCATATTTCTTTTTAAGTTCTATGTATTCATCTTTAAGAGCAGGATTATGCTTATATAGTATCAATAATATATCTAATTTATTTTTAGTTTCGCTTATTTCATTACTCTTAATATAATTGTGTTTTTTATTAAATAATTTAACATATTTCAAGGGAAAACATTCACTGAACAAAGTGCTGAAATAATTAATAAATACATTCCATTGTTCATCCACTTCACAAGCTTTACATGTATACACTAGGTTCCAGTCTTGAACTTTAAGTTGATTGATGAAATTATTAATATTTTCATCATTAAAAAACCTCATACATATGATTAATTGGTTTTATTACCGTACTTTTGAATGTTATTGTTTGTCTGTGCACAATGATCTGATACGTAAATATCTATTACTTCCATCTTATAATTGCTTTTAAAATTTGTGAATATATTGTCTATGCAACTTCTAGTTTTGTCAGTTATCCTTGTGTCCTCATTAATTACATGGAAAAGGCTAAATGACTCGGTTAATGCTAATAGTTGAGATTTTATTGTATTTTCATCTTTTAACTCTATGTTAAAATCCCCTGCAACAAATATTTGTTTATTCTCACACCAATTTTATTTAACAATAATTCAAATTTGTCAAAAAATATATTCAGTTTTCCACCACTTGGCCTATATACAGAAATAATAATAGTTGTCACATCAGATATGGTGGTTTCAATACCAGAGTACTCAAAATCTCAAGCAACCGATATTTTATTTACATAATTTAGTGGTTCATATTTGATCATTTGCTTACAGTATACAGCGCTCCCTCCATGCCTATTTTCACTATGAGAAAAACTGTTTGCTAAATGATAATTATTTATTTTGAAATATTCCAGTTGGTCAGTTGATTTCCAGTGCTCTGTAGCACATATAAAATAGCAATTTGGATTATCAATTAAATTTTTTTCAATACTATTACCAATAGATTGCATATTTAGATGTAGTAGTGTGATATATTCTTCATTTTTAGTCCATTTTTGTTCCTCTTCTTTTGTTTTAATTCTTGTATCCGTTCCACTATCTGTAGTAAATTCACTATTTAAAAACCCTCTTCTTGTCCATACTTATGGTATTTTTGGAAATTGAATCTTCTGTATGCAACTGATTTTGGCCATGTCGACAGTTTGTATATTTCATCTTTTAGTTCAAAATCTATTCCAAACATGAAACACTTGTTTTGAGATTCTGCAGTTGGTAGTTCTTTAACCACTATGTCAGCATCCTTGAAGCTGTCTTGTTCTCTTATGTAGTTTTATATATTTTCTGCAGTTATCTGTCTTTTAATTCTATACAGGTATAGCCAAACTTTTCTTTGAACTCCAAATTCATCTTTTGGGTTACTTTCTCCATAATTTTTCTTCGCCGGTTTTCTTCTACTCCTAGTAACCACAGTGAACTCATCGTTGATTCCGGTTGGTTCACTGTAGTTTATTATTTCATCCATTTTATTCAGTTGAGTTTCTTTCAAGTGTTGATAACTGTTTTGAGAGGTTAGGTCCCTGTGTTTAGTAATTTTGGAAATGTTTGGAACCACTGATGTCTGTTTTGGAGTTAAATCCCTGTCGTTTGTATTCACTTCCAACTGGTTTTGTTTTGGTGACAAACTGGATGAGTTGATAATTTTTTTGTTGGTGTCATTATTCTATTGAAAAGCATTTAGATTATCCGATAATAGCTGATTGTTTTGTTTTAACAACCTGTTATTGTCATTTAAAATTACCTCTGTATTATTAGATTTGACCTCTGTCGATTCAATAAGCTTATTTCCACAACAAATAATTCTCGTGTCACATATTTTTACACATTGTAAATTTTTCACCTGTGCACAAGACCCATGATATAGATTTCCACACTCGATACACACTAGATTTCACGTTGATTTGAGTTTTGCAACATTTAAATGTTTTTTCTTTGAAGTTATTTTCATTAACAGTGCAGAGCACATTTACAGCTCGTTCATCTGTTGCGGCCATTTTGAATATCTTATATATGTTTAGATTTGTCTGCATTGTGTATTTTGTTCACTTTTGTATTTTATATAATTTAAAAGGGCTTGCCCGTATATAAATAAATAAACAAATTTATTATGATGACGAATATATGGCGATAACTATTTTTTTTATCTCCCAAAGCATCCTGGTGGTGAAGAAGTTCTTCTGGAACAAGCTGGTAAAGAAGCTAGTGAAGCTTTCGAAGATGTAGGCCATTCGAGTGATGCAAGAGAATTAATGGTAAAATATAAAGTAGGTGACATTATACCGTCAGAACGTACCGAAGTAAAACCCAAGAATACGGATTGGGGAGTATCTGACAACAAAGACAGCTCTTCTCAAAAGTAAGTGCAATTATGGGTTGTTTAATATCAACGTGTTCATTTATAATTTGTTTAGCAAATGTCCAATATTTCAGTTGAGTTTTGAGGGTTGATTTAGTGGCATATAAATTTAATTAACACCTTTTGATTTACTGTCATTCAGGATTTGTACGTTTTCGAAATATAAACTTTTTTATGAAACATTGCTTCAATCATATAACAAACTGGGGTTGAAAAGGAACAGCATAATGTACTAAAAATATACTGAAGGTGGTTACAGAGAAGTAAAAGGAACGGGAAAATTATTTGTTATCAAATGTTTGTAGAGATTATTGTAAATAAAACAATATGGAGGCACTGAAATATTGATACTGATGTGAAAATGAAAATATGTAACATAATAACAGTACTGTTTGAATTGTGGGTTGAAATTTAGTGGACTGTTTATATTGGTATTGGTATATTATATATTATACTATGAAAACTGGAGCAGTGAGATATAAAACACAACACACTGTCTCAATTGTTATGGTCTGAATTTCAAATAAAATTATTACTTCCTTTATCTCTTAAATATCTTTTTTGATTTAAGAATAATTAAACAACTTTTAAATTTGTATTTTAATAAATCCCAGAAGACAGTAAAAATAACATTGCACATTCATTTCCTGTAGGTAATTGTGGTTCATATTAAGCTTTTTTTAATTTTATTTATCGAAAAATTGACAACACCCGCCTATTTTTCGTACCAAAAAACCCCATTTCTCATTATTTCAGTATTTTTTTAGAGAAAAAATTCTAACATCCTGATCTATGGCATGGGAAAATCGCTATTCGCATAATATTTTTGACCCATTTTTCATAGATAGATAGATAGAAAATTTATTGTTCTTTTGTACAGAATACATGAACAAGGAGTGACAATATTTTCAATATAAATGTAAAAAATAATAACTAAAAAAAAGAAATGAATTATAATTTTATAGATGAATGATCTGGTTTTTAAAATATTCTTTGTCACATTATATATTTGATATAATAATTGTGGTTCAGCTTCGTTAATTACTGTTTCAAAATTCGTTAGGGACTGATAGGTTTTAGAGAAGAAATACTAACTTGTTCATACATTGGACATACAAATAATAAATGTTGTAGGGATTCTGGAACTAGACAGTTGCAAATTGTGCATATTTCATTTGTTTTTATGGTATATGCATTGTTATTAACATACATATACAGTATTTTAGTGTTAGTAGTGCGTAGTTGTGGGATGAAGCGTTTAATATGCAAAGGGATTGAAAAATCTAAGTGGTTTGTGCTTTGAAAGGGATGCTTGTCTTGTAGTATGTGTTTATACATTGGACAATATGTACTTACTAATATTTTATTCCAATCCTCTATATGATTATATTGTTCGTATTTTTCTAAAATAATGTTGATTTTATCCCCATCTAAACTATGCATATCAAACTCTGGAGCTCCAATTTCAGTTAAAATATTATTTATTTGACTTATCCAATTGTATTTTGATACAGTTTTATTTTGTTGGTATAGTTGGTAAGTTCTATCTAGCGCTATCTTAGGAAATCTTTTTGAGGACAATTTTTTAATCTTTAGTAAATATTCTAGAGCTTGTTTTATAATAAAAAATCCAATTTTCACTAGTCTTATTTCCGCTCTCAAAATGTTACTGGGAGTTGTTTTCTGTAAATAGAGAAAATTTTTCCAAAATTGATTTTGAACTATTTCTCCCTCATTTATGTACCGAAGTCCCCATATTCCACTGGCATATGTGTAGGTTGGAACTACAATGCTATAATAAAGCGATTTAACTCTTTCCATATCGGTCATATGTGAGGATTTAATTAAATTTTGTGTTGCGTTTTGTGTTATTTTCGTTTTCTTTATACGTGATTTTAAATTTTCTGAGAACGTGCCGTTAAACGAGAATATCACTCCTAAGTAATTATAGCTGTTTACCTGTTCTATTGGTGCATTTTTATACCAAAATTTAGGTTTATGTCCGATATTTGGGCTTTTTCTGAATATATAACTACCTTTGTTTTATCTACATTAACTTGTAATTTATTAGTGTCGCAATAACTTTCTAATGTTTTCATTGATATATTCATCTGAATTTCCGAGTCTTCTAATACTATAAAGTCATCAGCATAGCCCAGCAATGAAATGTCTTTGTTTTGATCTAGAGATAAACCTCTAGCTCCTCGTTGTTTAAAGTAGTCGTCTATGTCTGACACATATAAAGCAAATAATAGTGGACTTAGCGAGTCGCCTTGGATGATGCCTTTGGTGATTTTAATATTTTTTTTGAGGTACAACCGTTCTGCTCAATTGTTATTGTCCCTAAGGAGTACATATTTTAAAATTCTTATTATCTTGCCGCTGATTCCATTAGAGAAAAGCTTTTGCCAAAGTATATCCAAATTGATATTATCAAAAGTTTTTTTTTGAAGTCGATATAAAGTGCAAAAACTTTCCTCCCAGGCAGTCGCAGTGGTTACTTATCACCGAGTAAAGAACAAAAATATTATCTTCCGTACTTCTTTGTTTACGAAAGCCAGCCTGACATTCTGGTAGCGTTTCAATTGATTCACTGAATGTATGTAGTCTCTGATTTATTAGTTGGGTGAATAGCTTAGTTTTGTGATTGAGTAAGGCAATACCTCGGTAATTTAGAGGATCGTTTTCAGGGCCTTTCTTATGAAAGTGAATCGTGTTAATATTTGTCCAATTGCATGGAAGGTGTTCTTCCATGTATATTTTGTTAAATAATTCTTTTAGATGTATGATCCAGTTAGTAGGCCAGTTTTTATAAAATTCGTTTGGTATTTTATCATCCCCTACCGCTTTATTATTTTTTGCTATTGCTATTACATTGTATATCTCTTGGATTGTAAAGGGTGAATCTAGATAGGGATGTCTGGCATCCATTATGGATAGGTTCATATTAGCTTCAGTGGTGTTATAAAATAGGTTATATAGTTCTCCCATTCTTTGGCCATAATAGGGTGTTCATTATAGTGCTTTTTTTATGAAGGTTTATATATTTCCAAAATTCGGATGGGTTTTTAATGTTCAGAGATTTTGCTTGTAGGTTTTGTTGATATTTGATTTATTTATCTTTGATTTGTTTATTTTTGATTAACATCTTAAATATTTTCTTTTCTGTTTTATATTCTTCGATTGTATTTATGCTGTATTTATTTTTCTTAATGTTATTTTTCTTTAATTTTAAGAATTTTTTTTATTTCACACATTCTTTATCAAACCAGGGTTTCGATTTCTGAAATAAAGTATTTTTATAAAGCCGTGTTCTACACATATCTAAAGTTTCGGCTGTAGAAATGATGGAACTTATCAATTGTGCATCGAGTTTTTCAACGTTGTATGTTTCTGGGTTTATAGTCACCTCTGACATAACGTTTTTATAGTTTTGTGTTTTTTGTGGGTCCCACTTAAGATATTTTCTTTCTTTTTGTTGAATTTGTGATTGGGCTAGTTTAAACATTTTTATGTCTAGTTTTACCGTACAACTTTGATGGTCTGAAATAAAATCACTATTCACATAAAAAGTTTTTATACAATCTATGCTATTAAGATTAGACCAAATTAAATCTACTACACTATTGCCTCGCTCACTCAAATATGTGTAGTGTCCTAAATTATCATCATAGCGGCCATTAAGGGTGAAGAAACCTACATCTTCAAATACGTCATTAAGTAAGGTCCCTCTTTTGTTAATCGTTAGGTCCATTGAGTTTCTAGTTCCTAGGGGAAAGTTATTTTCAAATAGGTCATTATTGTTGAAGCTATTAAGTTCCCCAATTCTAGCGTTAAAATCCCCATAAATAATTATTTTATACTCGGAGTATTTACGACTAATATCCTTCACACACCCATCAAACATATCTATGCAAATCTTATCATCTAACTTTGGCTTAAAGTATAGTATGCCTAAAACGAGCTTAATTTTATTAATTTCTAGTTTAATAAATATCCAAAGATTTGATTTTTCTATTATAACAACCGTATTATCTAATTTTAATGATTTTGACATTTTTCATGGAAATATTCTTACAAAATTCATTCAAACAGATAAAATTTTATCCCGAATCGATTGGTAACTTTTTTATTGCCCTAACTCTTTTATTTTTTGAGTTATGAGGGATATTTGATTTTATCCCACTTTTTTCGATACTTCTACATTGACGGACTGTATCTCAGAAACGCACCATAGGGATACTTTCCAGATTTTTTCTTCATACATTGCAATTTTTTTAATATAGACATGTTTTTTTTATCCTTTATCCTATGCTAAAATTTGAAAAATTTATTTTATCGAAAAATGGACAACACCTGTCGATTGTTCTCACCAAAAAACCAATTTACTCATCGTTTCAGCATTTTTTTAGAGAGTAATTTTTTTCATGATCATTCAACATTTTTTTTGTGTAATTAACCGAGAGGGATCGTGGGGTGCATGCATTTTATTCGAATTAAGCCCGATGTTTACGGATTTCTAAAAGCGTGCCTTCCATTAGCTCAGTTATGAAACGATAGATGTCCCGTCAGCTGAATTCATTACCTTATATGATATCGTTACATCGAACCATCATCGGACGATCGACTACGTCATAATGCTGAATTGCACTATTGGACACCGCATAGTTTCAGTATACATATTTTAGAATTAGAATGATTATAGACTTCATATTGTTAACTTCAATAAATATTAATAACGTGTAATTATTGTAATTAAATAATTTTTTTTAAAAAGTAAAGTTTTAACTTGAAAACATAAAGTGGCGCAGTCAGTAGGATCCAAAAGGATTCTCATCGTGCATTATCCTTCAGTTTCTACTGTTTATTTGGAAGAACCTTCATCGCGAAAGTTTCCAAATTTTGAACAATCCGAAGAAGTGCCAATCCAGAGAGTGCAGTCCATCGAGGATCAATGGAAATCATCGCAATTTTAATGTAAGTTGCTCATATTATTAATCCTATTATCTTTCTTAGCCTATGTCATTCTCCTCATCATTCCATAGTGGAAAGCGACAGTGAGCTTAATGTTAGTATTGAATCAAATTTTAATTTTCATTCTTCTGACGAAGAAAAAGAAAGTTCAGTATTAGAAGTTAGTTCTCTTTTAAATAATTTAAGCATTGAAGAAAATTTTAAATCTAATAATAGTCAATCAAATTCAACAATGTCTGTTCCCAAATTTGAAATTAAATTATTAGAAATTGTACCAAAATTTGATGGTAATCCGCTTGAATTAGCGTCTTTCTTAGAGACGAGTAACACTTAAATTAAAACTTATTGGGATCCAAATCCCGCAAATGCCAATTGCGTTCAAAACATTAGTTTAATTTTCGGAATATATGGAAAATTAGTTGGAAACGCGAGAGAGGTTTACAGTATTTGCATAAACAAAGATTGGGAAACAGTTAAAAGCACTCTGGTAGCTCACGGATTACTCTTTGATCTAGATCAGTTGAGACAAAATTCTAATGAACCTGCTCTTAATTTTTACACTAGAGTAATGTCTAATTTGAGTGCTCTTCATAATTACGTTGATTGTCATGAAACTGGTCAAGCTGGTGCAACCGTAAAGAAAAATTTTTACAATACACATGCTTTAAAAATATTTCTGGCCGGTTTGAAAGAACCTATGGGCTCCACAATTCGAGCTATGATACCCGATACTCTTGCAACAGCTAGACAATATATTATAGCAGAAAATAATATCCGTCACCTTCAAAAATCAAATAACGAAACTTTTAAGAATAAATCATATCCAAAACTATCAAAATTAAACTAATTTTAATATCCCTAACTTCGGTGAAAATTTAATGCCAATACAAAAATTTTCAAATCCATTTCCTCTTGGACCAATCAATGTTCAACCCAGATTCATCCCACATAGATTCCCGACGAATAGACAAGTTTTCGGTTCTCAACAACCTTCAAGAGCACCGAGTAATGTGTGAAAACCTAATTCAAAGTCAGCCCAAACCAACTCCTATAAGTGGCATCTCATCAAATACATTTAACAGATCCAACTTTAATCGAAACCAAAATCAATTTGCACTTCCACCTCCACAACAATACCAATCCCAACCATTACAATTCAGATTTACTTCTGAAGACCTGCACAATGTCGACCAAACGCAATATTATGACTATTATCAATCAAACACTCCTTACTACCCTTATGAAAATAACATGCTTGACCAAGATAACATTTACGACCAAAATTGTATTTCTCCCTATGAATTTAATGACTATGTAGATACCACAAATTCAATATCTGACAATCCAGAAACACAAAGCAGCGACGAACAAAATTTTCAAGACGCTCCCGAACCAACAAATCAGACGTAGAAATTTTTTCAATTATGACAAGAAAGATCTTCCATACATAATAATTTCTGATCCTCCCTTAAAATTATTGATAGATACCGGAGCTTCAAAGTCATTTATTAACCCCGAAATTGCTGAAAATTATTTCCCAAATTATATCTATAAAGAACCAATTACCATCAGCTCAGTCTTCCAAACAACTACTAGAGATTTTTGCGCTAAAATTCCAGTCTTTCGCGAATTCAATTCAGATAAAATCATGAAGTTTCATCTTTTTAAATTCCACCATTTCTTTGACGGCTTGATAGGTTACAAAACTTTGAAGGAATTAGAAGTACATATTGATCTAAAAAATTCACTTTTAAAAACACAAAACGCAAGCCTACCATTATCTCACTACTCATCTAAGGGCAAACTTTTATTTTTCGCTCATGTTAACTCAATTCCATAGAAACTGCAAAAATACCTGTCAATATACCAAATGGTACTGTTAGGATTCCATACACTGAACTATCTAGTTGTAGTATCACAGAGGGTGTCACTATCTCAAAAAATGGATAAGCCTCAGTTGATGTTATAAATACCTCCGAAAATGTTCAAGATGTCTTTCTGTACAAACCCATAGTTGTAGAACCTTTTGAAGACAATTACGAAATCTTCCAAATTTCTGTTCAAAGCCCAGCCGACGAACATCCCTATAATTTCGACATTGCCCATGCATTCGATCTTCTCATTTAAATTCAGAAGAAAAACTCGAAATTGAAAAACTCTGTAAACAATTTCGTGACATATTCCATAAAGAAAATTCACCCCTATCCTTTACCAACCAAGTCAAACATCAAATTAAAACTACAGACGAACTTCCAGTCTATACTAAGTCATATCGATACCCCTACATCCATAAACCTGAAGTCGAACGTCAAATTAACGAAATGCTAGAAAAAGGGATTATTAGGCCCAAAAAAGCTGATGCATCTGGAAGAAAGAAATGGCGCATCGTCGTTTATTACCGAAAAATCAATGAAAAGACCATTGACGACCGCTATCCCATCCCAAACATAACTGACATACTTGACAAAATTGGACGCTGTTATTATTTCACCACCTTAGATTTAGCCAGTGGATTTCATCAAATTGAAATGCATCCCGACGATGTTAAGAAAACGGTTTTCAACGTTGAAAATGGTCATTTCGAATACGTCAGAATGCCTTTAGGTTTAAAGAACGCCCCTGCAACCTTTCAGAGGGTCATGGATAATGTACTAAAAGAACTCCGTAATAAAATTTGTTTCGTCTATATGGACGACATAATTGTCTTTTCAAGCTCACTCCAAGAACATATTAATAATTTAAAAAGTGTTTTCCAAAAGCTTCGTGAGAGTAACCTCAAGGTTCAACTTGATAAATCTGAATTTCTTAGAAAAGAAGTATCATTTCTTGGTCATATAATCACCCCTCAAGGCATCAAACTCAATCCTGATAAAGTAAAAACTATTACCAACTACCCCTTACTGAAAACCACGAAAGACATAAAAGCTTTCTTAGGCTTTCTCAGGTACTACAGAAAATTTATAAAAATTTTTGCCAAATTAACCAAACCCTTTACAAGCTGTTTAGAAAAAGCGCTCACATCAATATACTTATGTTAATACTAAAGTTTATTATGATAAAGATAACATAATATTTTCACTGGAATTTCCACTGGTCCATCCAGATGTGTTTACCTACTACCACTTATATTCCGTACATAATATAAATAACTCTGTCCTTATTCCTCCTTTTACTTACCTAATTATGAGCAACAACCAATATCAGTATCAAGAAGAAGAATGCATCGATCTCCAATCCGTCTACTACTGTAAAACCAACAGGCTACAAGTAACCAGAGAAACAAAAGACTGTATCACATCTCTCTTCTCAGTCACAAATTGCTGTAAAAGTCTCCGAACCAATAATAGAAGAAATTAACGAAAGCCATTACATTGTAATATTCCCAGACTCACAGAAAATTCAAACAGATTGTGAAGAATCAGGAGTTTCAGTCTTACAAGGAAGCTACTTATTAACAATCCCACCAAGATGCTCTATAGCTTCTACAAAATACACATATAAAAATGAAAAAGATATCATCGAAGAACATCCTATAGCTCTCGGCGGAATCCAAGAAGTACCACTTCCAATTTTTAATATTCAAGAAATTCAGCTAAAGAAAATCAACTTAGACAAACTTCATAAACTGCAACTTCAAGAAAACAATGCCAAACCGCTTGATGAACTCAAGATGCCTGTGACCTTTTCTCGAATTGCTATCAGCTCAAGTACCATAATCTGCTTACTTCTAATCTGTTATTTCCTATTTAAATATAGAAACCTTATGAGAAAGCATAAAAAGAAGCCTACCATCATCGATCCAACTCAAGTGGTTCCACCCTCACTTCACCCTTGAGTTTTCTTTGGGGATGGAGGAGTTATGAAACGATAGATGTCCCGTCAGCTGATTTCATTACCTTATATGGTATCGTTACATCGGACGATCGACTACGTCATAATGCTGAATTGTACTATTGGACACCGCATAGTTTCAGTATACATATTTTAGAATTAGAATGATTATAGACTTCATATTGTTAACTTCAATAAATATTAATAAAGTGTAATTATTGTAATTAAATAATTTTTTTTAAAAAGTAAAGTTTTAACTTGAAAACATAAAGGCTCCCTTAAAACATGGATCAGACTTCGAAAAAACCCAGGAACCTGGTGTAAGCATTACTGAAGCGAACAATGGCATTCTTGAACAATTTGAGATGCAAAATCAATGGGATGGCTTACTAAACAATAATACAGGTGATAGAATTTATTATATGCACCGCTTACTTAATTCTATGAACCAAATTATGACTCAAAACGCCCTATTAATGCAAACTATGGTTCAAAATGCACAGTTAACACAAGCCCAAGCATAAACCCAACGAAATAACACTGTTATACCCGAATTTAGTCAGTCTATTCAGACTTTTGCTGGAGACCACCTTAATAAAAGTAAACAGTGGCTCTTCATCACTGGCCACTGAATTTCTTATGGAAACTGTCCACTCAAGGTTAATAATAATAATCTTTATTTCAAAATATGTTTACAGATATACAATATAACTGACCACACATAACGAAATGACGTCAGACCCATACAATTAGGAGGAATGATGATTTAAGTAATCATTTATATTATAAGGTTCTAATTGAACCAAGAATTCTTTTACTTGTTTTTTAAATGTAGTAATCGATTGTGAGTTTCTGATATGTTGCGGTAATTGATTAAAAATTTTTATTGCCATATAATAAGGAGACTTTTCAGTGACCGTTAGCTTGTGATGTGGATAATACAGTTCATGTTTCCTTGTGTTGTAATTGTGTGCCATTACACTATTGGTAAAATTGATATCTCTATTTTTATAAAAAATATAGTAAACACTCAAAAATATATAAACCATACATGGTTAAAATGTTATTAGATTTAAATACAGTTCTGCATGAGTCTTTATATTTCATATAATTTATTATTCTTATTGCTTTTTTCTGTATAACAAATAATTTTTCAGCGTTACTATTGTTGCCCCAGAAAATTATTCCATACCTTAAGACTGACTCAAAATTGGCAAAATAGAGAGTCTTGGATGCTTCCTTATCCAGATATTTAGTGACAGTTCTTAGCCAATAGATTATAGTACTCATTTTCTTTGAAGTCATTTCTATATGCTGTGACCATTTTAAAACTTAATCTATAAATACTCCTAAGAATTTTGTATTATCTGTCAATTGAAAAGACACATTGGTATTTAACTCAACTACATTGGTATTTAACTCAACTACATTGGGTTTTTCATTTAATTTTGTATTATTGAAAAGTATAACATTAGTTTTTGTTTCGTTTAACACTAATTTGTTTTGTGCAAACCATTTCTTCGTTATTTTAAATATATCATTGCAATTCCTTACTGCTTCTGCATATGTTTCTCCACCCGTAATAAGACTAGTATCGTCTGCATACACAGTTATAAACTGATAAGAATTGAAATTATATTGGCATAGATCATTCATATATATAATAAATAGTAATGGCTCAGCAATACTTCCCTGTGGAATTCCCACATTATTTGTTAGTACATCTGACTTTATATTTTGAAAATTATTATTCCTAATACATCCCCTTTGTTTTCTGTTCTCTATATTATATAAGGTTGTATCCATTTTAAGTAGTTTCCTCTGATTCCATAGCATTCTCTGGTTCCCGAGATGGAGCGTGTGTTCGAACCCCATACCTGAGATTGTTGCGGAAAATGATTTGGATCGCTTAATTAAAACCGCAACTAACAACAATTGTGAAAACTTGCCATACATTAATAAAAATAAAAGACGTAATGTAAAGTTCGCTTTATTCTCATTTAACCTCACAATTCACACTGACAGTATTGACATTGACCACAGATAATCGATGTAAAGAGTATGCACTCTATATGGAATAATAGTTAAGTTACAACAGATGCATTAATTCTGACAGTTAAAATAAGCAATAATTTTCTGTAATTTGCATGCAATTTTTAGAAAATATCTCCCCCATGAATTTAACTTGGCGGTAACAGTATTGAAGCTTGTCTTTGTTGAATTTTGCACCAACTTCTTTAGCTCTTTTAACTACTTCAGCAACTGCTAAATCATGCTCTTGTTTTGTTTTCCCAGAAACTTATCACCTATGACTACATCTTGTAAATTAGAAAAATGTTTTTCAACTTCATCTTGAAATATATCTTGTGAGCTTGCTTTGCTATGCTCACTGCATTTTTTGCCATGGTGGTAATGTGATGAACAAGTTGTAATTGTAATATCTTTACTTTTATAATATTTTTTGTATTAGTTTGAATCAAAAAGCAAGTTATCACCCGAGGATAACCAAATTCTGTAAAAATATTTTGGAAAAAATCTATACCAGATGTAGATGTCTTATCATTTTTGTAAATCAATTCAAGCCAATGTGAAAAGTGGTCTATAGGTACTAAGTAGTTTTTACTTGCAAATCCTACAATATCTACAGTTACATTATTAAAACTCAACTTAGGGACTGTATGTGGCATAAGAGGTGGCTTGTAGTTTGCTAGCCAATATTTTTCACACACACGACAATTTTTTATATACCTTGTGATATCACTGGACATATTTGGTTAATAAAACAAAGATCTACCTCTATTTATTGTCTTGCATATAGTGTAACCCTTGTGTAACAGTTTCATTATAAAACCGTTTATAACATTTTTTTTATTCAATTACCAGTACCAGGTCAACACATTTCATCTCTATCAGTAGTGTCTGTGTTCTTTTTATTATATATAGTGTGCTTAAAAAATAAGTGTAACAGTCACTGTCTTCCATTTTTAAAAGAATTCTTTTTTTCGATTATAAAAAGTTACGAAATACACGCAGTGCAGTGAATTGTCACCTGTTTCATAAAGGCAATTCTTTTTTGTAAATTTAAGAGAAATACGGGATAAAAACCAATGCAACCAGACGCATATTTTTATATTGTTATGCATTTACTTGTTGAAATATATATTAAAAATATTCATCAACTATTTATTTCCACTATGTTGAGGAATTTGGGAAGGATTACTGAAGTTTTCTAGTGTTTTGGTTTGGGAAGTTAGCCAAACCCGTTCAAGTTTCATCAAGTCTTTTCTGAGTTTTTGAGAGACTATCAGCTTGTCTTCAACAAAAGGAATACCTACTTCAACATAAATAGAATGTTTTAAAGAATATGGTTTAAAACCCGCAGATAAGTTTTTCTCATTAGGCCATCCATAATAATAAGAATCTTTATTTAGGAAACCCTAATGTCCATAAAAATTTAAAATTTGAAAAAAAATTACAATATAGTTAAATACAACTTACACACTAAGTATACACTAATACAAATGTGACATACTAATTAGTTTATAATAACGTTGAAGGTACTGAAAAGAACTGATTCAAAATATTAAAACATATTGCAAAACAGCGCAATTCAGCACCTACACAAATGTACTAAAATGTTTTATATTCATTTTTATACAAGAATGATAAATGTCATGAATTCAGAAAGACTTTTTGAATTTTTGATATTATTTGGTAAATTATTGTAAGTAATAAATCCTTTAAAGAATAAAGTTTTCACATTATATGTACTACTTTGAGTATTTACATATAAATTATTTGGTTTCTAGTATCATATGTGTGAATTTAATTAGCAAATACGATAAATTTACTAAAATATATCGGCAATAGATTGTGTAACATTTTGTAATTATAAACCATAGTCAAGTATTTCAACCATCTTTCAACAGTAAACAACTACAAAGTTTGGAGCATCAGTGATACAGGAGTGATTCTACTACTCCTCAAAATAACTCTCATTGCTCGATTTTGTAACGTTTGTAATTGACACATCTTGTTTAAGTCAAGGAAGAATAGCAATGTTGGACAATGTTCAAAATGAGATTGAAGGATGGTTTTATATACAGTAATTCTTGAATTTAAGCTCTACTCTAGAAAAAAAATATAGTTTTTTCAAAATTTTCTTCTTAATATATTCAAAGTGACTATTAAATGACAAGATATTATCTAACATAAATCCTAAATATTTAAACTCTTTTACGATCTCAATTTTTTTATTATCTATGTTGACATTAATGTGATCAATATTTATTTGTTTGTATTTATGTGGTGTAGTAATTATCATAACCTTTCTTTTATTCACATTTAGCTTTAATTTATTCATTTTTAAATAGGTATGCATAATCCTTAAAACATTATTCATTTTTGCTATAGCTTTGTCTAAATTTACATCACTAACTGAAATTAAAGTGTCATCAGCAAAAATATGAATATAGTCACATTTAACACACTTATCCATGTCATTTACACACATTAAGAAGAGTAGAGGACCTAGAATACTACCCTGAGGAACACCATGCTTTACCCCAATAGCTGATGACATTGTATCGCAAACTTTAGTTATTTGTTTTCTATTTGTTAGGTATCCCTTAATCCAATTAAACACTTTACCCTTTATACCATATTGCTCCAATTTTCTAAGCAGTATTGCTCTATTGACAGTCTCAAATGCTCATCTTAGATCCAATGATACTGCTATAGTATACAAATGTTATTTTTCCACTCAGTGACAGTCAGCTGAATAGCTGATTAACATGAATGCTTGGATCTAAAACCAGACTGGTTAACAAATAATAAACAATTTGAATTAATATGTTCTAATAGTTGTTGGTAAACCACTGATTCCAATACTTTTTCCACAAATGGTAATGAATTAATTGATCTGAATTCATCACTTTTAATTGTATTAGCAACCTTTTCAATAGGCGTGACAATACTAGTTTTTAATTCCTCAGGAAATGTACCACTTTCCAATGATACATTTACAAAGTGACACCACACATGCCCAATAACTTCAAAAGAATTTTTTACGATTTTACTATTTAGTTCACAAATTTCTAAATTTCTTATAACTATTCCTAACTTAAAACTACTAAAAATATTCTCACACATTTGAATATCACAAATAAATTCAATATCTTCAATACTAGACACCATATCATCAATACCATTAACGAAGAAGTTTTAAAATGTTCATAAAGCCCACTAGCATCCCTCACAAAAGCAACCTGGCCATTATTCTCGAATTGAACACCGTTAGAGAAGTTATTATCAAGTTGTTTTGGATTTATTAATTTCTTCAACGTTTTCCACATTAAACGGGGATCCATTCAATAGTGGTGATCATGGATTTTTATTAAAACAGGGCCTTTGCTTGTCTCAAGTCGAAACTGATCTCTTTTTTCTTGACTCATTGGTAAGTACTTAAAAACTGTGAACTATTTCAAACATGTCAGGATCCGATTGGTAACATTTTTATTGTCCTAACTATTTTATTTTTTGAGTTACGAGAGATATGTTATTTTATCCCACTTTTTTCGATATTTCTACTTTGATGCACTATACCTCAGAAACGCACCATTGTAGTACACTCCTGATTTTTTTTTCATACATTGGACCTTTGACAGTACTAGTCTAGAATATTAAATGAATATTTTCATTATTATGGTCTGTGCGATTTTTTAAATGAAAGCATGTTTTTTTTAATGTAAATCTTGTGCTAAAACTTTAAAGAATTTATTTGATCGAATAAGCGACAGCACCAGTCGATTTTTCGTACCAAAAAACCTATTTCTCATTGTTTCAGCATTTTTATCGGAAAATCGCTATTTTTTAGTTTGCTGATAACATATTTTTGACCCATTTTTCATAGAAATTTTCTCACGAAATTTATTCCTATAAGTAAAATTTCGTCCCGAATCGATTGGTAACCTTTTTATTCTCGTAATTCTGTTTGTTTTTTGAGTTACAAAGGATATTTGAAGAGTGGAAGTACCAAAGTGCCATAAACATAATTCTGAGAAAATTAAGATAAACAATTTCGAGAGCAACATTTTTATTTTTTATATTATATAACATTTCAAACCGGTTCTTAACATATAGAAACAGGTACTGGTAGGTAACAAATCTGATTTTTCTATAAAAAAAATGAAATATTAAAGTTTATTGGAACTAAAACTGAAAGGGCATAAGTGCCTAACTATAATTCCTACAAGGTTTATAAATAAAAATAAACATTTTATTTTGAAAGGGCATAAGTGCCTCATAACTTAAAGGTGAGTTGTACTGCTGCTTGGCCCCAAACTCTCTTCACCTAAATTAAGAAGTTTTCTATAAAATATTTTATGTTCAGGATTTTCTAGGTAGGGATCTTATTTTCAGGGGGTAAAAGCTTTATTTCTGCACATTTAAGATCGTCAGTGGTTTTTTCTTTTTTCAATATATTGATTTTCTTCCAGGCTTCTATTTCAGAGAAAGTTTCTTTTATATGAAGTACTGTTGAATTTTTATAATCAATCTTTATTGTTACTGCGTTACTGATATTTAAGGCTTTAGTATTAAGAAATGTGTTAGCAGCTTCCTTTATATCCCAAAATCCATTTACAGACATATCAATAACTTCGAATGGCGGATCATATTTTGCGGAAGTTATGTAAATCATTTGGCACCATTGCCTTCATAATGCGCTTTCTTTTTTCAATGAGAGCGAAGTCTCGGTCACATGCCATAAAACAGTGACCGCTTATTAGAAAGTTATACTCTATTGTCTCAAAAACATCATGAAGAGCGAGGAACACTAAAACAAATACTACCATACTGTTCTTGTTTTGCCCCGCACAGTTGTCACTCCACAGTAGCAAATGTTTTTTTTGTGTGACACCGGAATTTAAAAGTTTAAGAAGGGTAGTTGCTACTTCACTACCTCCTCGTCCACTAACACCTTCATGCCACATTCACATAAATGCATGGTTAGAGTCCGATAAATGTATCCCCAGGTTGTAACAAGATAGTTGAGACAAATAGAACATATCTGAATGAGTCAGTGTAGGAGCAAATAAAACTTGTTGTATATCAAATGAAATGCAACATTTGTCACTACCAGGAAGTTGTGCATCTGCGGTTTGATTCTTCATATTTTCTAGGCATCATTGCGCTTCTCAGTGATGAAGTTCGAGTTGATTTTTCGCACTGCAGCCAGCACTAGAAGTTTGCTTTGCCTCCCAATTTTACGCGTTCCGCCCCGGGAGGCATCACACGGTTGCCTCACGAGCTTTGCTCACTCGGACGGCGAGGCATTTAAGTAATGCCTCAAGTTCCTACTGTAGTTGGTGTGGTTTTCAAATGATGCCACATAGAGGCTATAAATCGACTATTGGGGCAAATGTATAGCCGATAAAGTATAACACAATTTGCTGACTGTAAATATTTTGAAAAATGATCGAAATATGGCTGTCATACTATAAATTACATATTCTGATGCAAAACCTGTATAAAAGAATTTAGTAAAAACTACGTCCTCAACCGAAAAATAAACATTTATTCACGGAGTTGTAAACTACAAAATTAAAAAAAAAGTAAATAACTAAGATTCTAAATAAAATATAATGCCACAATAAATAAAAATCTAGAGAATCTTGATCCCTTTATGTTGTTCAAAAAAACAAGTTACACAATAACTTTTAGCGCATATATTGCACTGATATTTGAATCGTGGCGTTTTGTTTTGAGCTTCTGTTCTACAGAGTGTCATTTTTACTGCAGAATAACACACTACACATCTATTTTTTGTTTTTGCTTCATCACGACTCTTGTTTGGCACTAATTCAGTACCCAGCGACTTCAAAGTTATTGAATGCTTGAAATCGGTGATAGTGATTTTAGATTTTATTTCTTTGAATACGATGTATGCATTGACCACTGCAGAGCCAAAAATAAGTTCAAAGGCTAATTTCTTGTACCATTTGGTCCCTCTTCATAAGCAATGTGAGTAAGCTTTTCTCTGATCAGAAAGATCGATAAAAGATTTGCACTCGTTGTAGTCGAGAATCATTATAGGTTTTACGATGTCCTTGGCATATACCTGTACTTTTTTAGTTTCATCAGTGTGCCTCATGCTAAGCATTAGCACTTCTCTTTTGTCCTGCCATTTTAACATGACCACGCCAGTATTACTTTGCCTGACAAATACTTCATTTTTCTTTATCTTCCTTCATACTACCTCACCGTAGTTCAATTTTCTGTTACTTCTAACTGTACCAACAAGGTGGGTTTTCCTAATCATGAGAATATGAGCCAATGAAACACTAGTATAATAGTTATTAGTATAAACTGTTCGACCTTGATTGAACAAACCATCCATCAGGGACATAACCACATTTGAAGAAGCATTCCTGCCTTCTTGTTTATCTTTGCCACAATAAACTTTTATATTATGGGTATATCCACTTTCTAAACATAGTTTATACCGTTTTATCCCAAACTTGTGACACTTATTTCTTATATATTGTCGGAATTTCAGTCGGCCACGGAAGGGAACCATAGTTTCATCTATGCAAACATTCTTCCCTGGTATACAAACGTACTGGAACCTTTCAATTAATTTTGCGCGTTTGTATCGATTACTTCATTATTGTTGAAATGAAGCCTCGATAAGAGCTGTTCAAACCGATTTCTGGACATTATTTTTTTCATATTGTTTTCATATAAGAAACTTTGGGACTAATAATCACGCAGCTGAGGTATTTTCATCAAACTCATCCAAATTATAATTCCAAAGAGAGTTTTCATTTCTTCTCGGTTTGTCGGTACCCATAGTATTTGATATTTTGTATCACTTTTTGGTTATTGTAAATATTCGTTTGTTTAACAAACAGATCAAGTACTTCATCAGTGAGAAATCGTACGGCTCTTTATCATACATTATGAAAAACTCAACTCGAATTCCAAAGTTTTTAGTTTGAAAATCAAAATTTTATAATTTTTGTGTATCAACTGGACCCCACTTCAATTCAGTACTAGTGTCAAGTTCATTCTCTTCATCAGATCCTTCATTGTATACCATAAACTCCGATATAACCGACTCGATCGTCTGCTGAACATTCTGAAACAAAAAAAAATATCAAATGTGAAAGAAAAAGTAAAAATAAATCAACTACCTGATTTTTATGCTGGACTTCTACATCACTGAGGTCAGATTCTTCGGAGGACCTAAGCTTAGCACTCTGAAAGAAAAATAATTTGTTCGAACACATAATTCACAGAATAAAAAAAATTATACCTGGCGTAATGTTTTCGGAGCTTGTTCATTTATACCATAATTTTTCGACGTTCCCGGTACACTAAACGAGTCGTCATACTTCTGTTCAATACTTTGTTTTGTTTTTTTCGCACGTTGTAAAATTTCACCGCCATCGGAATAATCTGACTCACTTGGAGAGTATTCTGATGTACTTGAGCAAGCGTAAGGATCTTCTACATTTAGGTCTTCGTCATACATAACTTCATTGTGGAATTGTTGGAGCCTCTGTTGTTCCTTTTCATAAGAACCCATTATTCCAACTGTTCAAACAAAAACTAACCGTTTATAAGCTGAACACCAATAACATACCAGTGGCAATTGAACAAATTATCAAACACTAAAATGTGCTACTGAGGAACTGCCACAGTGTTTACGACTGACCTTCATAAGAATTATAAGGCATTACATTGATGCCACGTTGTCCAGAAATATCTTATTAGTCACTCAGACAGCTTGGCATTAAAGTGATGCCTCATTTTTTGTTGTTATTTTTACAACACAAAAAAGTAGAATCTTAATGAAAACAAGATGTATCGTATATTTAGCTTAGTTTCTACAAATTTTTAACAAAAAACGATGACGGTCCGGGAGACCCCAAAAAACTTTATCTTAACTGGGGCGGAACATGTTAACCTATCGCAGGTATGGCATGTATCGACTCTAGGATGATTGAAGCTTAGATTCGGGAAATCTCTATAAAATTTATAACTTACAGAAGATTCTTTATTTTGCGTCAAAAATGCTTTATAAAGTTGATGAATATTTAAATCCGATCTAAGATATTGCTTTTCTGATCTTGCACGTGAATAGTGTGAAACATCTCTCGGGATAGAATTTATATGTTGATGGATCAGTTTGCGGTCATTTTCCGTGAACTTACTAGGCTTATTGTTGGAAAGCCTATCAGTAAATGTGGTATCTCCCATTTTTTTCTTCTTTGCTAAACCAACCAAACGTTTTTGAGTAATATCAAAAACATTCATAAATGTCTTTCTACATACATGCACATTCATAAATGTCTTTCTACATACATGCACAAAATTTCTATCTTGATCTGGTAGTGTATAGGAAATGGAAGTTTGCCTTTTGCTATCTCCGGCAGTATCATAATTTCCATGGCGACGTCATTTTATTCGCACTAAATTTATTAGGCCCATGAGATACGTCCCTTGTGTTTTGTAGTTTTCAGCATAAAATTTCTCAAAAAGTTGAAGCTTTCATTCGTAACTGATTTATTTGCAGTCAAAATAACACTTGCACGACATCTGAAAGAGATGCGCAAATATTAATTGCAAGTTATAAAAATCACAAAATAACATAAGTAGACTACTTAATTTCAAACTGAACCCGCCTTTGGCCAGCAGATAACGTCTCCTAGTTACTACAACCTCCTCGAGGACAACAAATTACTTTTACCAGTCATAACCTAAAATATCTTACCTCTTGATTAAGTGGATTTTTACGACGAATTTCTCTTTTTTCCTGTTAACGCATGCCTTCCCAGCATTCTTTTTCATTCTCTGCTGTTCTATAAACCTTCCTTTAGTCTTTTTTTGCAAAACTTCCATGTTGACACTGCAATCGTAGATAAATACTTTTAATACGGGGAAGAATGGAATCTCCTGTACTAAGTCCGAAGCCACAAAGTTTTGTCGAGTGCTGCGCCATCTATTGTGGTGGAAGGTTACTATTCACCAACAGGGAAAAAATAAAGGAAGAGACCTGCATGATTAGTCACAGTTTACTAGCTACTACTAGATGGCAAGTCAAGCAAATACTGCAGGTTTTTTAAATTATGCTTATATTATTTTTTCTTAGATAAACAAATAAAAACAGTCACACAAAGTTTAAACACTTTTTGAAACAACCTGTTATTTTATTTTGGCATAAAAAGTAGGATAGGTTGCTTCAAAAAGCTGTTTAAAGCTTTTATCCGTTTTTATTAACCAGGATAGTTTATTAAAAGACGAATGTCGACAAATAGTTTCAAAAATTTAATATAAAATTTTGTTTATAAAATAGTACAGGTGATTTTCTTTATTTTCTTGTCAAACTTAAGATGAGAATAATTTATTGATAATAGCATGTGCTAACAAATATTACACATATGATACAGTATAATGGATACACATTTTTCAAAAAGTTCAGATTTTTTAAAGGTTTCAGCAGCATACGTTTTTAACAGCAACTGACGACTTCTTCTAAACTGGGTAGCTCTTTTTTTAAATTGAGTGGCTATTTGATAGAGACGTCTGGCTTTCGGTGATAGGTCTTTAACCCTAGAGACATTCACCTCAGCAAGTAAATCAGATCTTTCTCAATTAAAAAATAATATCATTAGCAATAAAAAATAATATGAATATGCAATATACATTGCAGTTAGATAACATTTTTGTTGAAATGTTAAATTTTAAACCCTATTTTAGACAATATTCTAATAGAAGTCAAAACTTGATGTAACTAAATAATATGAAATTATAAATGCATTTCTAAGTACTTAATAATTTTTCATGTTTTTTAATAAATCAAAATATTGACCTATACCTAATATCTACTATTTCTATGAAAATTTCTTTGTTAAACACCTATATATTAATAAATCAATTAATTATTCACTCGCTTCTTTTTGGAGTAACTGTGGCATTCAAGTCTGCTGGTGTGACAGAAGTAGAATCTTGAACAGCATGTGTTGATAATTTCAGCTTGGGCTCAACTGAATAGCTACAACTAGCCTCATTAATAGCACACAGGATTCTTGTGCTTTTTTAGCTCTCAGTTTTACAAACTGAGCATTTAAAGCTTCCTGTAACTTTAAAGTCCTAGGACTCTCAGTTACAGATGCAGTGCCATTTTGTGGTACAGCTAAAGAGGTTGATTGTTTAGCTTCAATTATTGAGGAAGGAACATCATCAGTTACTGTTTCTAAAGATTCTAGAAAATAAAAACAATTATTGAATAAATGTATCCTAGTTAGTTGTTAGTTTCTTTTTCTTTAATTATTATATATTTACCTGGTAAATTGACTGATGGGAAAACTCCTCTTTTCAGAACTTTATTTGGACCAAAATCTTTAGGTAAAAAGTGTAAGGCACACACTACAATTGTTGTAAATATTCTCAGATCTCATTTTCTACTTCAACCTTCTGTTTCCACATAAATTTACCCATTTGTCAAAAATTAATTTATTTTTTAAAATTGACATCCAAACAGCTTGGTTAGGGTAAATTCACAGATGACGGTATTACAGCAATCAGTCAATTTAAATAAAGTTCGTTAGTAACCTTCCAAGCGAATAGATGGCGTTAAAAATGCAGTTTAGCAGTGGCTATAAAAGATCGCAGGGCATGACTGCAATTTACTGTCCGATAAACATTTATTAAATGCAAATAAACCCACTTACACTGACAACCTGACTTTGGCACTTACCTTTCAAAATAAAAATATTCGGGACATGATGCTTAGCTCCATCTATTTAACTTTGTGAAAGCTTACAAATAAAATTACACTTATAACCTTTGTGGGTACATTGGCGATGACACTTGAAACCTTTTTAAGCAAATATCTACAAAACTCAGATTTTGGTACTTCCACTCTTCATTTGTTTTTATCCTACGTTTTTTTGAATACTTCTACTTAGACACACCGTATCTCAGAAAAACACTATTTTGGTACACTCCTGATTTTTTCTTCATAGATTGGACCTATGACAGTACTTGTCTAGAATATTAAATGAGTATTTTCATTATTTTGTTCTGTGCGATTGTTTAAGTGAAGGCATGTTTTTTTATTTCATTTCAATCCTATGCTAAAATTAGAAATACAGTAGAACCTCACTAATTGGAACATCGGTAATTCTTTAATTAGTAACTTTTGTCTGTTTCCTTCCTTAAACCTCTAATATTCGAAAAATAATATACCGATAATTCGAAGTTGTTTGTTTTAGTGTTATGAAAATGAGTATCGAGAATCAATTAGTAACCTTTTTATTATCCCATCTCTTATTTTTAGAGTTACGAGGGATATTCTATATTACCCCTATTTTGTGGCACTTCTACTTTGACGCACTACACCTCAGAAACGCACAATTGTTGTTCATTCCTGATTTTTTTCTTCATACATTGGATCTTTGAAAGTACTTGTATAGGGTATTAAATGAATATTTTCTTTATTATGGTCTGTGCGATTTTTTAAATAAAGGACTTTTTTTTAAAACTTCAATTTTGTGCTTAAATTTGAAATATTTAATTTATCAAAAAGTTGTTAAAGAGAAGAAAAAGAAATTGGAATAGTATATTGAGTGTCTAGAGATGAAACAAGATGGCTAGCATCACTCGAATCCTGAAATCGTGTTTCATCGTACATCACACTATGTACTTTTCATATAAAATCCGTATGGGGGTGCGAGTTTTTAATGTCTGGAGCCAACCGGAAATAGAAAATTTCCATTTAATGTCAGTTTAGTTGATAGTTAAAATGACAATTATAAAGGTTTGAAATAAACAAAAGATACTTTGTCAGGATTGAAAACAGGGCTGCAACTCCATTCTGCGGGTAGAAAATCTTCGTTTTCTTCCTTAGGGATGATTTTCTGGTTGGCAACATGTAACTACCTCTAAAATTGACTAGTTTCAGATAGCTCAACAAGTATGGAAACTTGTACCTTCGACGTGGGTTATATCAAAAATTATTTGTCATTGAAGGATATTAGAAATTATAAAAGGTACAAAGAAAAGCAAATAACAATTTAAAAGTAATTAAGAATATATAATGTACAAACAATACCTCGGAAGCTTTGTCTCAGTAAACGGCGGCACTGATAAAGATGTAGCTCAAAGAATATAGAAAGCCAAAGCAGCGTACGTCCAACTAAGACCTATTTGGAGATCACAACAACTGCGAAGAAACACTAATTAAAAAATACTTGAGATTAATGTCAAGAGTGTGCTTCTGTACAGAGGTCACACTTGGAAAGTCTCAAACAAGTCCACTGGACAACCATTGTCTAAGAAATATCCTGAACATTTATTGGTCCAACACAATTTTGAATGAAAATCTATGGAGGATATGTCGGTAAGTTCCAGTGGGTTACACTATCAAGCAACGTAAATATAGCTGGATCGGACAAACAGGTGACAAAACAGCACCCCAAAGGAAGCTCGTGAGGAAGTCTTCAAGAAAACCTGAGAATAGGCTGGTGGCGTAACTTTTGAACAAGAAACCACCAAAGAACGAAAGTCCTTGGAAAAAAATAATGTCGAAGGTTCAGAATCGTGTTTGTTGGCATTCTATTGTTGAGACCCTGCGTCCTCCTCGGGATTAAAGTACATAAACAAGAATATACTAATATACTTAGAAAGAAAGATATTAAGGCAAAAGTGCAAAAATATTTTGATTAAATGCGATTAGAAGGAATTAATGAGGAGGTACAAGAAGAAAATATAAAGAGTGATGGGAAACGAAGAAAATAAGTTAAAATTGAAGTATGGAACACTGAAAAATGGGAATAGTCTCGGAAAGGACAAATTTACTTAACATAAAACTAACCGTAAATATTGTTCAGAACCATTTCTATATCTAAATCGTTATCTATTCTATTTAAGTCCGTTGGTTCATTAGAATACATTATTTTCAAATGAATATTTTCATTAATTTGAATAATTTAATGTTGATAATTGTAGTTAGTGTTGGTATAATTTGGTAAATAGTTTAATTGATAACGCTACTATTTTGTAAAATGATATGGAATTGAATAATTTATTTCATAACATGTTTATGTATAGATAAAAAATAACATTTTTTTGCAAAGTTCTTATCATTATGACCTTTCCCATCAATAAAATCAAAAGTAGGGAAATCAAAATACATTTTACATTTGTTTAATTATTACTTTATTACTCAAAGTATAGAAAATGTGGTAGATATGCTGCAATTCGTGTTTTTAGAAATTAATTAGTGTATTACTGACCTTAATAATGTTCAAAAGTAGTTGATTGATACAGAATATTCATAAGGTTTAATTAGACAAGGTTGTGAATACAGTAATTAGTTCATTGTAAGCAATTAGATAATTTAAAAATTTCATCATTTTTTTTTTCGTTTTAGCTCATTTAAGTCGTGGTTAATTCCCATTGTCCTGGGAATCATTGCCACCATTGTCTACCGTGCTTACATTCAAACTTCCTGAGGAAAGGCGTAAGGGAACTTGTAGGACATCCACTTCCTACGAACAGCATTTGATTATTAAGAACTATAGTAATTAATTTCTATTTAAATGTAACATCTAGATTATTATTCTTAAACAGATGTAGTTGAAAATTCGTTTTTAAATATTACAATGTAAGTAAATTTATTTTGTTATTTTTATTAACCTCGACGTAGAGGCAAGACATTTTCTTATCAGGCAGCATAAAGTCCAACATGGATTAAAAATAAAATATGATGGAGTGTCTTTTGATATCCCGAATGGTGGAGTCATCTTTATGATCATTTTGGCCTGGGATGGTATGTATAATGAACTATATTTTCATTTCTCACATTGTTTACAAGTTTTCTATAAATGTATGAAAATAGTGCATTTACTTTGACTACATTTTCAACAATGGTAGTATCATTGTTTTCGAGAACATGGAAATTTCGTTAGGGAAATTACCAAAGCTTGATGTAGAATGAATAAAAATTGTAGCAATCGCCCGTAATTCTCACAAACCAAACCACAACGGCCAACACGAGACGCCTGAAGAGTTGGCAAACCTATTAACGTCACCGTGAAGTTCCGGTTCCCGCTCATCAATGTCGCTGTACAAATGGACTACCTCCTTCTAATCGTAGCGTAACTCACCAGTATAAGGGATCTATCGAGAACCGAAGACGGTAACAAGTAGAACATACATAAATGTTTTATCTCTTGTATAATAGATATTATTTGTTATTTTATTATTATGAATAAAGATGTATTGGTTCCGGTGCACTTCGCGACCCTCCGAATTTTATGTTAATTTTAATTTTGTTTGATAGCTTACCTTAAATAAAGTAGATTAGAACAAAAATTTCGCTGGATCATTCAGTAATTACTTTTAAAATCGCGAATTTAGTTCGAAAAATGGTACTTTTTCAACACTAGTTAATGCTATTTTACGATAAATATTTTCACTTTATATTGTTAAGGTTATTATCTTGAACTAAATATAAGTCTGTTTCACAAAAAAAACCGGAAGAAAGCACTTTAATTTTGCCAATTTTCAAAAAATATTCTTAGGCATTATTATTTTCACTTGACACTTATAGGTTATGAATTATACACTGACATTTTATGCCTAGGCATCCAGGGTCACAAATTAGGTGACTTTTCTGTCATCATGTGATTTTTAGCGGCGTTGTCAAATGGTATTTATTTTCTTTCAGTTGAATTAATTTTGTGTTGTAATAGATATATGAATATATTTTAGAAAAGTATTTGCTTAATAATGAAGAATGAAATAATAAATATCCTTAGAATGTACTGTTTATTTATTTCTAGATACACTTTCTTTCGATTATGGTCCATGATAAAATTTTACTACAAATATTTGACTGTTGGTCGGGTTATAATTGGTTCGAGGAGTGGAAGGAAATATAATCTTGGTATATTCCCTTCCCCTTCTCGAAAAAATTTATATTCTACATAAAGTTTTCGACAACCCACGGAATTGAGAACTGACAACATTGTACATCTCCTTCTCCTCCTAAAATTTGTGACTATCTGAAATCTAGACATAAATGTCAAATTTTTTTAAAAAATGGCGGTTTTTTAGTACTTTCAATTGCGATTTTCTCTTTCAAAAGTGCATAATCCAAGAATTTTTTTCTCTTAAAATGTTCTATAACAATAGGGCTTTCTAGTAAAAAAAAAATCGCTCCAAAATTCGGAGGGTCGCGAAGTGCACCGGACCCGATGTATTTATCAAATGTTACTTGTCTACAATCTGACGTCTGATCTGAACAGAAATAATTGAACTCTCAATACACGAACTTTATTCGACATAATTCAAGATAATTATGACAACGTACAAAATTATTTTGTCAAGTAAAGAAACAATCGCGACAAATATTAAAACTAAGTATGTGTTCACAAGAACCGTTAAAAACGCTAAACTGTAAATAACCAGCTTATCAAATGTACTACATCCCCCCCCGTCAGTATTAATGACGAAATCTTTTAAATGACTTGGAATACGTCGTTCTCTATTAGATTTTCTTAGCTCAATTACTGGGACTTCAGTGCTAGTCGTTTTAAAATTTGTAGGTTGTTGCGGTATTTCAGAAGAGTCGGAGGTATTCTGAGACTGTATTATATCATTGGTAGTAGATTCTGGGCAATTGGTGCCACCTTGTGTTTGAGAATCTGCTTCAGTTTGATCGCTATCCGTAACTGTTGGCACTTCTTTTCTTTCACCACAAGGAGCTAAGTGTTTCAGAGATACTGTCAGCTCTCGGCCATTCTGAAGACGGACAAGGGCATGATTAGAGTCTGCTTCTAATAGATCTACTTCGTCGACGAGTGGTTCGTATTTAGATAACCTCACTTGACGACGCATAAGTACTTTTCCGGGAGTCAACAACCATGATGGGATCGACTCGCCATTCGGTGACCTCCGGGGATGTTGAAACATGCGTTCATGTGGAGTTTCATTAGTGGCAGTACAAAGAAGTGACCGGACACGATGAAGGGCATCTTGAAGAACAATTTCCCATTGAGAGGTCTTTAGCATACGGGACTTGAGTGCCAACATAATAGTCTTCCAGATTGTACAATTATATCTTTCTACTTGACCATTTTCTTGAGGGTTATAAGGTGCAGTGCGACTGGTCGCCACGTTTAACTTATCTAAGTATCTTTTAACTCCATCAGATATAAAAGAGGAGCCTCTATCAGAATGGATGTAGGATGGTATTCCGAATACAGTAAAAAGATTATGTAATTTCTGTATTACCGTCGCTGTTGACACATCAGAACATGGAAAGGCAAAAGGAAATCGTGAATATTCGTCAATGATCACTAATAAATATCGATTCTGTGATGTGGAAGGTAGGGGTCCCTTAAAATCGATATTAAGCTTGTCAAACGGTGCTGTCGCTTTTATCAATTTTCCTGATAACTTGATGAATCGTGGTTTCAATTCGCAGCATATCGGACACATATTTGTCATTCTTCTTATTTCATCTAATGAAAATACCAAATTCTTACTTCTAACATAATGATATAAACGAGTAAAGCTTAATACTCACTTAGGCGAAATTCACGTTTTTTTGACATAATGTGTCAAATCCACATTTAAAAATATTCGCGGCGGGAAATTTTAACTATTCTGCGATTTTTAAAAGTATCGTTTGTCACAAATCAAGAGATATAACATAACCTAGCATTTTTATTATTATTTGTTTGTGTTTGAGCAATTTTCATAAAAAGGAAACAGTCATGGATGCTTGTCATTACAACAATGATTTACGAAGATATTGTAGTGTAGTATGTACACAAACCTAATATCTCTCAAGAATAAATTTATGATCTGCACAAACCATCAAAAAATGACACTATACATGACAGTAATGACAGAAAATCGCAAAATAGTTAAAATCATTTAAACTTTTTTGCGATTTATCCGCACTTTCGCGTTGGCGAATTTCGCATTTGTGAGTATGGATGAAATACGCGAATGTGCGACAACAGTCTGGATTTGACACATTATGTCAAAAAAACGCGAATTTCGCCTAAGTGAGTATTAAGCTTCACTCCAGGATGACAGAGAGTAGTGTGTAATTGTTCCAATGTTTGTCCGTTAGTTGCTAGATTACAGTGAATTCTAGTGAATGCGCCTGCCACAGAATTAAATTTGCCAGGTCTATCTATTATGTCATACTTATATTCGGATAATTCTAATCTCCATCGCAGAATTTTCTCGTTTTTTATTCTGCTACTTTGTTTTGAATTGAACATAAACGAAACTGATTGTTGATCAGTAATCAACTTAAATTGTCTATTCAGTAAGAAATGTCGCCATTTCCTTAGTGATTCATTTATTGCGTAAGCTTCCTTCTCGAGAGCAGAGTGATTTCTTTCCGACGGAGACAAAGTTCGGGAAAAAATGCTACTGGGCGTCCTTGTTGCGAAAGGATCGCAGCTACTGCGTTTTCGGATGCATAAGTTTCTACTACAAATTCCAATGATTCGTCGATGCAGTTGACAGCCGAATCTGCAATCGATTTCTTAAGATCTTCAAATGCCTCTTTAGCTTTGTGGTTTAATGGAAATGTCATACAGTGAGCCAATGGTGCAATCCGTTCTGAAAATCGTGGCACCCATTTCGAATAATGCGCAAACATTCCAAGTACTCATTACATGGCATTAAGATTAGTAGGGAGAGGATAATGCAGAAGAGCTTCTAGTTGAGACGGATCAGGTCGAATAGTGTTGTTTTCAATAACATATCCCAGTAGTTTGATGCACGTTATTGAGAATTTGCTTTTTTAGTATTTAAGGTTAGTTTATATTGCTTTGCAACCTGAAGAAAATGTTCTAAATTTCAATCGTGATCTGCTTGATCGATTCCACAAATGGTTACGTCATCAAGATAGGAATAAGTGCCATGTAACTTTTCGGTTTCGATTATCCTGTCGATAGCTCTTTGAAATTCAGAAACGCCATTCATAACACCAAATGTGATCCGCCGGAATTGATAAAGCTTTGCCATTCGCTTCAAACGCAGTATAAATTTTGTCACTGTTCTGTATGGAAATTTGATGGTAGGCTGATTGTATATTGAGCTACTTTATGCACTAATTCCTCGATCCTTGGTTGAGGATATGCATCTAATAAAATGAATTTATTTATTGTTTGTGAATAGTCAATACACATTCTCTTCTTTTTATTCTCTCCAGATACGACAATCACTTGCGCCCGCCAAAGTGAGTTGCTCCGCTCTATAATATCTTCATACAACATTCGTTGGATTTCATTTTCGAAAAGTCACGATCTTCATTTGAAAATCTACGGGATTTTATCGCTATAGGTTTCATATCAGGCGATAAGTGCCTAAACAGTGATAAAACTGGTACTTCAGCAGCCGCTAGGTTACAAATAGTAAGAGTCGGTCTAGATCCTCCAAAATTCACATATAGAGCTTCATGTTGCTTCAAAATATCATGTCCAATGATGACGTCGGCACACGCTTTTGGTAATATTGACTTTTTAATATTCCTGTAGATATTCCCAAACATCTTTAGGTCAACTTCACAGCTATTGCGTATTTGGCATGTCAAAGAACTAGATGCCATCAAAATGTTTCCATATTCAGGGATTAAATCTATTTTCAAAGCTTTGGCAAATGATTCATTTAAAAAACTCCGAGAAGAGCCACTGTCGACCAAGGCTGTTGCAGGTTGAGAATTGATAGTTACATCAATTAAAGTCTTATCTAAGCAAGTAGGCCCTGTAGCGGCTAATAATTCTTCCAAGTATTTGTCAATGTTTCTTCTTCAACAGGTAAACTGCTAGCAGTCACTCTTTTTTTTAGACGAGCGACAGACATTACGGAAGTGCTCCTTTTCGTTACAATTACTGCAAAGTGCTTCACGTGTGGGACAAATATTACGAGGATGTTGAGACCTTCCGCAAAAATAACACTTACTAGATGAAGCCACCGAATTAACTTGAGGTTGAGGTTCTATAGCGTTTTCAGGAAGACCATTTTCGGATATCACATTCAAGCTTATAGGTGACGTGCCAGAGGTGAATGAATTCGACTGAAGAGCTGCCATTTATAACGCTCTTGCCTGAGAATAAGCTTGATCAAGAGTAAGAGTTGTATTCTCCAAAAGTCTTTGTCGAATTTTCGGATTGCTTAGCCCTCTTATAAAAGAGTCTCGTATATACGCATCCCTATTCTCGGATGCAGTTACATGCTTAAAGTCGCATTCTTTAGCCAATGAGTTTAATGCACACATATATTGATCAACTGATTCATTTGGTATTTGAGAACGCGTTGCAAGTTTGTGCCTGGAATAAATTTCGCCCACCTTCTTGACAAATATAGCTTTAAGAGTACTGATTGTTGTTTCATAATCTGTATATTCGCTTATGTAAGAGTATACTAACGATGAAACATGGTTAACAAGTAAATCCAATTTTATCTAGGGAGTGATCTCATTCACCGTTTCAATAAAGTTTTCAAACGTTTTCAGCCAATAAATCCATTCCTTGGCAGCAGTTGGAGACGAAGGATCTACTTCTAATTTCTCCGGTCGAAGAAATCGATCCATAGTTGAAAATTATGTCGAATAAACTGATCTGAACAGAAATAATTAAACTCAATAGACGAACTTTATTCGAAATAATTCAAGATAATTATGACAACGTAGAAAATTATTATGTCAAGTAAAGAAACGATCGCGACAAATATTAAAACTAAGTATGTGTTCACAAGAACCGTTAAAAACGCTAAACTGTAAAAAACCAGCTTATCATATATACTACAACGTCTCATCAGGCCTGCGTCGCAGTCAGCGCAAATTAGTCACAGGAGGTACAATACACATGTCTGACGAGCAATTCCAAAGATTACTTAAAACTATTTCGGCTAATAAAGAAGGACCGCCAATGCCTTCCTTGTCCGGGAGTTTTAGCAAATGCACCGGCAGGTTTGGTGGAATAAGATGTCATACAACGGTAGATGCGTTTATCACGATCGTCTCCATATATAAAGAAGTTGAGAAAATAACAGAACGACGCCCTAAAAGAACTACCTGTTTATGTATAAAAGACTTATTGTAAAAGCGGCAACACCGCCTGTTAATGTATGAACGTATTTTAATGTAAAAGCGGCAACGCAGCCCAATCATGAATTCAGTTACCACAAAATGACAGCGCAAGCAAGGTGTTGTACCGATGCTCACAAATTTATATATTAAAATAATAAAAGTTATACAGTCCATTGAAGTGTGTGAGTTTATTCATATAAAATAAAAGGTACCCTTACATAATTGGTCCAATCGATCGGATTGTGGTTGCTCTTAAAAGAGGAAGAAGTTCATCAAGTAAAAAGTGAGGTTAAAGAAGAGAGGCGGGAACTCATCTCTATATCAAGAAGGTGTTCTTTCCTAGTGAAGTGAAGCGAGTCCGTTCCTATTTTTATTAATCATATTATTCTTTAATCCTTTATTTTATCCAAGAAATTATTATTCTGTTATCTTATTTGAATAATCATGGAAGGTGAACTTAGGGACTTAAAAATTAAAAAAGGTAATTTGAAAGGTAGATATACGAAATTTAAAAATTATTTTGAGAAAATAGATAAAACTAATATTACTGATCCTATTATAAAAAATTTGGAAAAGAGGTTAGAAAATTTCGAGCCAGTCTTCCATGAATATTCTGAGCTACAATCGCACATTGAATTATTAGAGCAACCGAACGAAGTGGACATCAGCGAGGTTGAACAATTTGAAGACAATTACGAATTAATCGGAAATGTTAAATCTGTAATAGATACATATAATAATGAAAATCGATCTTCGTTCGGACGCTCAGAGGTGGGTTCAGTAGCAAACAATTCTAATCAGCCAACTTATGATACTGTAAAGCTGCCACTCATTCAGTTGCCCAAATTTGACGGCCAGTACAGTTCCTGGTTCGAATTTAGGGATGCGTTTTTGGGGTTGGTAGATAAAAACTCTAATTTAACAGATTATCAGAAATTTTATTACTTGAGGTAAGCATTGGTCCCAGAAGCTCTAAAAACAATAAAGTCACTAAAAGTAACGTCCACCAACTATGCCATAGCATGGAACAAAATGGTAGAACGTTACGAAAATGAAAATCTGATTATAAATAGTTATATCAAAGATATTTTTGAATCTCCTCAAATAACGACAGAATCCGCCGCAGCATTGCGTCATTTACATGAACAAACATCTAATAGTCTTTCAGCCCTTAAGGCATTAGGCGAAGAAGTAGATACCTGGGATAGGTTGATTATTTATATTTTGGTGTCAAAATTCGACATGACTACTAAACGCGAATGGGAATCATATAAATGCGAAGAAAAGAAAGCGACTCTTAAAGATATAGAAACCTTTATTAAAAATAAGTGCGAACTCTTGGAGAAAATATCCTTCGAAAAAGTAAATAATCGAATGCCATATAGAAAGGTTTCTACATATTTTCTAACCTCCGCAGAAAATATAGCTCAACATAAAAAATGCATACTATGTAAAAATATACATACAATCTATACCTGTGAACAATTCTTAAAACTATCATTATCAGAACGATGGACGAAAATGAGAGAATTGAAAGTATGTACTAATTGTTTAAAACCGAATCATGTTTCGTGGAAGTGCAAAGCTAAAAAATGTTCAAAATGCCAGAAATCTCATAATGTCCTATTACATTATAATAAAACGATTGGTGGAATAGATTCGAGCACTGCCGAAACAACCGGCAATATCTCATATAGCAACGAATCTGCTACATCGGCAATCTCACCGCACAGTGGCGAGGTTACGAATGAAACAAATAATGTTTCATTAGTTGAACACGTGGCAGGTAACATTAGACAAAATCAGGCATTCCTTTCAACTGCAATAGTAAAAATAAAAAATATTAATAATGAGTATGTTAATTGCAGAGCCTTACTAGACAGCGGTTCACAAAGCAATTTTATTACCGAAAAAATGTGCTTAAAATTAGGTATACAAGCACAACCGGTAAACTTTTTAGTAAAAGGCGTGGTTCAATCTTTAGAAAATATAAGTAAACGGATAAATATTAAATTGAAATCATGTCTATATGATTATGAAACTAATATCGACTGTTTAGTTTTACCTACAATAACCGAAAAATTGCCATTGATATCTTTTGATAAAAGTATACTAAATATTCCCGAAATTGACTTAGCTGATCAAAATTTTAATCAAAGCGGAGAAGTCGATTTATTAATAGGTTCCGGTTTATTTTGGTCATTATTATGTGTGGGAAAAATAGAATTAGGCCGAAACATGCCCAGTTTAAGGAAAACAAAATTAGGATGGGTGATTGGAGGAAATTTAAGTCCTAGCTTTTCTGAAAATAAATACATTTGCCATGTTAATGTGGATATATTAAGTGAACAGATTACAAAATTCTGGAACGTTGAAGAAATTAACCACGCGAAACAACTACCCCTGTCGGCCGCAGAACTGTATTGTGAAAATTATTTTAACCAAACAACACGTAGGGACGAGTCGGGTAGGTTTATAGTAAAAATACCGTTTCGCGAAAACTTAGAAAATCTAGGAAATTCGCTACAAGTGGCGATTAAAAGATTCAATTCGCTGGAAAAAAAACTTGACAAAGATTGCGTAATGAAAAAGGATTATCACAATTTTATTAATGAGTATTTAAAATTAGGACATATGGCTGAAGTAAACTTAGACAACGAAAAATCTTCGGATACAAATAAATTACCTTGTTTTTATCTACCACATCACGGTGTGGTCAAAACGTCTAGTTTAACTACGCGTTTACGCGTTGTATTCGACGGTTCAGCAAAAACGGATACCGGGGTATCGCTAAATGATTTTCAATTTATCGGGCCCAAATTACAAAACGACTTATTTGATATCATAATAAGGTTTCGCAAATATTACGTATTGACAGGAGACATATCGAAGATGTATCGGCAAATACTAATCAAGGAAGAGCAACGGCGCCTTCAACGCATAATTTGGAGATCTTCTCCGTCGGAAACACATAAAATTTACGAATTGAAAACCGTAACATACGGATTAGCCAACTCGCCTTACCTAGCGTTAAAATGTTTACATACTTTGTCTGAACAAAATAGCGAACATGATCCTGTTGCAAGTGAGAAAATAAAAAACTACTTCTATATCGATGACTTACTTACGGGGGCGGATTCAATAATTGAATTACTTAACATCCAAAAGGATGTTTCAAATATTTTACGCAGCGCTGGATTTGACTTTCGTAAATGGTTAAGTAATAGTAATGATATTTTGAGTAATATAGAAATCGATGAAGATCTTGATATTAATATTCTGCAGCTCGGCGAAAACGAACTAAACAAAACTCTTCGAATTTTATGGAATGCGCGATTAGACTCTATAATGTATGCAGCTACCGACATTGATGTTAATATTAAAGAGGAAACAAAACGGAGTGTTTTATCCGCAATATGTCAAATTTTTGACCCATTGGGTCTTTTAGGTCCATTTATTATCAGGGCAAAAATTATAATGCAAGAAATGTGGCTACTGAAAATTTCGTGGGATGAACCCATACCACAAAATTTAGAGAATTTATGGTCAGATTTCAAAAGGGAATTATTACTTTTAAATGAAAAAAGTATTCCGCGACAAGCTATATATAACGATAGTGTCACAACAGAACTTCACGCATTTTCCGATGCGTCCGAAAAGGCATATGGCTCTTGCGTGTTCATAAGATGCGTCAAATCAGACGGATGAGTTTATTCCAATCTACTTTGCGCAAAGTAGCGCGTCGCTCCGATTAAGAAATTGACTTTACCTCGGCTTGAATTATGTGCGGCGCTCTTAACAGCACAGCTCGCGAATAAAGGGAATAATGCGATAAAACTTGAATTTAACAGTTATTTCTATTACACCGATTCGACCGTTACCTTAGCGTGGATAAAGGGAGAATCTCATAGGTGGAAAACATTCGTCGCGAATAGAGTGTGTGAGATTCAAACATTGACAAACAGTTCTGATTGGTATCATATACCGTCAAATGACAATGCTGCGGACATTCTATCGCGCGGATGCTCTTTAAAATCATTACAGACCAACACCTTATGGTGGCAGGGACCACATTGGTTCTTAAATAATAACGCTACTTGGAATTTAACGGATGGCTATGACAATACGCTAGAAATTCCGGAATCCAAAGTAGTGAGTAATAAAGCAACTATTGTAGCTCAAAATGCATTAGTTACTCGTTTACTTGAAAGAATTTGAAATTATGCTAAATTGCTCGGCGTTACGGCCTTCCTAATTCGATTCTGTAACAAAATTAAATCCACGCGAATAAATGTTACGCGTACGCCAAACTGGCCTATTATTGACCCACTCTCTCCAGACGAACTTCAAATCGCGGAAGCATTTTTAATAAAAGAAGTTCAGAAGGTGTCTTTTGCAAATGAATATTATTGTTTAAAAACTAACAAACCACTTTCAAAAAGGAGTGCGATTTTATCATTAAAGTAAGGCAAAACAGCCGTTTGATAAAAGGTTTCCCATAATTTTACCTAAATCTCATGTTTTAACTGATAAGATTTCAACTCATATTCACCGAGAATCTCTTCATTGTGGAACGCAGCAATTATTATGTACGGTCAGAGAAAAATATTGGCCTATTTCCTCAAGAAATGCTTGTAAGAAAATTATTAAAAAATGTGTAATTTGTATTAAAGCTCAACCTAAAGGTTTGCACTATCTCATGGGAGATCTTCCAGATGTTAGAATAAATGTCTATTCTCCGTTCTTAAATGTTGGGGTAGATTTTGGAGGGCCTTTTTTACTAAAAGACAGAAATACGCGTTTTCCCAAATTAATGAAAGGATACTTATGTTTGTTTGTGTGTATGAATACAAAGGCATTACACTTAGACATTGTTACTGAACTCAGCTCTGACGCATTCTTAGTTGTACTCAGGAGATTCATTGGAAGAAGGGGAACACCCGCAAATTTGTTTTCGGACAATGATTCGAATTTCGTAGGTGCGAATAATGAACTTTTGGCAATGTATAATTTTTTAAATGATAATCACGTTATTATATCAAATGAATTGGCATTCAAAACAAATTAAATGGCATTTTATTCCCGCCAAAAGTCCACATTTCGGAAGACTCTGGGAATCAGGTATAAAAATTGTAAAATTTCATTTAAACAGACTAATGGGGGAAAATCATTATACATATGAAGATTTCCTGACCTTGATTATTCAAATAGAGGGAATCCTTAACTCCCGTCCTCTTGCCCCTTTAACTGCGGACCCCGAAGATTTAACGCCTTTGACCCCAGGTCATTTCCTCATCGGAAGAAGCCTCAATTCCCTACCAGAGCCATTAATTCACGAAGTTCCTAGCAACCGACTTAATCGATTTAAGCATCTTCAATTTATAATTCATAACTTTTGGAAGAGATGACAAAAAGAGTATTTATGTCAGCTTCAAGCTCGTTCCAAGTGGAAGCAGAGATGCCCCGATTTATTAAAACTAGGATCCATGGTCCTGGTACAGGGTAACAACAATACTTTCGTATCCAATTGGCAGCTTGCTCGTATTACCCAACTTCATCCAGGGCATGATGGTATTGTCAGAGTTGTGGACTTGAAGACTCAAAATGGTGAAATTAGACGCCCTGTTACCAAGATCTGCGTGTTACCTGTAGAAAGTGACTTTGAAAATTGAACAATAATTTATTGATATTGACCTCAGTGCACCGTTAGTATTCAATCTATTAACTTACATACTTTCGTGATTTGTTTCATTACATAATGTATTAGTTTGTAATATTGAAAGAACTGTATTCTTCCAAGGCCGGCAGTATGTTTGTGTATAAAAGACTAATATTGTAAAAGCGGCAACACCGCCTGTTAATGTATGAACGTATTTTAATGTAAAAGCGGCAACGCAGCCCAATCATGAATTCAGTTACCACAAAATGACAGCGCAAGCAAGGTGTTGTACCGATGCTCACAAATTTATATATTAAAATAATAAAAGTTATACAGTCCATTGAAGTGTGTGAGTTTATTCATATAAAATAAATGGTACCCTTACACTACCTTTATTGCTAACCGACACAGCTTCACTTTGGTGGCAAAGGGTCAAAGGCGAAGCTCGTACGTGGGATGAGGCAACCGCGCTCATTAAAGCAGCGTTCTCGCCATCTAAACCGTCCCATCAAATTTATATAGAGATCTTTAGCGAAAGCCTCCTATAGACGCTTTTATTTGTAAGATACGAGCCCTTCTAGCACAGCTACCCCAAAGAAGACATGATGACGCGACTCAACTCGACATATTTGGCCTACTTCATATTGACCTAAGGAAAAAGATCTCTCGAGACGATTGCAATACTTTTTCCGACATACTTCAGAAAGGCAGGGAAGTAGAAGCTGTGCAGCAAGAATCAAGAAGAGAAATTACGAAAAACAGAATATGTAGCTCAAAAACAGGAAGGATAAGTGTCTCAAAAAGCAATAAAAATAGATGCAACGTTTGCCACTATAGACATACTCAAGAAGAATGCCGAAAACGAATAGTAGTAGAAACAGACACAAAGTCAGCACTGAAGCAAACTTCAGCAAATAAGGAAAACGCTGGAAAGGTAGACCGTCAAACCGGCCTTAATTGCTATATGGGTGTGGTATATCTGGTTATTATTGAAGTAACTGTCCTGTCTGCACCGAGAAAAAATCAGATGTTACCACTCTGGCTATAAATTTTTATTCTATACATAGCTTCATAAATCAGACTCAAGTTCCCACAATACTCATTAAAGTACAGGGAATTCAAGGGGTTGAACACATAGACACGGCCGCCAGGACTAGCATAGCAGGCAGGTCCCTCTATGAACATCTTAAGAGTATCCCTTCAGTAAAATTCCTGAAACGATCAGCTGCTGTAACTCTGGCTGATTGACAAAGTCAAGATCAGGAAATACTAACAACAGTAAAAATCGAAATAGGCACCAGAATATTTCCTATTGACTTCATTATTGGGAATAGACTTTTTGGACCAAACGGCTATGGTTTTGGTAATTCCGCAAAGATGTTGGTATTTCATTGACAATCCAGCGCAATCGAATTTATAGACGTCACACAAGGGGCCGCCATAGAATCTAAATACGAACATTCAAATGCACCAAAAGGCACTTACCCCCACACTCAACTCAACAGAGATGAGGCAGACAGGATCACCCTTTTTGGAGGTGTTCGCCTCACCATTACCAGAGGAACCATCCTTTAAGTTAATAAAAATGGACCTTCCACCGCAACGACAGCCCGTTGAGTTACAAAAAAGTGCAGAGGCATATTCTCCTGAGGCCATTGATCAAATCTTCGAGGATGCAGTTCTACAGTATTATAGGAACAGTCCGCCGAAGCAAGACCCTCGAAAACGACGCAGATTCGACCTTTTCTGCATCGACAAATCACTCAAATCCGAGGAAGCTCCAGAACTTAACAATGAGCATAGATACCAATTTGATAATCTACTTCTAGAGTATAAAGACAGATTTTGCAAAGAGGGTCCTCCAAAGGTACAAACGGTACACCGAATCAAAACTGGTGACTATGCTCCCAGATCATCTGCTCCATACAGACTAAGTACAAATCACCAGACATTGCTGCGGGGAAAATTAGACAAAATGCTGGCAAATGAAATTATAGAGGAAAGCAGTACACGATGGACCTCCTCTATCGTTTTGGTCCCAAATAAAGATCAGGACGTTGGAGTGTGCGTAGACTATAGACGTCTTAATGCAATCACGGTGCCTGATAGGTATCCGCTCCCTCGCATTCATGATTTGCTTCATGCTGCAAAAAGTTTGCCCTACATGTCTACGATAGACTTACTATTGCTATTGGCAAATACCAGTTCACGATGACGATAAAGATAAAACCGGATTCATTACTCCCTTTGGAGTTTACAGATTTAATAGAATGCCGTTCGGCCTGCGTAACGCGCCAGCGACCTTCCATCGGCTAATGGACAGATTTAGGGTAGGACTCAGTAAGGTTAACTTATTGATATACCTTGACGATCTTATAGTTAGATCTTCCACTTTCGAGCAGCATCTTCAAGATTTAAGGGAAGTGTTTGCACATCTTCGCACTTACAATCTAAGAGCCAACAGGAAGAAGTGTAGATTTAGCTGTTAACAGGTCAAGTATTTGGGCCATCAAATTACTTCTGAAGGGATAATCATGGACCCTGAAAAGGTTACCGCAATTGTAGATCTACAGCCGCCTTCTAATCTAAAGCAACTATTATCATTCATCCAGACGTGCTCATGGTACCGAAGATTTATACCCAATTTTGCAACGATGACACGCCCTCTTACCAATCTTACAAAAAAAGGCAATCTGAGAATGGACCCAAGTCGAGCGGGAAGCTTTTGAGCAATTAAAATATTGTCTCACAACCAGCCCAGTCCTAAACCAAGTCCCAACCTTGCATTATTAAAACGGACGCTAACTCCTATGCTATAGGAGGGTTTTAGTCCAGGGGGAGGGAGACAATGAGCACCCCATAGAATATGCCAGCAGACTATTGAATGGCGCTGAAAGGAATTATAATACGACCGAAAGAGAAGCTTTAGCGATCGTATGGGCTATTAATAAGTTTAGAGGATATATAGAAGGATCTGAAATAATCGTAATAACAGATCATCAACCTTTAAAATGGTTACTCACTATAAAGACTCCAACCGGGAGGTTGGCCCGTTGGGCGTTACAACTCCAGCCGTATAATTTACATGTACGAAAATAAACCGAGTAGCTGACTTCCTGTCCAGACCACATTGTAGCAATCACAGCGACTCCTGTCAGATTTGCAGCCTCCAAATAGATGTTCCCAGTAAGACTGAAAAAGAACTACGGGAACAGCAGTTAAAAGACCCGGATGTAAAACATATTATAGAATCCCTGGAAGATGTTTACAACGATGAACGAAATCAAAGGTGGGTTAATAGAGGATTTTTGCTACATAAAGGGGTACTATATCGTTTTACAGACGATCAAGAGGATGAAGAAGCTAGGCTAGGGGTACCGGATGAAGAAGTTAAAAATATTTTATACGCCTATAACGACAGCCCCCTGTCAGGCCACTATGGTATTGACAAGACCACTCACCGAATCTCGAAGCGATATTTCTGGAACAGCCAAACACGTGTCTGCTTGTTTGGAATGTCAACGATATAAGATAAGTAACATAAACCCGCTGGGCAAATGCAAACTCAAGTCGCCAACCAGTGTTTTGAAGTCCTGGCCGTGAACCTATTCGGTCCCCTACCAGTATCAGATGATGGTGATAAATGGATACTAATAGTGGAAGACACTGCTAGTCGATGGTTCGAATTATTCGCACTGACTGAAGCCACTGCTGAAAATTGCGCACAACATTTGTTGAATGAGGTGTTTCTACGTTTCGGTCTACCTCGACGAATAATCAGTGATAACGGGACACAGTTCGTGTCTGCTGTAATGCAAAAAACTTACTTTCTGTCTGGGAATAAAGCAAACATTTATTCCCTTGTATCACGCCGAAGCAAACATGGTGGAGAGAAAAAACAGGGATCTCAAGACACAATTAAGCATACTTGTGGGAAGCAATCACAACACATGGCCTGAACATCAGTTACCAGCCATATTGTTTGCTATGAATACTGCGTGATGTGATGGTACCCAGCAAACCCCTGCTTTTTTGACATTTGGCAGGGAATTAAGGACCCCCCAAGATGTTACAGATGATTTACGAAAGATTGTATCCAGTGAAAACTTCTTTGAAAAAGTCACTCCTAAGCTGTTACAATTAGCTGATACGCTTCTGCCAGCAAAAGAAATTACAGAAAATAAGCAAGATCAGAACCAACAAGCCCACAATAAAAATCGCCGCCCCATACTAAGTACAACATCGGGGATAGAATATTGATAACAGGACATTTCCTCAGCAATGCCCCAAAAGGATTCAATTCAAAGTTCGCACCGCGAAGAGATGAGCCCTATATAATCCTTCGCCAAAGAGGACCTGCTAGTTATGAAGTAGCCGATCCCAATACACCCCAGAAGCCACTGGGTGTATATCACGCATCGCACATTTCACCCTTTAAGGGAAGTCAAGAAGTAAAACCTGAACCCATAAAACCAATTCGTAAGCGTGGTAGGCCCAAAAAGATAATGGATGACGGCATCGCTCCAACTCCTAGGACACCACCTATTCCGGACGACTATTCTCAAGCAGATCCTGGTTCATCATCCTCTAGGAGGACTCGAAGCCAGATGGGGAGATTGTAAGAATCGCCCGTAACTCTCACAACCCAAACCACAACGGCCAACACGAGACGCCTGAAGAGTTGGCAACCCTATTAACGTCGCCGTGAAGTTCCGGTTCCCGCTCATCGATGTCGCTGTACACATAGACAAATAATATATGACTATAGGGCTTTTCGGAAACTATGATCGGGTTAACCCGTTCATGATCTGAACGTTCGGAAAGTAATCCGGATCACGTTCACTCACGTTCGGAAACTGAACGAACTGAGCGGATTATAATCATATGTTTGGATCCTTTCTACCCTAGTACATCGGTGGGTAAATGCGATCAGCTGACGGATTGTTACGTTTGTTTGTGTTTTCTTCAAGCTAAAATGTTATTAAGCCTAGTAGTGGGCAGGCTGCTGAGGCTTGCGGTTTTTGTACTTTTTGACTTTTCAATATAAAAAATAACTTATTGGTATTAAAATTTTCTTTTTGTTTTTTTAAATAAAAACTTATTAAGTGTTTTAAGCCACGTAGTTAGCAAATTGCTCAGACCTGCGGTTTTAATAATTTTTGGCTTTTCGATATAAAAATAGCTTGTTGGTATTAAAATGTAAAGTCAACAATGAGTGAAAACACATTAAAGCTTTACAAGATGAGTATGGAGAGAAGTACATGAAAAATCAACCCACGAAACTAAACTAATAAAGATAAAAAGTTTTTGTTAAGTATTAAATTTGACATTTCCACACAAAACAGAACGCGTCGTTCGGAAACTCTGATAAAAATCTCGTTCAGGGTTAGAATCCACAATCAGCTGATAAGTGATCTATCTGATCTAAGATTACCGTTTCCGAAAAGCCCTTAAGACTACCTCCTTCTAATCGTAGCGTAACTCACCAGTATAAGGGACCTATTGAGGACCGAAGACGGTAACAAGTAGACAATACATAAATGTTTTGTTTATTTTATAATAAATATTATTTGTTATTTTATTATTATGAATAAAGATTTATTTATCAAATATTACTTGTTTACAAAATGTTATAAAAATCAGTAAAACTCAAAATTTTGCATTCTTTTGGTTTTTAATTATTTCGATTCTTATTGTTTTGTTCAATTTTTGCCTATTTTATGTTTTTTAGTAAAAAAAAATAATAACAATTGAAGAGTACATGGATAAAAAAAACGGGATTAATACTGCAACACATTCGTTTCAGCGTGCATTTTATTGTGGCAAATTGTCAAGGGAACAACCTACGGAGTCGTGGGATGTTCAAGATTATAAAAAAACTCGCTGGCAAAAAATACCGGCCACTAAAAACTAGCCCCAATTTCAAAGTTGGCTTCCTCGCGAACCGCTCATCTGATTTTGATGATTTTTTCCTAAATTGTAGATTAATTTCACTGTATTGATGATATATCAGAAATTTTTATTCTGATTTGAATTTGAGCATATACGGGGATCAACATTGTAACGAACTTTATTTGGTCAAGAAATATCCAGAGACACTAAATAAACTAGACAAAGAAAATAAAGTTCTCTTAATCTGGGTGCCAGTACAGTACAGGGGAACGAGCAAACCAACAATTTGGTGAGAAAGGGGGCAACTTCCCATTTCGCCGGACTAGAACCGTTCTGTCTTCCAGGAGGTAATAACCTAAAAGGAGAACTCGAATGATAGTCTATATCATGTCTTAGACATTCTAGATTGTTCCTCGGAAGCTATGACCGTGAAAGGTCTAATAAATATATCGACCTAAATAAAACCAGCCAGCGCATCCTCACGGAGTTCGTGACGAGACACTGCCACTTGAACGAACACCTTGAGAGAATAAAAATAAAAAACACTGGCGACTGCAGATTTTGTAGAGAAGAGGGCGAAGTACCAGAACACATAATCTCTGTCTATGCCGATACAGCAAACACCCGTGCTCGGGTATTCGGGTCAACTGACATCGAGAGCATCTTCTTCATTTTGCCTTGCCTTGCGCCGAAACAGGTCGTAATGAGATAAGGTAACTATTTTGGGCATTATTACCATTCTCACGTCCAATATTATTAAAGAGTCTGATTAATTCACTTTGTTGAAGGACGAAGGCCCCCATTTCATTGACCTACTCAAAGGATTTGACATGTCTTCCACAGATATCCCTGTCAGCTTTTACATTGTCTCCTTATTTACCAACATCCCTATCGATGAAACTTTGTCTATCTTAGATACTAAACACCACTTCACCTCAGATTATCTTTCCCTAATCAAACACTGTTGGTCCAACACCTACTTCATATTCCAAGGTAACTTCTACAGACAACTGAAAGGTGCCCCTATGAAATCCCCTATTTCTCCGGTTATGGCCAATATTTTCATGGAACATTTCGAAAATTCAGCACTACCTTCCTCTCCCCAACCGACCAAGCTGTTGGTTACGATATGTTGATGACACTTTCGTCATTTGGCCCCATGGCTGATATACTTTGAATTCCTTCCTATCCCCATCTGAACAGCGCACATCCCTGTATCCAATTCACGATGGAAGTTGAAGATAACTCATCTCTACCATTTCTTGATGTCATTATTAAAAAAAAACTTTTACCAAATGGTTTCTCACACTCCATCTATCGCAAACCCACTCACACCAACCGTTTTCTGAATGTCCATTCCCGTCACCATCCGGTCCAACTTCATTATGTCATCAACACACTCGTATCCCGATCCATCTCTCTGACGAATCCAATCGACTATCAATAATCAATTTTCTAAAACAAACTCTAATTCAAAATAGTTACAAAGATCTGTCAAGGATAAAATTCCCAATGAACAGCATGGAGTATATGAAACTTCTTACTTATATTGCCCCCGCACCTACATAAGTCAGACCAACAGACGTATCTCCGTTAGAGCAAAAGAACACTCATTGTATGTCAGAAATTCCGATCCTTCTTCCACCTTGGCCCAACATCGTGTCCAGACAGGACACACAATCAATTTAGATAAAACCATAATTAACACCCCAACTCCTTCCTTCAAGTCCAGAATAATTCGAGAAGCTATCGAAATAGAAAAACGTCCAAACTGTTTAAATACCAGGGACGACAGCCTGGAACCTGGAAACATCTTCTCCATCCGCCCCATTCCGATACCACCTCACCGCCTACCACCAAGAATAACAATTACTCTCCTAAAACATCACGGGATAGCGAACATCCTATATCTGTTTCCACTCCCGCCAGCAGCACATGCACCGCGCGTACCAAAAAGACCACACTCGTCAATAGGTCCCCCATAAATACACGGTCAGTCGGCTTCAAGCTAGTAGTGAGTGTTAGTGTTCTAACTGGTAAGTAATTTTTTATTATTTTTAATTTTATTTATTTCATTGTTATGTCCTTTTTCGGTGAAATTCGAAGGAGTAGGAAGTTGAGGTCTTGGAATTAACCGAAGGGGGTAATTCGTGGCGTAAAGTAGGCAGATTGAGTCTACGGAATCTGATCACTTCCTAGATAATGAACGAATAACCTAACCCCCCCCCCCCTCCTGATAATGGCTTCAAAGTGGAAGCCGAAACGTCGAAAAATTATAATTTCCAACGCGGTTCAACCCGTGAACCTAGTTCTAACCGCGGAAACTTTTCCGAACATATGATATGTTATATCTTATCTTATTAGAGTCCTTAAGTACATGCTAAACCTTTGGTTAGGCCTTTGTTGATCCATGATTCTTGGATCAGTACAATACCCAGTTGTAATTCACCTAACCTTGCTTTCACGGCTGAAGCTCCCTTCGCGTGATGCAAGTTATTCTGCGCTACATTCGTGAAGGTGAATTGTCATGGATGAGAGAAGCTCAGTTATTCAGCCTCCTCCGTCATATCCCCCTGTCTCTCCTCGACCTCCATGGCAATATCTACCCCGAAGTTCGAGAAGGGTTTCTTGGTCTCGAGACAGACCCTCGACCCCCCAGTTTCTCGGGATGCATAGGTGATCTCCGCATCCCCAGGCGCCTCAGCAGAGCCGGAGATCTCATCCAGGTTGACCCAATGTCAAACTTTCGCCCTTTCCCCTTTTTTCGGAGTTTCCGGATATGGAGGGTATCTCTCTATATCATTTGAATTCTCCGCGGGGTTCCTTTTTTCATAGTCCCGAGACAGGGGTACTCCCAAAACGGAAGTTTAGCGCGTAACCTCCTGCCTTCAGAACCCCTCCAGATTGTTGATCGATCCTAATCGTGAGGATATAGTTTGTTTTTTGAAGCTCAGGATCTTCCAAGTCTCAGTAGTGACGCTGGATTTCTGAACCTCGACAAGTTGGAGGATCTTCTCCAATGTCATGTCATTGCTTTTTGGGAAGAACACCGTTATGGTCACCGGCTTTGGGACGTCATCTCTACTTCGAGCCACCAATTCGGGTCTTTCCCCAAGAGTTTAGTTTCGGCGCTGACTTCATGAGCCAGTCAGCCGATACTTGGGACTCACAGTTTCTCTGGCAGAAGTCTTACACCAAAGTGTCTTCCAGGGTAGAGACCTTAGGGTAATCCTTGAGCATTATTCCCACTCTAAATATCTTCTCTTTTTTAACAGCTGCTACGTAGCCAGTGACTTGCCCGGTTACTGTTGCAGCTGTTTTTGGCTTTTTACTGAGGACGATGCGGAGGAGTGATGTGCTCCAGGCCTCTTTACTATTTTGCCTTCCCTATTGAAATTTCCTTATCGGGTAAGCATTTCCCCGTTGGTGATTCCTTAGGGGGGTTGGGCGCTGAAGAACCTACATCCTGGCATCTTCAGGGGATATTCCCTGATTGAGAAGTCGCAGGTATTTCCGCAGCTTTTCTCATTGGGTCGTCCATGCCACCCAGCTTTTCCAGTTTTGGCAGATCGAACTGCATAGGACCTTTGTGCCGTTTGGCATTTTTTACCTCTGTGAGGTGCCCGGATGAAGAGATGGATATTTTCTCCACTACCTTTCCGGTGGAAGTTTTACTTTCTCTGTTCATAAATGGTCCCATGGGAAGCTAGGGTCAAGAAGCATGACGATTTCAAAAGTACATAGGATAATGAGGATATAAATAAAAGTTTTATAGAAAAATGGAAATATATTGGTAATAGAAAAATAACATTTTAAAACCAAAATTTTACAACAATGTATAAGTTTTCACAACAATATGGCAATGAAAATTTGGCCTCGATATACAAATTATCGACTGCTAAAAAAGTATTAAATAAAAGAGTATATTTTAAATATCAATATTACATAATTATAATTCACAATCAGCAATTCGATTCCTACCAAATTTTAATTATAAAAATGCATCGTTTAACAAAAAAATCAACGTTTTCTAGGCCAAGTGTGATGTAATTAAGAATACAGTTTAAAAAAAATGATAAAAAATCGAATTTTTCTAACGAACATATTATGAAAAACTTTTTTTATTATTAATGTTATGGAAAAAAGTTATTCTTTATAAAAGATTCTACTTAGTCCATAACGTAAAACGCGAATATCAAATGTCAAATTTTCTCATCCGTATTCGAGTTTTGTCAAAAAGTAAAAATTTGTGTAAATATAGAAAACTTTAATTATGAAAAGTTGTTCGGAATAGAAACATAGAATTCCAACATAGTGGCCTTCGAGCCGGATTCTTCCCACTTAACAAAAGAATTTTGATGCACCATTTTAGTCATACAATAAATGATAAAAGGATCCCACGTATTTACTGATTAACCCAATTTATCTAAATGATATAACATGTCAGTTATTATATTTGGCATATTTAATAAGTCTGTCGCATATTCTTTTGTTATTGTTGTGAAATTTAATAAGTTATCCAAATGATATTTTACCAACATTGGAATATCATCATATCGGTCAGATAAAAGCTTCCACACTTTCACAATTTTCGGCTGTCATTTTTCTCGAATGTACTACGTTAACAGCATTACCCTGTACCGATTTTTGAAAAAATGGAATTTTTCAACTTTATAATAACCTCATTATCATGAATTAATGTTTCAAACATCCCACTACGCTCCAATTTCATTGTATACTAACTAAATTAAGTATATCATTTAATTTTAATAGTGTACTACAATTTTATGTAGGAGGTTGCAATTGCATATTAAAACATAATTTTCCATTCCGAATAACTTTCCATAATGAAAGTTTTCGATATTATCACAAATAAAGATACTTTACTCTTGTACCTAATTAATACTTTTCGACAAAACCTCGTATACGAATAAAAAAATTTCACATATGATATTTACGTATTTCATTACGCATCACGCAGATCTTTTTATAAAGAAATAACTTTTTTTCTAATGTGCCGTTTTCTTGTTTTAAACGAAACTGTCAAATCTCATGCAATTTTAAACACTTTGGGCGCCGTTTTTAACGTTTTTTACTGCATTATACTATATTTAACAATTGCAAAACAATTTTAAATATCAACAATCAGTAAAGCGTTGATATCCAACATACTTTTCAAAATATTACACAATTTTTGTCATCTTTAAATTTTATGGTAGGAATAGGAGCTGAAAGTTAGAGAACATCATGAAAAATACTATAAATATCAATAATAATATAGAGTTTTAGAAATATTTTCGATACCTAATTAAAAATTTGCTAAAATTTAATGAAAAATAAATTCGCTAATTATAAAATTAATCCTAATAAAAAACGATATAAAATCATAAACACCGAACTTGTAACACAAAATAAATAATAAAAAAAAGTATAAAGCTATTTACAACATACAATAGTGGTAATTGGATAAAAAGAGTAAACATTCAATATCAATATGTATATTTATCAAAAAAAAATATCTTAAAACTAACTAACTTTTTTTACTAATTAAGATTCACAGACTAAGAGCCACCTGTAGGATGACAGGCTAAATTAATTAAGGATCCAGCCTTAGGTCATCCATAACCTGCCAAAATATTTTCCACAATATAAAAAAGAATGACCGTTATCTTTTTAACGATGCTGAAAGTTTTTAAATACTGCGTAATAAAATATTTCCCCACCCTGTATAAACAGTAAATAGAAGGTTTTTAAAATTATATAGAGCTTGAGAATCCGTTATGCTTCTTAGAATTTCCACCGTATCAATTGTTATAGAAGGAGATACAATTCAATGCCGAGTTTGGGCGCCATTTTAGAATTTTTGGCCTAATAACAGTTTGATATATGCTTAGAATTATGCGCCACAAAAAATTGAATCATCAAATATATGACATGAATGAAATAGCACAGAACAGATTCAATTTGGGCGCCATTTTAGAGTTATAAATTGATCGATTTCATTATGTATTAGAAGAATTTTAATTTTACATACCACACAATCTCTATGTTTTCACCGACCTCGTGTATTTCTCATCTAATTTTCCTAATGAAAACTATTTATAATACTTTTAAATAAAGTTTTAAAGTAGTAAATTACAACAGATACAAAGCAATGCCAAGTTTGGGCGCCATTTTACTGAGACAATTATCGATGTTATTATCTTCCAAATGGATGCAAAAAACTAACACAAACAAAATTAAGAAAGATATTGATAGTCAAAAAATGAAGCTTTTCTGTTGTACGTGAACTTTTGGCCTGATAAAAGAGAATAGTTTTATGAGTTTGTTCAGTTATAGAGAGGATGTTTGAAATTATTACTTTATCACAAAAACCAAATTATGAAATATTACTTGAACGAAGAAAATGTTTGTGCGCCAGTTTAGGGTTAAAAATTTATCGATTTCATTTTCTTATTGAAGAAGGATGCTTAATACTGGCACAAGCAAAAAAGGAACAGCAATTATGGAGTTTGTTCAGTTGCAAATGATCTATGCAGGATAAGAGCCATATGAGATGAATGAATTAGCAGAAGACAAACAGATCAAGTTTGGACGCCATTTTAGGACTAGAAAGGATACCTCAAAACTGAGACAAACAAAAAAGGGAACAATAATGTAGTTGGTACAGTTGCTAGTGATATTTACAGGACCAGAACTATATGAGAGGAATGAAGTGGGAAAACATAAACAGCCAACGTGGGCGCCATTTTAGGGCTAGAAATTTATTGATTTCATTATTTTCCAAAAAATGAGTGCCTAAAAACTGACACAAACAAAAAATATGGACAGCCTCATATTAGAGAAATGAAACTATTCTGGTGCGTGTGTTTGAAAAAGAACTTTTTTCTCTATAAAAGAGAAAAATAGTCTTACACATTTGTTCAGTTATAGGCAAGATGCTAAAAATAATTCCTGTGGGATAAAAAACCAAATTATGAAATACTGACACAAACAAAAAAGATAACGACAGTCATGTTTGTACAGTTGCAAATGGTCTTTGCAGCTCAAGAAACAGATAAAATGTGGGCGCCATTTTAGGGTTGGAAATTTATCGATTTTCTTTAACAAGAATGGCTGAAACTGACAAAAAAAAATAACAGCCTAAAATTTGGGCGCCATTTTAAAGTTGGCAATTTATTGATTTCACTATCTTCTAGAACAAGAATGCCTGAATTTGACAAACAAAAATGTCAGCCTCAATTTTGGGCGCCATTTTAGGATTGGAAATTTATCGATTTCATTATATTGAACAAGGATGCCTGAAACTGACACAAATAAAAATGACAGCCTCAAGTTTGGGTGCCATTTTACAGTTGAAAATTAGTCTTCAAAAAGAAATATTTGCAGCTAGCTCTTAGCCATAATAACCCAATATAAACAATTATTTACAAATACAAAGTATATTATAACTACCTGATATGACAATACCGTCAATCTTTTAACTGACAAGTCAACTATAGTTACGGTGTTGTCTTAAAGCAGCATAAATTCATTTCGATATACTAACCACTAAATAACTAGTAAATGTTTGATATATTTCATTAGATTTTTAGATTTTGTATTGGAATGTTTTTGGTCTGAAGCTAGCAAAAGTACGACAAAAAATTGTAACAGTAAATAATGAGTGTCATGTAAGACTAGGATATACTTTTTGTTAACTGAAATTAAAATCTAATGATGTACATCGAAAAAATGTTTATATAATGTGTGGTTCACCGCTGTTTGTAGTACATTCAGAAATAACGAAATCAAGTTATAAAAGTTTGTTAATTAAAAACAAAAATTGTGGAAAATTAATTAATATTATTAGCGTTTATTCTTAAAAAGACAATGACACAATTAAAAATTGAATATTAAAAAAAATCAAATTTGAAAATAAAAAAAACAGTCCAATAAAATGGTGATTCAGATTACTATCGAAAGGCAAGTTCATTTTAGGATACATTTAAAGGATATATTGGTAAACGATGTTGAATTTCATTTGGGGTGGGTGGGTTAGAAAATGATTAAAAAGTACCCCCAAAATTACGTTTTTGAAAATCTCAAAAATTTAAAAATATATGAAAAAAAGTATTAAACGAAAATCATAGAGATTAAATGTTCCTATAAAATTGACTCTAATCAATGTTGACGTATTTGCCTTAGAAACCAAGATATTTGCAATAAACAATTTTTAGATATTAAAAAATTCATAAAAATCTAAAAATAGGAATTTTTCAACTTTTTTTGATTTCAATTATATCTAGAAAGTTTAACAAGTATTCTCACAGATTTGTATATTTTTTATTAATTTTTTAAAAGTAAAACATTTATATTAAAAAAAATGTATCGATCGAAATTGAAAAAAAAGTTTATAAGTTCATTTTAATATACATTTGAAGAATTTATAGTTAAAAAATCTTGAGGGATAGAAAGTAATTAAAAAATCTTGAGGGATAGAAAGTAATTAAAAACTATCCTAAAATCCCCTTTTGGAAAATATCTCAAAAATTTAAAAATATATGAAAAATTCCTCAAATAAAAATTGAAGGGATTAAAATTTCCTTTAATTGTTTCTAATCAATGTTGACGTATTTGCAGTAGGAACCGAGATATTTGCAATAAACAATTCAAATATTAATTTTTTTAAAAAAATGTGAATTTTTCAACTTTTTTTGCTTTTAATCATATTTACAAAGTGTAACAAGTAATCTTAGAGATATGATATATTTTTATAATTTATTAAAAAATTAGATTAAAAAATTTTTTCTTCAAATTTTGGTAAAAAAACAATTTTTTCAAATTATAAATGTTTGTTATAAATAAATTTATAAAAAAAATATCTCCTGAAATTAGTTGTTAGACTTTATAGATATGATTAAAAACAAAGAAAGTTGAATAATTTACATTTTTTATTAATATTTGAATGGTTTATTGCAAATATCTCAGTTCCAATTGAAAATGCGTTAAAAGTGATAGGAAACAATTTTATAGAAATTTTTAATCCCTACGATTTTTGTTAGGCATTTTTCACATCATTTTAAATTTTTGAGATATTTTCAAAAAATGTTTTTTAGGGTACTTTTCAATTATCGTCTACCCCCTAAATGTAATTCAACAATTTTTTAAAATACATCCTTTAAATATAGGTTAAAATGAACTCTCTCTGTATAATATTTTTTCAAATTTTAGGCGAAAAAAAATATATATTACATCTCTGAGATTACTTATTGGACTTTGTTGATATGCTTAAAAAAATTGAAAATTCACATTTTTATTTTTTATATTTTAATCGATTATTATAAATATCTCGGTTTATATTGCTATTGATTAAAGACAATTTCAGTGGAAATTTTAATCCCTACAACTTTTGTTTATATTTTTGAGATATTAAAAAAAAATGATTTTTGAAGTATTTAAGTCTCCCCCCCCCCCGCAAGTGAAATTCAACAATTTTTAACTATAAACACTTTGAATATAGGCAAAATGAACTCTAAAAATTGTTTTTCTCGAATTTTAGTCGAAAAAAAAACATTTAAAAAAATATAAGTAATCATTTTTAAATTAATTAGATGACGATTACTTATTCAACTTTGTAGATATGAATAAAAACAAAAAAATTAAAAAATCATATTTTTCGATTTTTTATAATTTTTTTAATTTTTGATTTGTTTATTGCAAATATCTCGGTATTTATTGTAAATATGTCAAAATTGATTAGAAACACTTTTATAGGAAATTTTAATCCCTACAATATTTGTTTAAGACTTTTTGACATATTTAAAAAGTGATTTAGGAGTAATTTTTAATTATTATCACCCCCCAAATGAAATTCATCATTTTCTACTATAAATCCTTTAAATGGATGCTAAAATAAACACTATTCAAAATTTGTTTTCAAATTTTGGTTGAACAAAAAAACATCTTTTTTTTAAATTAATGTTTATAACTTATAAACAAATTAATAAAAAATATATAAATCTCTGAGATTACTTATTAGACTTTGTACATATGGTAAAAATAAAAAAGTTGAAAAATTTACATTTTTCGATTTTCTATGATTTTTTTTATATCTTAATCGTTTATTATAAATATCTCGGTTCATATGAAAGATACGTCAAAATTTATTAAAGACTATTTTAAAGGAAATTTTAATCCCTACAATTTTTGTCTGAAACATTTTTTCATATCCTTTTAAATGTTTGAGATATTTAAAAAAAATATTTTTGAAGTATTTTTTCGACCCCCTAAATGAAATTCAACAATTTTTAACTGCAAACCATTAAAATTTATGTTAAAATGAACCTCCATTAAAAATTCAGACTTACCTTTTGGACGATAATTTAAATATTCATTTTATTGGACTAATGGAACATAAATACAATTTTAAATATTATATATATTTTTAATCTTTTTGGATCATCAAATCACGTTTTTTCAATATCGTTGCCTTACGTTTCCCAATACTTGGGAAAATTTTCCCGAATCCTAATAACCAAAAATTATATACAACACGATTATTTAGTAAGAAATTACAACTTTTAACATATTATATTAAAACAATACCTTTACAGGTACATTTTCCCGTAAATATTTAGAATAAATACCATAGGGAACGGAAATATCATCAAGGATTCTTACTACTGGTAAATTACGATTTGATAATTCAAAAAGATACGAGTTCCGTTTAATTATTAAAGTCAAGTGTACCACACAATTCATTATAAACAAGAGAATGGCATAAGGAATATCATCAGCATCAACGGTAATATTCAATTACGACAAAAAAATTGGAAGGATTCCTTATTTTTTTGTATTTAAGCTACATCACAAAAATCACTGCCGAAGCGCAAAAAAACAGCACAAAATATTAATTCTAGATTATTTTACATAATTTAAATATATAGTTGCAATTTTAATATTGCACTCAAGTATAGCACGTTCACAATAATCGTGGAATTAATCGAAGTATACGAAATTAACTGCCAGTTAAAATACAAATTTTAATATTCTATCCAATTAATAAATATTAATCGTTACACAATTAATTTAATTTGAACGATTATATTTATTAATTTAACTTTACTGCCCTGCCATTCGGTAATAAAATATTAAAATTTTTATTTCCCCCGTATAAATAGATATATAAACGTTGTGAAATATACAAAATTATTTAGAGAATCAAAATAATTAATTTCGATAATATTGCACTATTTTTTTAAAAATCAAGTATTAGGTTGGACGATTTCCAAGATGGAAACTTTTCCGCTAGTATCGATCGTTAAAAATGTATTGAAATCGTTGGAAGCCGATATATATTTCACTTTGTGTTTCATTCTTATCAAAGAAAGAAGATATTCGGTACCTGTCAACGTTTGACGTTCCGACCAAAAAGATACGTCCATCGTATTAAGATCAGAAACTAGACTTTCCAATATGTCGATGCTGAAACGCAAAATAAAATTCAAGTTAGTATCAAAATTTTCAAAAATAAAAGAAAAACGGTGTTAAAGTATCCTAAACAGATCTGGAGATAAACTACGTTTGGCGGCACCGCAATGATCGTATGGCATTGCGGTGTTGCCAAATGTAGTTTTCCCCCAGATCTAGAGAAAAATAAATAAAAATTAATTCGTAAAAAAATTTTCACAAAAAAATATCTGGGGAGAAACTACGTTTCGCAATACCGCAATCATATGTTTCCGCAAATCTAGAAAAAAGTAAATAAAATGGAAATTCGTAAGAAATTTTTTCAAAACTAAAAGAAAAACAGTAATAAAACATCTTAAACGAAGTTTCTCTAGATCTTCGCAAGAAAATTTTCAAAAATAAAAGAAACTGTCAAAACATCTTAAATGAAATTTCTCTAAATCTGGGGAAAAACTACGTTCGACAACACTGCAATCGCCATATGGTTTCGTATAGGCGTAAGGCAATTGCGGTGCTGTCGAATGTTGTTTTTCCCCAGATTTGGTGAAAAGTAAATAAAAATAAAGTTCGTAAAAAATGTTTCAAAATAACAAGAAAAACTGTATTAATACGTATTGAACGAAATTTCTATAAATCTGGGGAAAAACTACGTTAGACAACACTGCAATCACCATATGATTTCGTATAGGCGTAAGGAAATTGCGGTGTTGCCAAATGTAGTTTTTCCCCATATTTGGTGAAAAGTAAATAAAACTAAAGTTCGTAAAAATTGTTTCAAAATAACAAGAAAAACTGTGTTAAAACGTATTGAACGAAATTTCTATAGAACTAGGGAGAAACTATGTTTGACAACACTGCAATCACCATATGGTTTCGTATAGGCGTAAGGAAATTGCGGTGTTGCCAAATGTAGTTTTTTTCCCAGATTTGGAGAAAAGTAAATAAAACTGAAGCTCGGAAAAGTGTTTTAAAATAAATAGAAAAACAAACGAAATTTCTATAGATCTGGGGATTTGACAACGCCGCTACCATCATATGGTTCCGTGTAGTCGTATGGGCATTGTGGTGTTGCCAAACGTAGTTTTTCCCCAGATCTAGAGAAAAATAAAAAACAGAAATTTGTAAAAAAAAAATAAAAACAGAAAAATTTCTTTAGATCTAGGGAAACACTACGCCTGGCAACATCGCAATTTCCGTATGTCTATAAAGAACTATATGATGATTGCGGCGTTGCTAAACGTCGTTTTACCTAGATCTGGGAAAAAGTAGCCATACGTGTACTCAATGTAAAAAATAGTAAACTTTCCAATATATCGAAGCTGAAACGCAAAATAAAATTGAAATTCGTAAGAACATTTTCAAATAATAAAGGAATCCAGTGTCACAACTTGAACGATGTTTCTCTACATCTAGGGAAAAACTGCGTTTGGCAACACCGCAATTTCCATATGCCAATACAGAACCATACGATAATTGTGGTGTTGCTAAACGTCGTTTTTATCTAGATTTAGAGAGAAGTAGACAAAAGCGCGATGATTGAAACAAAATATCAAAATTTTCAATATATCGATGTTAAAACGCAAATAAAATTGAAATTAAGAAAATTTTCAAAAACATAGAAAAACAATGTTACCATATTTTAAACTACGTCTGGCAACATCGCAATTTCCGTATATCTATACAGAACCATATGATGATTACGGTGTTGCAGAACGTAGGCAACCGTGTAATCAATGAAAGAAAATAGTGAACTTTCCAATATACCGACGCTGAAAGGCAAAATAAAGTTGAAATTAAAAAAATTTTTTTCGAGAAAACAAAGAAAAACAGTGTTAATATATTTTAAACGAAATTTCTCTAGATCTGGGAAAAAAACTACGTTTGGCAACACTGAAATTCTTATACGCCTATACAGAAGTATACGATGATTGCAGTGTTGCCGAATATAGTTTTTACCTATATCTGGAGAAAAGCTAATGAAAAGTGTACTGAATGTAAGAAAATACCAAACTTTCCAATATCTGGATGCTTAAACGCAATTAAAATTGAAATTTCCAAAAATAAAAACAACTTTAACGAAATTTCTCAATATCTGGGGAAAAACTTCATTCGGCAACATGGCATTTCCATATGCTAATACAGATATACTATATGATGATTGCGGTGTTACCAAACGTCGCCGTTTCCCCAGATCTAAAGAAAAGTAGGCAAAAGTGTACTGAATGAAGTAAATTTACCTTTTGGGTCTTCCTTTCTTCGTTTTGACATTTTGAAACGTTTTAAGATTCCACCATGCGATTTCCTCTCCTACGCTTACCAAAATAGGTTCTTTATGAGGAGAAAATACCAAATCTTGCACTTCATCATCGTGAAGCATCAGAGTAACGCTTTTATACTGTTGGTCAAGGTTATATATCTTAAAAACGAATAATTAATATTAATCAGCTGTCAATTATGAGTTGAATAAGTTTATTATTTAGTGGTACACTCACTTTAATAGCACCGGAAGCCATTCCGATGGCTAACAGAGATCCATCGCAGGAAAATTTGGCCGTCGTAACTTTATCTTCTATCTTCATCCTATTTAATAATTGTACTTTGGAGTTTTCGTTCTCCCAATTGTAAATATCACAAAAATGAGTACCGCACTGATCGTAAATTGCACCAATTAAATGTTTGTGTTGACAAAAAGTGGCTACTTTCAAATCGACAGTTTCTAATATGAGATGATTATTTATGTGAGTGAATTTATCCGTTTCCACGTCCCATTCGTATATATTGCACGCCGAATCGAGTATCAATAGTTGTTTCGATACGTGGAATATGACAGGATGCTGGATTGTTCTTTTATACATTTTTTTATCGTTGTAAACTGTCACTGTATCTGTACCGGTTACTGACACTATTATACCTGAAATAATATTAAAAAATAGTATTTTCTTTTATAAAAAATTCTTTTTTTAAAAATAGAGTTTTAGAAAGATATAGAGTTACGATTTTTATTTTTTAGGTTTTTTAGATTTAGTAATTCATATTTAAACACGGTTTGGTCTGCGTGATTTTTTAAGTGAAAGTGTCTTATTAATTTCCCATTAACTAGAATTTCACGCTTCGTATCTCGGAAATGCGATAGTGTGGTACGTTCTCTTAAATTATACCTTTGAAAGACAATGTTAAAAGTGTCCGGAAAACGTTGAAAAAGGGCGAGATCCCTCAGCCTGTATGTTTGGTTTCATTCAAGAAAGGAATAGGCACACACCAATATCAGGGGAAATTCTTAAAGAAAAAGATATTTTATGAAAAAATATTGGGGAAAGACGATTTCAAGGCTAGTGAAAGATGACTTGAAACATTTAAAAAACGCTTTGGAATTCGTTTGCTAATTGTGACCAGTGAAAAACTTTCTTGTGATGTTGCTGTAGTTGACCCATACAAAGAAAAATTCAAAGTAATTATTAATGAACTAGCCCTAACTCCCGACCAAGTCTTCAACGCCGAAGAAAGTGGTTTATATTACCGGCTTTTACCAAAAAAAAAAACATTCATTAACCGTGCTGAAGCAAGTGCTCCGGTACGCAAACTAGCCAAGGACAGTATAACATTCATGCAGTGTTGAAATACAAGTGGCGAACATAAATTAGATTTATTGGTGATCGGTGCAGCAAAGAATCCCAGAGCATTTAAAAATGTCAACCTGCCTGTTTGTAAACAAAACGCGGGCTGGGGTTGGATGGCTCAGTCAGTGTTTAAGGAACGGTTCCACGGAATATTTGTGCCATCGGTAAAAAGTATATGAAAAGAAAGAAACTGCCGCAAAAGGCTTTGCTTATTTTGGACAACTGCCCAGGTCACCCAGGAAAAGATGAGCTGAAAAGTAAAGGCTTCCATGTCATGTCTTTTCTGCCTAACGTTACACCTCTTCTAATACCCATGGACCAGAATGTCACTGTTAAAATGCACTATAAAAAAGATTTGCTTTACAAAGTTTTGTGAAAAGAAGGAAGTGTAATCCAGTCATTGAAAGACGTGGTTTTTGTACTTGCTCATGCTTGGGATAAGCTCGAGGAAAAATCAATTGTTTGCTCATGGCACAACAACGTAATGGGCAATTATCAAAACGATGAAATTGAAATGCAGCTTGCTACTCTCCAGAATGTGGTCCAGATGCTGAAAGTGTTGATCAAGAGCTAATTGAGCTGTGAGATACAATTTCTGAAAAACTTGTAGACGACAACGAAAGCCTGACAACAGAGGATGTAAACATGTGGCTGATCGGTGAAGAAAAGGAAAACGGCCAAATTATGACAGATGACAAAATAGCTGAAGAAGTGACTAGCAGAGATGAAGAAGAAGACGGCGACGATGAGAGAGAGGAAGGGGCCTGCCTTCACACTGTGAACAACGATGCTGCCATGGATGCATTTTCAACTTCAGTGAAGTAGGCGGAAGAAAATAAGGTGACATTCTTGTTTTAAAAAGACTTCAAGAGGAGGTGTTGAAAGTGTCTTTTCAAGCTAAGAAACTAAAGAAAATTGACAGTTTTTTTATTCCAATGGAATAAGGCTACAGATATTGTACTGTACCATAAGTTGAAGATTATGTTTACTTTTAGTTTTCTAGTGCGGTACAATTAACATTTGATTTCTTAAAGATCACTTTTGATTAGTTGTTCATTCTTTTATATATTAAATAGTTTGAAATTGCAAAAGTCGAATAAAACACATTTTGTGCACTAAAATGTTTTTATTGATGACCTTCCAGTAATCCGGCAGTACCCTGATCCGATATATGCTGTATTAGTGAGTCTTCCATAATATGAGCTCAATATTTCCATTATTTTGGTATGTGCGATTTTTTAAGTGAAAACGTTTCTAAATTTCTTAATTTTTCAATACCTAGAATATGACGCTCGGTATCTCGGGAATGCGAATGGGTAGTACATTCTCAATTTTTTCCCTCATAAATTAAACCTTTGAGAGTCCTCCTCTATAATATGAACTCGATATTTTCATTATTTTGGTTCGTGCGATCAAATTCTTTTTTAATTTTCCTATAACTAGACTTTCACTCTCAGTATTTCGGAATTGCGAACCTGTGGTACATTCTCGATTTTTTTCCTCATAAATTACACCTTTGAGAGTACTCCTTCATAACATGACAACAACATTTCCATTATTTTTGGTCTGTGCGATTTTTTAAGTGAAAATGTTTCTTAATTTTTCTATAACTAGACTTTCACTCTCGGTATTTCAGAAATGCGAACGTGTCGTACATTCTCTTGGAGTAGGGCTCTTGGGTCTAGCATACTTCCATACCTGATAAAAAATTTTTTTTCACGGACATGTATTGATGGATGATTACCTTTCATTTTAACCTAAATCAGTCATCCCCCTCCCACCCCCTAAGGGCGGGGGTGGGGGTGACTTTGTAAAATAGTAGTAAAAATAAATTTTTGAATTCGGAATCAAATTCTACGTAATTTTTTACGTATACACCCCAAATTTCATTTTGATAACTTGTTTTTTTATAAAGTTATGTGGAAAAAATGTTATCAAAAAATTGATTATTCAGTGGTGTAGAGCTCTCGGGTCTAGCATACTTCCATATTTGATAGAAAAAATCTTTTCGCGGGAATGTATTGATGGATGATTACCTTTCATTTTAACCTAAATCAGTCATCCCCCACCCACCCCCTAAGGGCGGGGGTGGGGGTGACTTTGTAAAATAGTCGTAATAATAAATTTTTGAATTCGGAATCAAATTCTACGTAATTTTTTACGTATACACCCCAAATTTCATTTTGATAACTTGTTTTTTTATAAAGTTATGCTGAAAAAATGTTATCAAAAAATTGATTATTCAGTGGTGTAGAGCTCTCGGGTCTAGCATACTTCCATATTTGATAGAAAAAAACTTTTCGCGGGAATGTATTGATGGATGATTACCTTTCATTTTAACCTAAATCAGTTATCCCCCACCCACCCCCTAAGGGGTGATGACTTGGGAAAAATTTCAAGTTTAAGATAAAATTATGAAAATTTAGGGCCGTACATAAAAAAATTCAAGGAAACCGATGACGTCGTTGGAATTTCATTTTTTCCAAAAATAAGGGTAGCCACCCCTCAAAAAAACCGCCCCCGAAAGGGAATTTTTTTTGAGATTTCACGCATCGTATATGCCCTATCCCGAAAATGAAGTCTCCATGTCTTCCCGTTTCTTATATAAACGAGGGACCCAAGATCCAGAATCGTCGCGTTTTCTTTGAAATTTTGACAAAGTCCATACGCGAGAAAAATTTCAAGTTCAAGATAAAATTATGAAAATTTAAGGCCGCACATAAAAAAATTCAAGGAAACCGATGACGTCGTTGGAATTTCATTTTTTCCAAAAATAAGGGTAGTCACCCCCCAAAAAAACCGCCCCCGAAATGGAATTTCTTATTTTGTGTAGTTTTTTGAGATTTCACGCATCGTATATGCCCTATCCCGAAAATGAAGTCTCCATGTCTTCCCGTTTTTTATATAAACGAGGGACACAAGAGCCAGAATCGTCGCGTTTTCTTTGAAATTTTGACAATGTCCATACGTGAGAAAAATTTCAAGTTTAAAATAAAATTATGAAAATTTAGGGCCGTACATAAAAAAATTCAAGGAAACCGATGACGTCGTTGGAATTTCATTTTTTCCAAAAATAAGGGTAGCCACCACCCAAAAAAACCGCCCCCGACAGGGAATTTTTTATTTTGTGTATTTTTTTGAGATTTCACGCATCGTATATGCCCTATCTCGAAAATGAGGTATCCATGTCTTGGGTCCCTCGTTTATATAAGAAACGGGAAGACATGGAAACTTCATTTTCGGGATAGGGCATATACGATGCGTGAAATCTCAAAAAAATACACAAAATAAAAAATTCCCTTTCGGGGGCGGTTTTTTTGGGGGGTGGCTACCCTTATTTTTGGAAAAAATTAAATTCCAACGACGTCATCGGTTTCCTTGAATTTTTTTATGTACGGCCCTAAATTTTCATAACTTTATCTTAAACTTGAAATTTTTCTCACGTATGGACTTTGTCAAAATTTCAAAGAAAACGCGACGATTCTGGATCTTGGGTCCCTCGTTTATATAAGAAACGGGAAGACATGGAGACTTCATTTTCGGGATAGGGCATATACGATGCGTGAAATCTCAAAAAAATACACAAAATAAAAAATTCCCTTTCGGGGGCGGTTTTTTTGGGGGGTGGCTACCCTTATTTTTGGAAAAAATGAAATTCCAACGACGTCATCGGTTTCCTTGAATTTTTTTATGTACGGCCCTAAATTTTAATAACTTTATCTTAAACTTGAAATTTTTCTCACGTATGGACTTTGTCAAAATTTCAAAGAAAACGCGACGATTTTAGATCTTGGGTCCCTCGTTTATATAAGAAACGGGAAGACATGGAGACTTCATTTTCGGTATTGGGCATAAACGATGCGTGAAATCTCAAAAAAATACACAAAATAAAAAATTCCCTTTCGGGGGCGGTTTTTTTGGGGGGTGGCTACCCTTATTTTTGGAAAAAATGAAATTCCAACGACGTCATCGGTTTCCTTGAATTTTTTTATGTACGGCCCTAAATTTTCATAACTTTATCTTAAACTTGAAATTTTTCTCACGCATGGACTTCGTCAAAATTTCAAAGAAAACGCGACGATTCTAGATCTTGGGTCCCTCGTTTATATAAGAAACGGGAAGACATGGAGACTCCATTTTTGGTATTGGGCATATACGATGCGTGAAATCTCAAAAAAATACATAAAATAAAAAATTCCCTTTCGGGTGCGGTTTTTTTGGGGGGTGGCTACCCTTATTTTTGGAAAAAATGAAATTCCAACGACGTCATCGGTTTCCTTGAATTTTTTTATGTACGGCCCTAAATTTTCATAACTTTATCTTAAACTTGAAATTTTTCTCACGTATGGACTTCGTCAAAATTTCAAAGAAAACGCGACGATTCTAGATCTTGGGTCCCTCGTTTATATAAGAAACGGGAAGACATGGAGACTCCATTTTTGGTATTGGGCATATACGATGCGTGAAATCTCAAAAAAATACATAAAATAAAAAATTCCCTTTCGGGGGCGGTTTTTTTGGGGGGTGGCTACCCTTATTTTTGGAAAAAATGAAATTCCAACGACGTCATCGGTTTCCTTGAATTTTTTTATGTACGGCCCTAAATTTTCATACATTATCTTAAATTTGAAATTTTTCTCAAGTCATCACCCCTTAGGGGGTGGGTGGGGGATGACTGATTTAGGTTAAAATGAAAGGTAATCATCCATCAATACATTCCCGCGAAAAGTTTTTTTCTATCAAATATGGAAGTATGCTAGACCCGAGAGCTCTACACCACTGAATAATCAATTTTTTGATAACAGAGTATGGTCCTGACCGTTGTTGGGTTACTACCTGAAAGCGATCAGCTCCTAAGTGTATAGCGAATTGTGCGAGTATAAAATCGAATAAATTCAATCCAAAGTCATAATCTACCTTAGTTAATTACAACAGATAAAATACGTAAGTACTATTTACAACTGAATTAGAATAGTATATAGAAGTAATAAGACGAAATTTCATCAACAAACCAGCCGCTTATCAAAAGGAATTCCATTACCCACTTTTTACCTCTGACTCTGTCTCAGTAGACAGGGTCGGACCTGCACATGGTAGTGCAGAAGCAGAAAATAGTTTTAAAAGTTACTTAATTTCAAAATTATATCATGAATAATAACTCTAAAAGCAATTTACAACAACCCGGACTGTCGTATTCAAGTGTATTGGGACAAAGTCAACAACCAAAGTACCCGCCAAAAGAACAAGCTATTATTTTTCCGTCAATAACAGGAATCAAATGCCAAGAATACTTGTATCAAGTCGGTCCACTTATCTCACCTAAAAATATACTATATGCTTCACGCATGGCTAATGACAGAATATGTATATATTTATCATCGAAACAGATTGTAGACAAATTTTTGAAAGAGCATGGAGGAGAAATTACTATTAATGGCCAACAAATCAAAGCTCGTAGGATGATTACTCCAGCAGAAAGACTTGTAATTTCAAATGTTTGCCCTTCAATCCCAAACGAAATTATCCAAGAAGCCTTAGAAAATATTGGACTAAAACTAATGTCAAATATAACATTCCTAAGAATTGGTGTAACTGATCCCGCGTACAGCCATATACTCAGTTTCCGACGTCAAGTATATATTGATCCACCAAATAACCTTACAGTACCAGACAGTCTCCTTATACCATTCGAAACAATCAGTTATCGTATTTTTCTCAACATGGATGGGCAAGGTTGTTATAAATGCAAACAACCAGGTCACACTGCATACAACTGTACCTCTTCCAGCCAAGTTGATAATACTCCTAACATACCACTACACTCCCAATCAAACATAAGCGGCAGCAACATCACTACGTCTTCACCCCAAGTTCAAGCTAACGTTACTACTCCTACACCACCAGAGAAAATCAATATTACTCCTCCTACACTCCAACCTATATTCACCAACAACACACCCGAACTTGAAACAAACCAAATAGACATAATAAATAATGATCACACAGAAACCAACAAAAGAAAAATCAATGAAATTGAAAGTCCCCCAATACCAGATAACACCACTGAAGAGGAAACAACTTTCAAAACACCTAAAGAAAAAAAACCTAAGAAAGTTGGGCTTGACGAAATAATGAAAATGATGGAACCGGCCAAAAATTTCATTGAGGAACACGCAGACGAACTAATATTAAGTTATGATCAATTGACAGATTTGATTACCAATATTCATGGTTCTAGTGATCCAATCAGTACCATAAGAAATTATACCTCAGATTTTGAGTCTCTTATTAATACGCTGGAAAAAGTGTACCCCTAAATCACGAACAAATCCCTAAAAATCCGCTTAACCAAGATAAGAAAACGATTACGACGATACATATCAGAAGGCCCCATTGACTCGGGAAGTGAGTCGTCGACACAATCATCATATTAGAAATGGACATACTTCAATGGAATTTAAATGGGTATTACATACACTATGAAATGCTCAAACAACTATTGTCTAAGTACAAACCAAATTCTATTTGTTTACAGGAAACACATTTTAAAGACAGTAATGTACATAACTTGAAAAACTATAACATATACTATAAAAACAGACCCACTGGAGAGAGGAGCTGGGGGGGTGTTGCCACATACGTTAAGGATAATATCCAATCAAATAAAATCGACATAATCTCAGAACTAGAAGCTGTTGCGGTTACTGTATTCTATCCATCTAAAATAAATATTTGCAATATTTACATTCCTTCCAACATTATTCTCAATAAAAATGATTTGGTGAACTTGATTGAACAAATACCTCAACCTCGTATAATTGTCGGAGACTTCAACGGTCACAATTTATTATGGGGATCGGAGAAACAAGACGATAGAGGTAATCTTATTGAGGAAATTATGAATGACTACAACCTCACTCTGCTTAATAATGGATCTAACACAAGATTCAACTCATATAATGGGACATCGTCTGCTATAGACTTGGCAATATGTGATGTCGCTATTACTCCTCTCTTAAACTGGGAGGTGATGCCATATCTCTATGACAGCGATCACTTCCCAATAATAATTTCTGACATTAGAACCGGCTCAGAAAATAGCAAACCTCTACAAAAATGGCGTCTTAACAATGCAAACTGGAATCAATTTTCCCTAAACATTGAAACATTACTTTCTCAATACAAAATAACAGAGGATATCGACGAAACAGTCAATGAATTTACCAAAATAATTGAACAAGCCGCCAAAGACAGTATTGGGATGACAGAAACCATCAGAAGCCACAATCCGGTACCCTGGTGGAATGACGAATGTCGTCAGGCAATAAAAGCAAGTAAAGCAGCATTTAATCGCTACAAAAAATACAAGACTCCTGAAAATCTAGCAAGTTTTAAGAACCTTAGAGCTAAGACAAGATATACGCTAAAAAAAGTAGAAAAGAGTGCTGGAAGACTTACGTACAAAATATAAATAGTTCAACTAATATTAGCACTATCTGGAAAAAAATTAGGCAAATATCGGGATACAACTCATATCAGAAAATTGCTGCCTTAGAAGATAACGGACAAATCATTAGCAATCCAAAACAAATTGCTGATTTACTAGCCAGCAATTACGAGAAACAATCTAGCGATGCTGCTTTCGAAGAAAATTTCCTGGAAAATAATGAAACCAGTCTACGCAACTTTCACATTAACAATATAGACACGGACATCAACAAGCCCCTCCTAAAGAGCGAGTTTGACGAAGCACTTACTTCTTTTGATGATTGCAGCCCAGGGCCAGACAACGTGCATATAAGCTTTCTGCAACACTTCCCAGAAACAGCTAAAGCAACACTGTTAAAAATATTTAATCAAATATGGACAAAACATACGTTCCCAAAAAAATGGTCACAAGGAATAATTATACCCATTCAGAAGACAGGGAAAAATAAATTATTAGTCGATTCTTATAGACCCATATCCCTAACTTGCACCATGTGCAAATTACTAGAAAAAATAATCAATAACAGACTTGTATGGGAGTTAGAACGAAGAAAATTGATAATACCAGAACAGAGTGGATTTAGAAAACACAAAAGCACAATCGATAACATCATCGACTTAGAAAGCGACATACACGAGGCTTTAGCAAACAATCAGAAATGTATAGCTGTATTTTTTGACATAAACAAAGCATTTGATACAGCATGGAAACCTAACATAGTAAAAACCTTGCAAGAGTGGAATATAGGCGGAAACATGCTGGCTTTTATTTACAATTTTCTAAATAATAGAAGTTTCCAAGTTAGGATAAACGGCTCGATCTCCGATCTAAAAATACAACAACATGGAACACCACAGGGATCAGTAATCAGCCCAACTTTATTCCTTATAGCTATAAATAACATCACAACTAATATACAGAAACCAATAAAAGTCCGACTGTATGCGGATGATCTGGTAATGTACATAAAAAGTAAAAATCTAACAACAATGAAATCGATTCTACAATCACACATAAACATACTTGAAAAATGGTCTAAGGACTCCGGTTTTCATTTCTCTGCAGAGAAAACCAAATGTATTATGTTCTCCAGGAGAGAAGTAGGCCAAAAGCCACTACTTGAACTAAATGGTAGTCCCCTCGGGTATGTTTCAAAAATCACATTTCTGGGAATGATCTTCGATTCGCAACTAAATTGGGATGAACACATTAAGAATCTAGTCGTTAGATGCCAGAAAGGACTAAATCTATTAAAAGTCCTCGCAAACAGAGAGTGGGGATCTGATCGAGAAACTTTACTCCTAATCTACAGACATCTTATTAGATCCAAGATCGATTATGGATCCATCGCCTACGCCTCCGCTAAAAAACGCATATTAAAACGTTTAGATGTCATAGCAAACCAAGCATTGCGCATCATTTCTGGTGCTTACAGAACATCCCCTATTGAAAGCTTACAAGTAGAGCTAGGAGAGCAATCACTAGATAAAAGAAGGCAATACCTGACACTGTCATATGCCAGTACTATAATGGGCAACCAAGAACATCCAAACTACAATAACACAGTTACAAATAGATATCAAAACACCTACGATTCCAGGAAGAGTCGACTACTTCTTCTATCAAAGAGTTTCCAAATATATCACACAACTAGACATGCAGATACCTTCCATACTAGAAGCAAATGTTGATATACCACCGCCATGGCTTATTAAAATTCCGAGCATAGACACCAGCTTAACCAACTTTAACAAGGCAGAAACTCCAGCCTCTATAATATATCAGAAGTTTCACACGAAACTTTCCATGTATTCTAACTTTCATAAAATATATACTGATGCGTCCAAAACCCCAAATGGAGTTGGAGCTGCTGTTATCACTTCCTATAAACCACCTTTGAAATATAAATTACCCGACGTAAGTTCTGTGTATACAGGAGAAATATATGCTATCCTACAAGCTTTAATCGAAATTCAATCGTCAAACCTGCAAAAAACTGTAATAATAACAGACTCCTTAAGTGCCCTAAGTACCTTGAAAAATATTTACACTAACAACCCTCTTGAACTACAAATCAAGACTCAACTGCATCTACTACAAAATAACAACTTGGATGTCAGATTCTTATGGGTGCCCTCTCATCAAGGAATACAAGGAAACGAAGATGCTGACAAACATGCAAAAGACGCTACAGTATGCAGAGATGTACGTATAGTGAACAGTGCGGTTTACAGTGACGTGAAAACCTACATCAAAAATAAAATTAATTCTCGGTGGCAATCGGAGTGGCAAGGATCACTCCAAAAATTGAGACAAATAAAGGAAAGTGTCAAACAGTGGCCGCGAATGTGCAGTAACCGCTCAAAACAGGTCGTAATAACCAGACTAAGAATAGGTCACACTAAACTCACGCATGAATATTTAATTCGTAAAACTGATAAACCTATGTGTATAATTTGTAACCGTGAACTAAATGTAAAATATATACTATTAGAATGTTCATTATACACATCGCAAAGACAACAATGTAATTTTCCAAATGACATGAATACCTTGCTAGGAAAGGATTGCGATGTGGATAATATTTATAAATATCTGTCAAATACCTCTCTACTCTATAAGCTGTGATTATATTATTAAAGCCATCGCTAATAACCAACTTGGTTGATGCGAGAAACAAAAAAAAAATAAGGGTAGCCACCACCCAAAAAAACCGCCCCCGACAGGGAATTTTTTATTTTGTGTATTTTTTTGAGATTTCACGCATCGTATATGCCCTATCTCGAAAATGAGGTATCCATGTCTTGGGTCCCTCGTTTATATAAGAAACGGGAAGACATGGAAACTTCATTTTCGGGATAGGGCATATACGATGCGTGAAATCTCAAAAAACTACACAAAATAAGAAATTCCATTTCGGGGGCGGTTTTTTTGGGGGGTGACTACCCTTATTTTTGGAAAAAATGAAATTCCAACGACGTCATCGGTTTCCTTGAATTTTTTTATGTGCGGCCTTAAATTTTCATAATTTTATCTTGAACTTGAAATTTTTCTCGCGTATGGACTTTGTCAAAATTTCAAAGAAAACGCGACGATTCTGGATCTTGGGTCCCTCGTTTATATAAGAAACGGGAAGACATGGAGACTTCATTTTCGGGATAGGGCATATACGATGCGTGAAATCTCAAAAAAAATTCCCTTTCGGGGGCGGTTTTTTTGAGGGGTGGCTACCCTTATTTTTGGAAAAAATGAAATTCCAACGACGTCATCGGTTTCCTTGAATTTTTTTATGTACGGCCCTAAATTTTCATAATTTTATCTTAAACTTGAAATTTTTCCCAAGTCATCACCCCTTAGGGGGTGGGTGGGGGATGACTGATTTAGGTTAAAATGAAAGGTAATCATCCATCAATACATTCCCGTGAAAAAAAAATTTTTGTCAGGTATGGAAGTATGCTAGACCCGTACACCATCGAATAATCAAATTTTTGATAACATTTTTTTCGCATAACTTTATAAAAAAACAAGTTATCAAAATGAAATTTTGGGTGTATACGTAAAAAATTACGTAGAATTTGATTCCGAATTCAAAAATTTATTTTTACGACTATTTTACAAAGTCACCCCCACCCCCGCCCTTAGGGGGTGGGTGGGGGATGACTGATTTTGGTTAAAATGAAAGGTAATCATCCATCAATACATTCCCGTGAAAAAAAAAATTTTATCAGGTATGGAAGTATGCTAGACCCAAGAGCCCTACTCCAACCACCGACATATCAGTTTTAACGGAAGACGGCAAGAAATTTTTTACAAAATAAACAATAAAGCAAAGTCAATAATAGTACAATGTGTGTCTGATGCAGAGTTAGAGCTATTACGAGAAAAGGAACAAGCCTACCATATGTGGAGAAGCTTAGAAGAAAAATATGAAAAGAAGGGGCTACCGGGGCAATTATTCCTAAAACGAAAGATGTTGTCAATTAAATTAAAGGAGGGTGAGTCACTAGAACGATTTATTGGTGAATTTGAGGAAATCTTGAGACAGTTAAAAGCCACTGGGGTGAAAATTGAAGATCAAGACATAATATACAATTTGTTGTTAACATTGCCAAAATCATATGAAACAGTAGTAACAGTTATCGAGAATTTGTCATCTGATAAAATATCATATGAAGAGGTTAAGAAAAAATTATTGAGTGAAGAAGAAAAGAGGTGCCTGGCAGGAAGAGCAGGTCGATTTATTGCCACTGAACAAGTTGCGTTTAGTGTAGATGCATCCTGTTGTAGATGTGGAAAGCGAGGCCACTATAAAAGGGAATGCAGGACAAGATTATCTTCAAGTTATCAAAGAGGTTCAGGAAAATTTACAAATAACAATTACAGAGCAAACTTTCCAGGTAATAGAGGGTTTCAGGCAGGTGGTAGAGGAAATGGATCATACAGAGGTAACAGTTTCAGAGGTACGAGAAACGCAGTTCAAAATGGAGGAATGCATAGGAGCAACTTTACACAACAGCATGAAGAGTCAAATGAAGTTGATGAGATAAGTGAAGAAGTTACAAAGGTATGTTTTAATAGTGAAATAAATAAAATTGAAAATAACAGTGGAAAATTGAACGTTTTAGAATTTGTGATTGATTCTGGATGCACTGATCACTTACTAAATAATAAAAATGTGTTCACAGATCTTGTAATGCTAGATAAACCTATAAATATAGCCATGGCAAAAAATGGTAATTATTTATCCGCAGTTGGAGTCTGAAACATTAATGTTATTAGCAATGTAAATGGTCGACAAGTAGAATGTCAAATAGAAAATGCTTTTTATGTATCACAATTAAGAAAAAATTTACTTTCTGTAAAACGATTAGAAATGGCCAAGATAACCGTAATTTTTGAAAATGGGGTTGTAAAATTATTAAAGGAGGGTTTTTTAATAGGAATTGGTAAAAGAGATGGTTTATATAAAATCCATTTTGAAATAGGTCAACAAAAATGTTACTCTGTCCAAAATGATCAAAATAACGAACTTATAAAATGGCATGAAAGATTTTCTGACTTAAATTTTAAATCACTAGAAAAATTAATAAAAGGGAATTTAGTTGATGGAATAGACAAGGATATGAATATTGACAGGGTGAATTTTTGTGAACCATGTATACAGGGAAAATTTTCAAGGTTACCTTTCTCGACAAAACAAAAAAGTAGTAGAATTTTGGAAACCGTATGCGGTCCAATTAGCCCACAAACAATTGATGGTTATAAGTATTTTGTTACTTTTATAGATGGGTTTTCAAATTTCACTATGGTTTTTCTAATAAAAAATAAGAGTGAAGTTTTCAGTAAATTCAAAGAATATATAAGGTTTGTAGAATCAAAATTTAATTCAAAGGTCTCTAAATTAAGGTGTGACAATGGGGGCGAATATGTTTCAAATGAATATAGCGAGTTTTGTAAAGAAAATGGCATATTTTTAGATTATACAGTGGCATACACACCTCAACAAAATGGGAAGGCAGAGAGGATGAACCATACTCTGGTGGAAAGAGCTAGATGTATTATAAATGCTTCAAAGGTTCCTAAGTTTCTCTGGGGAGAAGCAATAAGAGCATCATGTTATGTGATAAATAGGTCACCTACGGAGAGTCTGGATGGAGATATTACACCAGCCGAGATATGGAACAACAAAAAACCAGATGTTAAACATTTAAAGGTATTTGGGAGTACTTGTTATGCTCATATTCCAGTTGAGTTAAGGAGTAAGTTTGATGATAAAGCAGAAAAATGCATAATGTTAGGCTAGCACCTACTGGATATAGACTGTGGAATATAGCAAAAAATGAAGTAGTTATTGCCAGAGATGTAAGGTTTAATGAAAATGAATTTTATTTTAAACAAATGGCAATACTAGATGTAGATGAACGAGTAAGGAGTAGTTAAGATGAAAATATGGGGAACATTGGAAACAGGCTAGAACAAGAAGTATACGACGGAAATTACGAAGATGTAATAGATCAAGAATAACAGAAAGCGGGTGAAGATAGATATAGAAGCAGTCGAAGCATAAAACCACCAAAATGGCTAGAAGATTATGAGACTTACATGGCTCTAGATGCTATGAGTTTGATTGAAGATGTGCCACGGTCATTTGAAGAAGTAGATGATAAAATTTGCTGGCTTAAATCAATGGATAGAGAAATTAATTCAATAAATAAAAATGGTACTTGGGAAGCAGTAAGTGAAAAACCTGTAGGAAAAACTATTTTGGATACGAAATGGGTATATACTTGTGGCGTTCCCTTGCCGTCAGTTCCTTATATGGTTCTGAACGAACGAGAACTTCGTGAGAAACTATATTATTTTTATGAAAAAAAACACTGCTCTTATTTTTTGAAGTATATTTTTATTCTTGACAGGACTGTCACAGTATTTCAATATATTTGCCTCCATAGCAACAAAATAAATGCCACACAGCTGGCTCGACTCTATCAAGGCACACAGACCGTCCTGTTAACTTTATTTTTTTAAAAAAATTAAAAAATGATATTGCGAAACTGAACATTCCGCCGCCCTTGAAAGGCTCAGCTTTCAATGAAAGGAAAGTTTATCTTTAAATAGTCTCACAAAAAAAAAACACTGAAATAATCATAATCAACTGATTAAGCATACTTTTGATAAATCCCTTAACTAATAGGTAAGACACACATCTTGTTAATACCACGTTTAACTAGACCATTCTTGGTCAACACACTTACGACGCGAACTATCGAGTCTGAACCAGGATGTGTTTCGACGATTCTGCCAAGTGGCCAGCAAAGAGGAGGTACGTTTTCCTCTTTTAATAAGACCATCTCTCCAACCTTGAGTGGTGGATTACCATATTGCCATTTCGTTCGTTGTTGTAGCAAGTGCAGGTATTCCTTCATCCACCTTGACCAGAAATGTTGAACTTTTTGTTGAGTAAGCTGATATCTTTTGACGTAATTGGTTTTTACATCGGTTAAATCTTTCTGTGGAACAGCAGTTAGAACTCGTCCAATAAGAAAATGTCCTGGTGTTAAAGCTTCCAGGTCCAGCGGGTCTTGAGACAACGGGATAATAGGTCGTGAATTGAGTACCGCCTCCACTTGAGTCAATATGGAATAAAATTCTTCGAAAGTTAAAAATGTTTGGTTTAGAACATGTTTCAAGTGATGTTTCGTGGATTTGACAGCGGCCTCCCAAAGTCCACCAAAATTTGGGGATCGTGGCGGTATAAAATGAAATTTAATTTGACTTTTAAATAAATAGTTTCGTACCCTATCAGGATATGTTAATTTTTGTATAGCTAATAGCTCGTTATTGACGCCTACAAAATTTGTAGCATTATCGCAATATAAATTTGTACAAATACCTCGTCTAGAAACGAATCTTTTTAGAACATTTAAAAAACCCTCACTAGTTAAATCAGAGATGAGCTCTAGATGTACAGCCTTTGTAGCCATACATACGAAAACGCAAATGTATGCCTTTATACTTTTACGGTTTTTTAATTTGCCATCTTTTAACTCATTAAGTCCGGCAAAGTCAACCGATGAGGACAAAAATGGAGAAGAAGGGATTACTCGTGAAGATGGTAATTGACCCATTTGGGCAGTTAAACCTTTTGGTTTTGCCTTAAAACATGTTATGCATTTTCGTATACATTTTTTGACTAAATTTTTACCATTTAAAGGCCAAAACGTTTGTCTTATAAAAGATAAGGTAGTTTGAGTACCGGCATGCAAGCTGCGTGCATGTTCATTTGTAACCACTAAACGAGTGAATGGATGTGAATAAGGGAGAATAATCGGGTGTTTTGAGTTATAAGAAATATTAGCATTTTCAAGCCTACCGCCGACGCGAATCAAACCGTTTTCCATAATTGGAGATAAAGATTTCAAGTGACTTTTAGAACTCACAGAACCAGATTTTTGGAGTGAACTTATCTCCAAAGGAAACGCGGACAGTTGCACCAATTTAGAAAGAGCTTCTATGCTACTATTTATTTCAGAAGGTGATAAAAATTTGGAAAGCTCTCGTTTTTCCATATTAACTTTTAAGTTGTTAATGAATCTTAAACAATAAGCAAAAACACGAATTAACTTATTGAAATTAGAATATTTTTCAAATATATTAAGGTTTTCGGTATCAGTGTTAAAAAATGTCATTGTTTGGGGCTAAAATTCAGGAATCTTATCAGAGTTTTTTGCAAAATTAGAAATATTGCAATCGGTTGGCCAGTACTCTGAAGATTTCTGAAGAAAATCAGGCCCATGCCACCATAATTGAGAGGTTTTTAAAATATTTAGAGTACAACCTCGAGAAATAATGTCAGCGGGATTAAGAGATGAAGCTATATAATTCCAGTTTTTTACTAAGGTTAAAGACTGTATTTCAGAAACTCGATTACGAACAAAGGTTTTCCACAATCGGGGTTCACCTGCTATCCATGAAAGGACTATTGTAGAGTCTGTCCAAAGATATATTTCATCAATGACAAGATCTAAAATCGATAAACATTTCGATAAAAGTCGAGACATTAATAGTGCTCCACCAAGCTCCAAACGAGGTAGGGAAATCGACTTTAGCGGAGCTACGCGGGATTTTGCACAAAGTAAATTACATACGATATGACCCTGGTCATTGATAGAACGTAAATATATCGCGCATCCATACGACTTTTCACTCGAATCCGAAAAAGCATGAATTTGAATGTTACGAGAATTGTTGACTAAGATGTACCTGGGTATTTGCAAAGATTGAATTCCATATAAATCAGTTTGAAAATTACGCCATAGTGTAGAAAGTTGAACAAAAATTGGCTCGTTTCGCTTTTGCAATGGCTCGTCCCATTCTAATTGTTGTAGCCATAAATTTTGCATAATAAGTTTTGCACGTATTAAAATTGGGCCCAAAAGAGAAAGAGGATCGAAAATTTTAGCAATAAAAGAAAGTATTTTCCTTTTAGTTATAACATCAGAATTTAAATTTATCTCCTGGCCTTTATATCGAAAAACATCTAAAGAAGGAATCCAACTTACACCCAACGTTTTAGTAGAAGAGTCATCCGTTATCATATACTGTGTATCTGAAATCAAAGATATGTTGCTTAAAAAACCTCTATCATTGGACTGAAATTTACGTATTTCAAAACCATACTCCGATAAAAGAGTAAATAAGTTTGCGCGAATTTTAATTAGGTCTTCACTACTCGAAGCACCTGTTAACACGTCGTCCATATACATATCTTTATTAATTATATCGCATTCAATGGGGTATTTATCGATATTTTCGATTGCAATTTGTCTGAGGCAACGCGTGGCTAAAAATGATGGGGGTTTTTCGCCATAAGTTAATGTTTGTAAATTATAATATTTTACCTTATCTTGGGGATTATCTCGCCAAAGTATCCTTTGCAGATTTTGATGATCAGAATGTATCAATATTTGGCGATACATTTTTGCTAAGTCTCCAATAAAAACCACCTTGTGTCTTCGGAAACGTAACAAAATTGAAAAAAGATCGTTTTGTAGAATAGGTCCGTTCATTAAAACATCATTTAGAGACAAATTTGAAGAACTTTTAGCGCTAGCATCGAATACAACTCTCACTTTAGTTGTGACGCTATCTAATTTTAAAACGCTGTGATGAGGTAAGTAAAAAATCGGGGTTGATGAAATTTGGTCTCGTGAAATTTGTCTCATATGATCGAGTTTTTCATATTCGTGCATAAAATCAGTATATTGTGTTTTTACGCTTTCGTTCTTCGAAAGTTTTTGTTCTATCGAGTATAAACGATTTAACGCGCGGTTTTCTGAATCTCCAAGACTCAAAAAATTACCTTTTAATGGTAGTTTAAGAACAAACCTTCCCTGCTCATTTCTGGAAAAAGTATTTAGAAAATGTTGTTCGCATTCGCGTTCTTCAAGGGTCAAAGAAGTTTCTGGGTTTTGAGGAACTTCCTCGATTTTCCAGAATTTTTCTATTTGTGCACTTAAATTACACTCATTATTATTATTTTGCGAATTTAGAAAAAAACATTTTGACTGTTGTAGATTTATCGGTATGGGACCTGCTACTACCCAGCCAAGAACGCTGTTTTGTAGTATGGGCAGCCCTTTACCAAGCTTAATTTGACACGCAATAAGTAAATTGTAAAACAATGATGAACCGATAAGCATATCGATGCTTGAAGCAACATTATAATCGGGATCAGCAAGAGGAAGATCGGGTATAGTTAAATTCGAAATATCAAATGACACCTGCGGAGTAAAATCACTTATTTTGTCAATAACTAAACAAGAAATATTTAATTTGTGTGAAACACGAATCGAGGAAAAAGTTATATTAACTTGTTCGTTAATTGTTGTTTTTATTTGATTTATTCCAGAAACCGGCATATTTACCTTTCTAGTATTTAAATTTAATCGTGTTACCATATTTCGAGTAATAAAATTTGATTGTGAACCACTATCGAGTAAAACACGGCACCACACTGGAACATTATTTACGTCAAAAACGTGAATAAGAGCAGTCGATAATAAAACAAAGGGTTCTGAGGTTTTCTGAGAATGATGAGACAATACTGTACAATTTTGGAGTATTTTGATAACTATCGTGAGTAGTATTACTTGTATCAATATTTATTGCAGGAGGTACCTGTGCAAAATTAACATTTCTTCGAGGATTCTGCTGTTTTGGCTGAGAACTATCATTATTACTATTATTGAATGTTGCAACATTTTTTGGTTGATGTAAAAGCGTCGAATGGCGTCCATTGCAAATCCTGCAACCAGATGACCTACAATCCGAATTCCTATGCCCCTTCCGGAGACAGTTTGAGGACACTGAAGAAGATTTAAATTTTGGACACACATAAATAAAATGTTTATCATTACAAGAAGGACAAACGGGATCGGTTTGTTCAAAAGACTGAAAACTTTATTTTGTGCGGTTTACGCGGTGGTCAGCTGGTGGTTTTATATCTAAAGCCTCTAAGATTTGGCACCTTTGAGTTAAAAATTTAGAAAAATCTTCAATTTTGGGCTTACTAATTTCATTGCTAAAGTTTTCCCACTCAGGTTTTGTAGGAAAATCTAGCTTTGAACTCAAAAGATATAATAAAATGGTACTACTACTGTCGATTGGTTCACCCAAACTTTTCAAAGCGCGTAAATTTTTTAATAATGTATCGAGGAAATTGCGTAAGCTGACGTGTGATTCTCTATGTAGAGATGGTAACTCAAATTTTTCTTTAAGATGTGCATTAATAATGGCCTTCCGATTATCATACCTTTCAGATAATAAATTAAAGGCGGTGACGTAATTAGCGTCAGAAAGAGGTAAAGATGCGATAACATGAGCAGCCTCACCTTTTAAGCATGATTGAAGGTGGTAGAATTTTTCAATATTTTGTAATGAACCGTTATTATGTACCAAGGCTGTAAAAGTATCTCTAAAACCCTGCCATTCAGAGTATTGTCCTGAAAATTCGGGAATTTTTATGGCTTGCAATTTTGTATTTGATTGTACCTGTTGTGGTACTGATGTTACGGGAGTAGCGATCTGTATAGGAGCTGGGGCACGTTTAGAAATTAAATCTTTAGCGGTAGAGATTGCTTTAAAATATTTTTTTTGAAATTATTCGTGTTCCGAACTAGCTTTTTCTTCATTTAAGGTACTTGTAACGAGTAAAATATCTTCGAGCTCACCCTGTATAACTTTAAATTCGGATAAAATGTTTTTTGTGACTTCGTAGCGAGTTTCGATTTCTGTTAGCGAGTATTTTTCGGGACTATATTTATCTAAGTAAGTTTGAAAACGTGTAAGTTCAGCTGTAATTTGTGGACGACGAGCTATTAACCTTATTTCTTCATTTGCATTTTCCATTGTATTGAATTTTTTTTAAAATAAAGTTAATTAAAGCTTGAAATTGATTATATAAACGAGTGTACGAGAAACTTGGGTGTTTTGATAAATTTTAACAACCCAAATATTTTATTCAATAGAAATGTATTGAGACTAAGTGAGTTTAGTTGTGTATAGCCTGCCGAGAAATGCACGAAATTATCACAAGTAGTTAAAAATAATGCGAAAAAATTAAAAAATACATATTAAAACAAGTGGAAACGCGACTAGGTAACGTAAAATCAGCAGCAATGCAAGGATAATTAATAAGTAATTTGTACCTGACCTCGGAAGTAATCATTTCTGTTCTGTCAAGAGCTTGATTGGTGGATGTGGTATTCTTATGTGACGTGCTATCACAATGGTACAACTAAAAAGGTGCTGAACTGCTGAATACTTATCTTCTGCGTCGATTCAATCTGTTTTCCAGCTTGGTTTTCAATGATTGCATACACGTGTGCCTGACATCCGCTCGTCGATTTCAATTTTCGCTTCGGCAAAGCTTTGTTTTCTGGCTAACTATCCTGCTCGAAGGACCAATGTTGCGTTCCCTTGCCGTCAGTTCCTTATATGGTTCTGAACGAACGAGAACTTCGTGAGAAACTATATTATTTTTATGAAAAAAACACTGCTCTTATTTTTTTGAAGTATATTTTTATTCTTGACAGGACTGTCACAGTATTTCAATATATTTGCCTCCATAGCAACAAAATAAATGCCACACAGCTGGCTCGACTCTATCAAGGCACACAGACCGTCCTGTTAACTTTATTTTTTTTTACAAATTAAAAAATGATATTGCGAAACTGAACAATACTTTTAAACCTTTTGAGGAGAATGAATATGAGAAATATAAGGCTCGATTGGTAGTTCGAGGGTTTGCACAGGAAAGAGGAAAAGATTACGAAGAAATTGGTTCACCTGTAGCAAAAATGACCACAATATTAGGGTGATCTTAGCTATTGGAAATCAATTTTCATTATATTTTAGACAACTAGATGTTAGGTCAGCATTCTTGAATGTAGTTTTGGAAGAGGAGGTAGTAACATGTCGCTGAGACATGTTACTATTTTCATCAATTATTTTGGAGTGTTACTTATTCGTCGGCTACTCCCACCTCTAATTCCAACTCCTATTATTTCAAATATTAGGAACACATTGGTAATCGTTTTTGCCATCGTTAAAATATCTACTTAAACTACGATTGAAGTGGAACTCGCTCTTTTGGTTAATTTCTTCGCTGAGAAGTATTCAGTATTCTCCTTTTTAATCATATCATTTTGTGTGTGATTTTTAATTTTCTTCGCTGGTAAGTTATCTATATATTTTCAAATTGTAATTGTGTGCTTACAAATGATTCTATTTCGATTTTTCTATTTAGTTAAATTATTTCATTTTAAAAAAAAAACAATGTTTTTGTTATGGCGTTTTCCTTTTTTTTCCTTCGCCGGTATTATCTTTCTTTAAAAAAATCTGGTGGCGCCATAAGTTATTTAATGAAGCGAATTTATAACAGATTCTTTATATGGTTATTTTCCACCGATTTAAATTTGCTTTTTCTGATTATTTTGGGAACAGGGCGGATAAGAATGAACAGTTTTCTGTGGTTTTATTTTGAAAATTAAATTCAAATTTTTGTATGTATTGGAGTATAAGCTCCTACCTGTTTATTTTATTCCTCCTTTTCAATTTTCAATTTTTTACTGTTTCTCCTGTTTTTTTATTTCTTTCCCTACAGCTCTGCAGCCTGTACCGTTTACCTTAAGGACCCACTTTAAGGACCGTTTACAAACTTAACCTCCACGGACGGCTACGTACTCTACAGACTATCCACTCCACTGGATCATACAGCGTCCAAGTCCAGACAACGACGTCTCAACTTTTGACTACTGCTGCGAGTCTTCCCAAGATAAGTCCTTAACTTATTTTTGATTTATATAAAATATTGCGTTGGACATTTTTACTGTATAACTAATATTTATTCGTATTTGTAAATTTATTATTGTGTGTCAAATAAATCCATTTGTCCCGAAATTTTGTTTGTTGATTCACCTTATCCCAATTGAGGTAATAAAAATAGTGTAACTAAGGCCGAATTCACTACCTGAGCGGAGTCCCAAGGCCGGGTGTTTAGGTTGTGACAAGGTTTATATATATTCGCCAAAAGGGGTAAAATGTACATCTAGAAGTGGGGTATATAAGTTAAATAAAGCGTTATATGGGTTAAAACAATCGTCAAAATGTTGGAACATGGAGATTAATTCTTACTTAATTGAGATAGGATTTATAAGGTCTGAAAATGATTTTTGTCTATACATCATAATGAATAATAACTATGCTACTTATATCTTAATTTATGTAGACGATATAATAATATGTGGTCCTGATAATGATTTTATAAACTATATTGTAAAGCAATTAATAAAAAACAATTTGAGATAGAGGATAAAGGTAAACTTGAATATTTTCTAGGTTTAGAGATAAACTATAACAGAGATAAAGGTGTTTTACATATTAGTCAACAGAGGTACATTAAACAAATTTTGAGAAAGTTTGGTATGGATTCCTGTAATGCTACTTCTATACCAATAGATTCAAAATTAAATTTAACATGTTAATAAGAATAAGCCTGTAAGACAATTAATTGGATGCTTAATGTATCTCATGTTAGGTAGTCGACCAGACATATGTTTCGCTCTCAATTATTTCTCTAGATACCAAGACAAAGCATCAGATGAAATATGGATTCATCTAAAAAGAGTATTGTGATATTTAAAGGGAACTGAAAATGTAGGTTTGGAGTATTGTAGGAGATTGTAAGTTTTGTAGATACTAATTGGGGGAGTGATCTAATCAATCGAAAATCAGTTACAGGTTTTGTAATTAAAGTTTTTGGAAACGTTGTAACTTGGGTAACTATACTCGATAGTCGAAATTGTGTAAAGTGAGTCAGAGCTATCTAATCAACACTTTGGTTAAAGCGCAGTTGCCATATGTATTCTAGAGAGAAATGCTGTATTTTATAAATACACTTCAAATCCATTGTGTCAATATTTCAGGTACAAAAGATGCAATGTAATTAAGTCAATACCAATTTAATATATTTATTTCAAATTTCAAGCATACTAATAATAATTAGTTTACTTGAAATGTGAAATAAAGTGTTTATGTATATTTCTTGAACGCAAAGTTTGTTGTGAAAAACTCGCCGATTTGACAATGTTGGAGAGTCGCTTCTATGTTCCGGCTTTGAGAACGAGATAGATAGATCGAGCTACGCGAATGAGACAGTGATAGTAAACAGTTATGTGAGGTGTTTATTCTCTTCATGAGCGTAACATCAGTATTTGTGTTGTGGTTTTGTGTGATAAATCGGTTATTATTGGTATTTATTGTAATATTTATATCGGTATATTTAGTGACAATAATGGCGGAGTGTAGCGGTGTTGGCGATAAAAAACGGCGTCGTAACAATTTAATTCGGGAAGAAAAAGTCCTCATATTAAATGTGTACGAAGGACTGCGTGCCATGGACAAACAGTTGGGTGTTAGTGACGCTGTGATTAAGTGCAGTTATTTAACTAAAGTTTCTGAGAGTACTAAAGAAATCGCGGGACGGATCTTTGACAAGAGAACGAGGTGAAAACTGTAAACCGGAAAGTAGGGGAAGAAAGAAAATTGTTTTGGACGACCAAACACGGAATGCTATACGTAGGGAAATACATTCTTTTTATTTTAGGAATGAAATCCCCTCGGTAGCTAAATTGAGCAAGGTAATAGAAGCTGATGATACTTTACCAAACATCAGTGATAAAGTTTTGAGACGAACTTTAAAATTAATGAATTTTCGTTACCAAACAAGAAGTAGAAACAGTGCCTTAATTGAACGAAATGACATTGTGGAATGGAGGAGAAATTATTTAAAACAGATACGACAGTTTCGTAACGAAGGACGGCACATATATTATCTTGACGAAACATAGTTAAATGAAGGCCACACTGTGTCAAAAGTGTGGCAAGACATGAATATACGAAGCAATCAACAAGCCTTTATGGAGGGTTTCTCTTCCGGTTTAAAAGCTCCCTCTGGGAAAGGACGTCGACTGATTATCACTCACATTGGCAGCGAGGAAGGATTTGTAGAAGGTGGATTACTAAGTTTTCAGTCCAAAAAAACTGTCGATTACCATGAAGAGATGGATGGTAACCGGTTTGAAACATGGTTTAGATCAATTTTAACAAAGGTAACTCCTGGTTCAGTGATAGTTATGGATAATGCTTCATACCACTCTCGTCGACTGGAGCAAATACCTACTTCAGCTAGCCGCAAGAGGGTTATAATTGATTGGTTAGAGAGTAAAAGCATTCCGCACAACGAGGCAATGCTAAAAGTTGAATTATTATCTCTCGTACGGAAACATAAAAGCAGTTATATTAAGTACGTTGTCGATGAAATGGCGAAAGATTTCAACGTCTCAGTTGTTAGACTTCCTCCCTACCACTGTGAGTTAAACCCCATCGAGCTGGTTTGGGCCCAAGTGAAAAATTATGTTGCGAGAAAAAACAGTACATTCAAAATAGCTGACGTTGAGAAACTGTTTGACGAGGCGCTGCATACCGTTACTGCTGAGAGTTGGCGTAAATGTATTCAACACGTATTAAAAGAAGAAATAAAGTTTTGGGATTTAGACATATACGTGTAGAAGTAATGACGGAACCACTCATTATCGATATAGGAGGAGAAAGCGATGATTCTGAGGAGTCGTCAGGGAGTGATACCGCTTCCAGTTAGTCAGAGATTTTACAAGTGACCTCGCAACATACCTATACTTATTGGTAATTTATTTTGGTCTTGACAAACAACTTTTTTTTAGTTTTAGTAGTAGTAAGTTGGAATTGACTTTTAAACATTTTTTCATTTTGTTTTAACTTACTTATGAACAACTTGTGATAAGTTATTATTTCATATGTTAAAAATTGAAATTCCAGATATTTCAGTATTCGCACCCTTAAACTATGATACGCTCATGGAGTTCACTTTAAATCGGTAGATAACCGATGACGTCACTTAACAGAATTTCGACTATCGACTTTTTTATATACATCTTATTATAGCTCATCCTTAAAAATGTGTATTATTCTTGGTAACACCCTGTATATACATAATGATACCTACCATAATAATTTCGTATTTCTGTTCTCTCAAATTTAAACGCCAGAGCGTACAAGAACATTTTCTATTTATTTTTTATTTAGGACTATTAAGAACCCTTCAAAAAGGATGCGCTCATGAAGTTCGCTTCTGCAACTGATTTTATGGACAGTAAGAGCGATGAGTCACTTTACAGAATTTCGTCTATCGAGTATAGGAAACAAAATTGTATCACTTTATCAACAACAGAAGCTGAACCAGTTGCTCTGTGTGCTTGTGTCACAGAAAGTTTGTATTTAAGAAAATTATTAAGGGATTTAAATATTGAAGTTAAAGAAATAATAATTTTTGAAGATAACCAAGGGTGTTAGCACTTATTAAGAATTAAGGAAATAACAAGAGAGTGAAGCATATGGACTTGAAATACCAATTTGTTACTGAATACTTAGATAAAAAGGTTTTAGATTTAAGATATATTGGTTCTAAGGAACAACAGGCTGATGGATTAACAAAAGCTTTACCTGTAATGGGTTTTTCTAGATTTAAGGATTTTATCGGTTTAAAGGTTTTTAGCGAGGGGGGGTGTTAGGTTACTTCGCTAAAAAACGCCCTGTTGGTTCTTGTTCTTTTGGCACAAAAAGGAAAAGAGAAGAAGAACTAGACAGTTGGTTTTGTAAAGGTTAGGTTGAGAATTCGAGTTATGGCTTTTCTTGTAATGTAAAAATGATTCTGTAATCATCGAAGATAATAAAGTCTTAAAGTGTTATTAAGTAATTTTAATAAAAGTGATTAACTCAGATAACAAATATTAAAAGATTTTTCCATTATTTTAGTCTGTTTGATTTTTTAACTCAAAGGCTTTCTTAATTTTCCTATAACTAGACTTTCCCTCCCGATATTTCTGAACTGCAAACGTGTAGTACATTACGGTTTTTTTCATTATAAATTAAACCTTTGAGAGTACTGCTCTATAATATGAATGGCGACATAAACATTCAAAAGTACAACATGCAAAAAACAATATTTTAAAGGGAAGGTAGTTGTGTTAAATGACACAAAGTTTGTTAAAAACGATCATACCAGTATTATAGTTTGTTTAAAAAAATATTTGAATTACCCCCCTCCGTAGCCACTTTATTTCATTTGTATTATGTATTCTGTTAACAATTTTCATCATGAAGCATTAAAGAATAATAAAAAGTTGCATAATTAATAATAATAATACTTTATACGAAATAACTGGCCCCTTATTCCGGTTCCTGTAAATATAACTGCCATACTATTGTTCACCTGCATGTCTCATGTGTTTCTTTTGGTTTGTTGACAAAATTTTGAATACAGTAAAAAAATATTAAATATGAAATAAATTGAATTTGATTTCTACACATGAAAAAGTGATTTTTCTATCTATCAAAATAATTCTTATTTCAACAAGAGAACGTTATTTCGTGTTTTGATTTGTCTCTATCTCTACAGTGTTCTATTTTTGAATTATAAATTTTTCACAATTTCAAAAAAACAATTAAATTAACATAACCTAGATTATTATGGACAAATAGACAAAATATTCGTTTTTTAATGCTCTAACCATTATTATTAAAAAAATTATAATTCTTACCAATATAGGGATCAAGAAAACCCAAACTATCCAATTTGTCTCCTGAGTTAACGAACGGTTTCGTGTACATATACGAATTAGTAGGATCGAAACATTTTAATAACGTTACCGGTTGAGTATTCGCTTCTTCTAAAGTAATCTCTTCCCTAGTACGTGTCTTAAATAAACGTATTTCTCCGTTTTCCATACCGTATATTACTGTATCTCCGTCCACCGAAAAGCAAGTACACGTTATTTGAGACGGTAGAGGTTCACTTTCCGATATTAGACTGTAATTGTTGAAAATCTAAAAATTATAATAATGATTAAAATGAATAATTAATTCAATTTTAGTTTCTTGATAATGAATATACAATATTCGAAAGCTTAGAAGATATATTAAAGAGTACATTTTGGCATTTCATTTCATAATAGCAACAAAAAATTACATTTATATATAATTTTAAAAGATTATTATTGCTTAGAAAATGGTTGTTAGGGGATTAAAAAAATATATAATAAACGTTTTTTGATCACAGACAATTTTGAGAAGTCAAGAAAGATGAATTTTGAAATTTAAAAACATTTATAAAAATATTAAATCAATAAATATATTGGAAAGGCGTTAGTTAAGCAAGGATCAAAATTTGAAGATATTAAATTGGAAATAAAAGTGAAAATTTGTTAGAAATATGTAAGAGTAGAGAAGTATTAGGTGGGAGCAGAGAATGCAAGTGTAACAGTCAAATTGATAGGGGTCAATAAGAAAATTAGAAGCGGTAGTCCCAACAACAGGAAATTTGAAAAAATAATTTTATTGAAATTTGAAAGAGCGTAAACCAAAGGTCTTTGAAGTTTTTTTTATAATTGTTATTTCTGGTAATTTGAAAATTTGATAAACAAAAATATATATATATATATATATATATATATATATATATATATATATATATATATATAAAACATATACAATGCTTTTTATGAAATTTGAATTAATTTATAACTACACTCTGTATAATCAAATCTTTTTTTTTCTCACGATTATATCTTGTATATCTATATTTTTCTTTATGGCCCCAGACTTGAATATTGTTATTATAATTGAGTAGATATACTAGGCCGGTTCTGGAACCGAAATCGGCAATTTCAATGACGTAACCAAAGCTGCACGCGCACACGAAGTAACGTCATGCGTCATCCATCTTGTGTTCAGTGACATATGGCATCTATCATGTGTTTCATGTCATCCATATTATGTTCTGTGACGTGTATCATCTGTCACTCTGTATAATGAACATATTCACATACCCCATATGATATTTTACGAATGCATCCCACCTCATATTTTTTATGAAATTTAAATTGATACATTGTCAAATATGTCGGAAATACTGTCAACCTCATTAGCATCTAACTTTGTAATTATTGGTCCAATTTGCATTGAATAAACGACAATAAGAAGTAATCTATGACCAAAAAGAAAAATTTATATATACAAGGTATAATCGCAAGAGAAAAAAATGATTAAATAATAACGACTGTGGTCAGTCATAATTAAATTTAAATTTCATAAAAAAACATTAGCATATGGATGTGAGGTGGGATGCATACGTAAAATATCATACTGGGTATAGTCGTGAATATATGTTCATTAAACAGAGTGACAGATGATACACGTTACAGAACATAATATGGATGACATGGAACACATGATAGATGACACGCATCACAGAACACAATATGGATGATATGAAAGAGATGACACGCGTAACAGAACATAAGATGGATGACGCATAACGTCACTTCCGGTGCGCGTGCAGCTTTGGTTACGTCATCGAGATGGCCGATTTCAGCCCCAGAACCGGCATAGTATATCTACTCAATTATAATAATGACAATATTCAAGTCCATGGCCAAAAAGAAAAATATAGATATGCAGGGTATAATCGTGAGAGAAAAAAGTTTTTTTGATTACACAGAGTGTAGTTATAAATTAATTTAAATTTCATAAAAAGTATTAGCATGTGGGTGTGAGGTGGGATGCATACGTAAAATATCATACAGGGTATAGTCGTGAATATGTGACAGGGTGACAGATGACACACGTCACAGTATAAAATATAGATGACATGGAACACATGATAGATGACACATTTCACAGAACACCATATGGAACAAATGACAGATGACACACGTCACAAAACACAAGATGGATGATACGGAACACATGATACACGTCGCAGAACACAAGATGGATGACACGTGATACACGTCAGAGAACACAAGATGGATGACAGATGACGTCACTTCCGGTGCGCTCACACAGCTTTCGTTACGTCATGAAGATGGCAGAGTTCCGCCCCAGAACCGGCCTAGTATATCTACTTAATTGTAATATTTAACTATAATTTAGATAACTTGATATAAAAATATTTGTTAATGGTAATAAGAAGTGATAGATTAGTAAAAACGGTACAATGACTTAGGTCAAGTGCCCGGGCTATTGAGCACAACCCAAACGAATAAATCGCGAGTAAAATATAAGTTAATTCGACAGGGATAATTTAAAAATTTAGAGGTTACGTTGAATGTGACAATAAAAATAAAAAAATGACATTCGTAATGATAAAAAAATAATCAAATGATACGTGATATCTAAGGCAAAGAAACAAAAAAATAACGGATAGAATTATTGATTAGTAACGAAGTTTTTAAAAAAAATTATATTTAATTTTGAGGGAAAGACTCACCTGCAATCTATTTTCGTGATTTGTTGTGGCCGTCAAAGCGTTTTTCTTTTTCCAATACGGCGTGAAAGTCGGAACGTTCTTGACTTGTGGTTCGCGTTCGTACGGTTGTATGTGACATTGTTGCAACGTCTTTTTATCAGAACCGATCAATAATATGTGAACGGAATTGTCTTCGTCGAAAAAAGTGTCCAAGGAATTTGCTAATCTGAAATTTATATGTATACAATAAGATGGAAATTTTAGTTGAATCAATAGGAATAACACATCACGAGCAAAAATAGAGTATACGTATCCTTGTTCCAAATTCAGTTTAAAAAAAATGATTTGTATCGGTCCGCCCTCCTACATGCTACGGGTAGCACATTGCATTCTCGAATATCAACGTTGTCAACAGACATTCATCAAATGATCGGTCAACTATTCAGCTGGAGCCTGTTCGTAAATCATATTTTTGTAAACACAAGTCAGCTGGGTGCTCCATCGATGATTTGGCAACGTTGATATTCGAGAATGAGCTGTCCTATCAGTGGGTTGTAGGAGGGTGAGATAGATATAAATCATCTTTTTTAAACTGAATTTGAAACAAGTATAAGTATCAAAATAAGGATGGAACTAAAATTATAGATTCTGTGTTTTTTAGGAATAATAACTGGTGTTCATTTGTCGATACAATAAATTTTTCAATCTTAAGTTGAAGGAAAGGTAGAAATTAAAGAAAAAAAACATGCCTTCACTTGAAAAATCGCTCAGGCTAAAATAGTGAGAATATTTATATCATATTTTAAATAAATACTGTCATGGGTTCAATATATGACGAAAAAAATAAGAAGCAATCCAAAATGGTACGTTTCTGATATTACGTGCGTTAAAGTGAAGGTATCGAAAACTAGAGCTAATATCGAATATACCTCGTAAAAATTAAAGAGTTAGGATAATAAAAAAGAGGCATGAACGAATTTCATGAGAATATTTCAATGAAAAATTGGTCAAAAATATGTTTTTGGTAAATTGCGAGAAAAGGCGATTATTTCCAGTATGAAATTTGTCGGAAAACCTTTTTACTCTAAAAAAAAATACTGAAGTGATGGGAAATAGGACTTTTTGGTGCGAAAAGTCGACTGGTTCGTTCCATTTTTACAGGATTACAATTATAAAAAAACATGCTTTCGCTTAAAAAATAGTACAGTTCAAAATAATGAAAATATTCATTTATTGTTCTAGACAAGTACTGTCGAGGGTCAAATGTATGAAGAAAAAAATTAGAAGCGTACCAAAATGGCGCATTTCTGAAATACAATACGTTAAAGTAGAAGTATTGTAAAAAAGAAGGGTAATATCGAATACCACTCGTAACTCAATAAATAAAAGTGTTAGGATAATAAAAAAGACCAATCGATTTGGGACGAAATTTAACCTATACGAACAAATTTCGTGAGAATATTTCTATGATAAATGGGCCATAAATATGTTTTAAACAAATGAATAGGATTGTAATTAAAAAAAAAAATGCCTTCGCTTAAAAAATCGCACAGATCAAAATAATGAAAATATTCATTTCATATGCTAAAGAAGCACTGTTATAGGTCCAATCTATGAAGAAAAAATCAGGAGTGTACCAAAATAGTGTTTTTCTGAGATACGGTGGTGTGTCTAAGTAGAAGTATTGAAAAAAGAGGGGTAATATTGAATACCCCTCGTAACTCAAAAAATAAAAGACTTAGGATAATCAAAAGCTAACCGATGTATTCGGAACGAAATTTAACGTATATGGACGAATTTCGTAAAAATAATGTCTTTGATAAATGGGCCAAAAATATGATTTAAGTGAATGAACATGATTGGAATTAAAAACAAACATGCCTTCGCTTAACAAATCGCACAAACCAAAATAACGAAAATATTTTGTTCATATTTTAAAGAAGTACTGTCACAGGTTTAATACGAGAAGAAAAAAATCAGGAGTGTACTACAATGGTGCATTTCTGAGGTTCATTGCGTCTAAGTAGAAATATAGAAAAAAGAGGGGTAATATCGAATACCCCTCGTAACTCAAAAAATAAAAGTGTTAAGATAATAAAAAGGAGACCAATCGATTCGGGACGAAATTTTACCCAAATCAACGAGTTCTGAAAAAATATGTCTATGATAAATGAGACCATAAATATGATTTAAGTGAATAGACATGATTGAAATTAAAAAAAAAACATGCCTTCACTTAACAAATCGCACAGACCAAAATAATGAAAATATTTGTTTCATATTTGAAAGAAGTACTGTCAAAGGTTTAATAAACGAAGAAAAAAATCAGGAATGTACCATAACGTTGCGTTTCTGAGGTACAGTGCGTCAAAGTAGGAGTATAGAAAAAAGAGGGATGAAGTCGAATACCCCTTCTTAGGGTTTGTAATGAACTAGATTGGTGGAGTGGACTGTTGAGTTTATTGTTCACTACTGCACCTAAGTAGATGTGTTGTTTTTTTGCTTCGATAAGGTTGCGGAAAGAAGGACCAGTCGTAATTTTAAGTAACGTTTAATAAACACTTAAATACGACAATTTAAACACGTAAATCGCTTTACAACAAAATAGTAACAAGATAGAGCAACAAGAATATCCACAGATAATTG